>JBAMNC010000590.1:0-370078 GCA_037902135.1 Cetoscarus ocellatus | reverse complement strand
CTCAACATTGGTTAACATCAGCCCCTATATGGTGAAAGAGGCATTAATCTGACTTCACTGAAAGTCTCTTAACTAATCAGAGCACTTCTTGGAGGTAGAGGTGGTCTAACAAATAAATCACAGAATCTCTAAATATGTAAGCTGTAGTTTGATCCTTTCTCTCCTGTGCAGTTGCTGAATGATTAGAAGGACTCCTCTTCCCCTGTCTTCTCCATGATGCTGTACACTCTGGCAGGAGGAGGCACTCTCTGCGGGTGTGGCTGCCCTCGTGCTCCTAATCGTTTCTACAGCAACAGACTTTTGGATGCAGTATCGTTACTCGGGTAGCTCAGCCAATCAGGGGCTTTGGCGGTTCTGCATCAACCACAAATGCCATGCCCACACCATAACTGTAGGTAAGTGGTTCAGGAGTCTCATGTCAAGAAGAAAGTGTCGTCAATTGTCAAGATTTCAGGAGCCTGTATGATTTTGCATTTTAACAACAAATGATCATGTTTCCATGTCATATTACTGTCACTGTATTTTTTTGCAAAGATCATAACCATGCATACTTGCATATTTTTTTGGGAGTCCGAAATGGAAAAAAAGTCATGTATTAGCCTTAGTGTTTTTTCAAATCCTGACCTAAGGGAAAAAGGCTCATGAGTCCATTTTGAAGCCAAGTATGACCAAACTGTCTGCACTAGCATGTTAGACGGCCTGTTTTACACCCAACAAGTCATGTTTGGGCATATTTTTTGTTGGAGTACAAAATGGAAAAAAGTCATTTGATAGCCTTAGTGTTTTTCAAATCCAGAGCTCAGAGAAAAAGGCTTATAAGTCGATTTTGAAGCCAAGTATGACCAAACCGTCTGCACTAGCATGTTTCTCGGCCTGTTGTTAGCCTGTTTTACATCCAAAAAGTCATGTTTGAGCACATTTTTGGTCGGAGTCTGAAATGGAAAAAAAAGTCAAAAAACAACTAGTGCAGATGGTTTGGTCATATTTGGCTTCAATAATGGACTTATAAGCCTCAGTGTTTTTTCACATCCTGAGCTGAGAAAAAAAGGCTTAAAAGTCCATTTTGAAGCCAAACATGACCAAACTGTCTGCACTAGCATGTTTTAAAGCCTGATTTTCACCCAAAAAGTCATGTTGGAGCATAATTTTGGTCGGAGTCTGAAATGGAAAAAAAGTCATATGTTAGCCTTAGTGTTTTTCCACCTCATGGGCTGACAGAAAAAGTCTTATAAGTCCATTTTGAAGCCAAGTATGACCAAACCGTCTGCACTAGCATGTTTTAAAGCCTGTTTTTCACCCAAAAAGTCATACTTGACCATATTTTTTGTCGGAGTCTGAAATGGACAAAAAGTCATGTGTTAGCCTTAGTGTTTTTTCACATCCTGGGCTGACAGGAAAAGGCTTATAAGTCCATTTTGAAGCCAAATATGACCGAACCGTCCGCACTAGCAGTTTTTTTGGCCTGTTTTACACCCAACAAGTCATGTTTGAGCATATTTTTTGTCAGAGTCCGAAATGAAAAAAAAAGTGATATGTTAGCCTTAGAGATTTTCAAATCCCGAGCTCAGAGAAAAAGGCTTAAATGTCCAATTTGAAGCCAAGTATGATCAATCTGTCTGCACTGGCATATTTTACAACCTGTTTTACACCCAAAAAGTCATGTTTGAGCATATTTTTTGTCAGTGTCCGAAATGAAAAAAAAGTCATATGTTAGCCTTAGTGTTTTTTCAAATCGTGGGCTGACAGAAAAAGGCTCATTAGTCCATTTTTAAGCCAAGTATGACCAAACAGTCTGCACTAGCATGTTTTAAAGCCTGTTTTTCACCCAAAAAGTCATGTTTTAACATATTTTTGGTCGGAGTCTGAAATGGACAAAAAGTCATGTGTTAGCCTTAGTGATTTTTCATATCCTGTGCTGACAAGAAAAGGCTTATAAGTCCATTTTGATGCCAAGAATGACCAAACTTTCTGCGCTGGCATGTTTTTCGGCCTGTTTTTCACCCAAAAAGTCATGTTTGAGCATATTTTCTGTCGGAGTCTGAAATGGACAAAAAGTCATATGTTAGCCTTAGTGTTTTTCCATCTCCTTGGCTGACAAGAAAAGGCTTATAAGTCCATTTTGATGCCATGTATGACCAAACCATCTGCACTAGCATGTTTTTCGGCCTGTTTTTCACCCAAAAATTCATGTTTGAGCATATTTTTTGTCAGAGTCTGAAATGGAAAAAAAGTCATATGTTAGCCTTAGTGTTTTTTTCACATCCTGGGCTGAGAAAAAAAAGGCTTAACAGTCCATTTTGAAGCCAAATATGACCAAACCATCTGCACTGGCATGTTTTTCAGCCTGTTTTTCACCCAAACAGTCATGTTTGAGCATATTTTCTGTCGGAGTCTGAAATGGACAAAAAGTCATATGTTAGCCTTAGTGTTTTTCCACCTACTTGGCTGATAAGAAAAGGCTTATAAGTCCATTTTGATGCCAAATATGACCAAACTGTCTGCACTAGCATGTTTTTCAGCCTATTTTTCACCCAAAAAGGTCATGTTTGAGCATATTTTCTGTCGGAGTCTGAAATGGAAAAAAAGTCAAAAAACCACTAGTGCAGATGGTTTGGTCATATTTGGCTTCATTAATGGATTTATAAGCCTTAGCGTTTTTTTTCACATGCTGAGCTGACAGAAAAAGGCTTAAAAGTTCCTTTTGAAGCCAAATATGACCAAACTGTCTGCACTAGCATGTTTTACGGCCTGTTTTTCACCCAAAAAGTCATGTTTGAGCATATTTTTGGTCAGAGTCTGAAATGGAAAAAAAGTCATATGTTAGCCTTAGTGTTTCTCCACCTCCTGGGCTGACAGAAACAGTCTTGTAAGTCCATTTTGAAGCCAAGTATGACCAAATAGTCTTCACTAGCCTGTTTTTCAGCATGTTTTTCACCCAAAAAGTCATGTTTGAGCATATTTTTGTCGGAGACTGAAATGGACAAAAAGTCATATGTTAGCCTTACCGGTTTTCCACCCCCTGGGCTGACAAGAAAAGGCTTATAAGTCGATTTTGATGCCAACTATGTTCAAACCATCTGCAGTAGCATGTTTTTCGGCCTGTTTATCACCCAAAAAGTCACGTTTGAGCATATTTTTGGTCGGAGTCTGAAATGGAAAAAAGTCATATGTTAGCCTTAGTGTTTTTCCACCTGCTGGGCTGACAGAAAAAGTCTTGTAAGTCCATTTTGAAGCCAAGTATGACCAAACCATCTTCACTAGCATGTTTTTCAGCCTGTTTTTCACCCAAAAACTCATGTTTTAGCATATTTTTTTTTGTCGGAGTCTGAAATGGACAAAAAGTCATATGTTAGCCTTAGTGTTTTTTCACATCCAGAGGTGAGAGAAAAAGGCTTAAAAGTCCATTTTGAAGCCAAATATGACCAAACTGTCTGCACTGGCATGTTTTACAGCCTGTTTATCACCCAAAAAGTCACGTTTGAGCATATTTTTGGTCGGAGTCTGAAATGGAAAAAAGTCATATGTTAGCCTTAGTGTTTTTCCACCTGCTGTGCTGACAGAAAAAGTCTCATAAGTCCATTTTGAAGCCAAGTATGACCAAACCGTCTGCACTAGCATGTTTTTCAGCCTGTTTTTCACCCAAAAAGTCATGTTTGAGCATATTTTTTGTCGGAGTCTGAAATGGACAAAAAGTCATATGTTAGCCTTACTGTTTTTTCAAATCCCGAGCTCAGAGAAAAGTCTTCTAAGTCCATTTTGAAGCCAACTATGACCAAACAGTCTGCACTGGCATGTTTGTTGGCCTGTTTTACATCCAAAAAGTCATGTTTGAGCACATTTTTGGTCGGAGTCTGAAATGGAAAAAAAGTCAAAAAACAACTAGTGCAGATGGTTTGGTCATATTTGGCTTCAATAATGGACTTATAAGCCTCAGTGTTTTTTCACATCCTGAGCTGAGAGAAAAAGGCTTAAAAGTCCATTTTGAAGCCAAACATGACCAAACTGTCTGCACTAGCATGTTTTACGGCCTGATTTTCACCCAAAAAGTCATGTTGGAGCATAATTTTGGTCAGAGTCTGAAATGGACAAAAAGTCATATGTTAGCCTTAGTGTTTTTCCACCTCATGGGCTGACAGAAAAAGTCTTATAAGTCCATTTTGAAGCCAAGTATGACCAAACCGTCTGCACTAGCATGTTTTTCGGCCTGTTTTTCACCCAAAAAGTCATGTTTGAGCATATTTTCTGTCGGAGTCTGAAATGGACAAAAAGTCATATGTTAGCCTTAGTGTTTTTCCACCTCCTTGGCTGACAAGAAAAGGCTTATAAGTCCGTTTTGATGCCATGTATGACCAAACCATCTGCACTAGCATGTTTTCTGGCCTGTTTTTAACCCAAAAACTCATGTTTGAGCATATTCTTTGTCAGAGTCTGAAATGGAAAAAAAGTCATATGTTAGCCTTAGTGTTTTTTCACATCCTGGGCTGAGAAAAAAAGGCTTAACAGTCCATTTTGAAGCCAAATATGACCAAACCATCTGCACTGGCATGTTTTTCAGCCTGTTTTTCACCCAAAAAGTCATGTTTGAGCATATTTTTTGTCGGAGTCTGAAATGGACAAAAAGTCATATGTTAGCCTTAGTGTTTTTCCACCTCCTTGGCTGATAAGAAAAGGCTTATAAGTCCATTTTGATGCCAAATATGACCAAACTGTCTGCCCTAGCATGTTTTTCAGCCTATTTTTCACCCAAAAAGTCATGTTTTAACATATTTTCTGTCGGAGTCTGAAATGGAAAAAAAGTCAAAAAACCACTAGTGCAGATGGTTTGGTCATATTTGGCTTCATTAATGGATTTATAAGCCTTAGCGTTTTTTTCACATGCTGAGCTGACAGAAAAAGGCTTAAAAGTTCCTTTTGAAGCCAAATATGACCAAACCGTCTGCACTAGCATGTTTTACGGCCTGATTTTCACCCAAAAAGTCATGTTTGAGCATATTTTTGGTCAGAGTCTGAAATGGAAAAAAAGTCATATGTTAGCCTTAGTGTTTTTCCACCTCCTGGGCTGACAGAAACAGTCTTAAAAGTCCATTTTGAAGCCAAATATGACCAAACTGTCTGCACTGGCATGTTTTACAGCCTGATTTTCACCAAAAAAGTCATGTTTGAGCATATTTTTTGTCGGAGTCTGAAATGGAAAAAAAGTCATATGTTAGCAATTTTGTTTTTCCACCTCCTGGGCTGACAGAAAAAGTCTTATAAGTCCATTTTGAAGCCAAATATGACCAAACGATCTTCACTAGCATGTTTTTCAGCCTGTTTTTCACCCAAAAAGTCATGTTTGAGCATATTTTTTGTCGGAGTCTGAAATGGACAAAAAGTCATATGTTAGCCTTAGTGTTTTCTCATATCCTGTGCTGACAGAAAAAGGCTTATAAGTCCATTTTGAAGCCAAGTATGACCAAACCGTCTGCACTAGCATGTTTTTCAGCCTGGTTGTCACCCAAAAAGTCATGTTCGAGAATATTTTTTGTCGGAGTCTGAAATGGACAAAAAGTCATATGTTAGCCTTACTGTTTTTTCAAATCCCGAGCTCAGAGAAAAGGGCCCAAAGGTCCATTTTGAAGCCAACTATGACCAAACCGTCTGCACTGGCATGTTTGTTGGCCTATTTTACATCCAAAAAGTCATGTTTGAGCACATTTTTTGTCGGAGTCTGAAATGGAAAAAAAGTCAAAAAACAACTAGTGCAGATGGTTTGGTCATATTTGGCTTCAATAATGGACTTATAAGCCTCAGTGTTTTTCACATCCTGAGCTGAGAGAAAAAGGCTTAAAAGTCCATTTTGAAGCCAAATATGACCAAACCGTCTGCACTAGCATGTTTTACGGCCTGATTTTCACCCAAAAAGTCATGTTTGAGCATAATTTTGGTCGGAGTCTGAAATGGAAAAAAAGTCATATGTTAGCCTTAGTGTTTTTCCACCTCATGGGCTGACAGAAAAAGTCTTCTAAGTCCATTTTGAAGCCAAATATGACCAAACTGTCTTCACTAGCATGTTTTACAGCCTGTTTTACACCCAAAAAGTCATGTTTGAGCATATTTTTTGTCGGAGTCTGAAATGGAAAAAAAGTCATATGTTAGCCTTAGTGTTTCTTAACATCCTGGGCTCAGAGAAACAGGCCTGTAAGTCTATTTTGAAGCCAAATATTGACCAAACCGTCTGCACTAGCATGTTTAACAGCCTGTTTTTCACCCAAAAAGTCATGTTTGAGCATATTTTTTGTCAGAGTCTGAAATGTAAAAAAAGTCATATGTTAGCCTTAGTGTTTTTTCACCTCCTGGGCTGACACGAAAAGGCTTATAAATACATTTTGATGCCAACGATGTTCAAACCGTCTTCACTATCATGTTTCTCGGCCTGTTTTTCACCCAAAAAGTCATGTTTGAGCATATTTTCTGTCGGAGTCTGAAATGGACAAAAAGTCATATGTTAGCCTTAGTGTTTTTTCATATCCTGTGCTGACAGAAAAAGTCTCATAAGTCCATTTTCAAGCCAAGTATGACCAAACCGTCTGCACTAGCATGTTTTTCAGCCTGTTTTTCACCCAAAAAGTCATGTTTGAGCATATTTTTTGTCGGAGTCTGAAATGGACAAAAAGTCATATGTTAGCCTTACTGTTTTTTCAAATCCCGAGCTCAGAGAAAAGTCTTGTAAGTCCATTTTGAAGCCAACTATGACCAAACAGTCTGCACTGGCATGTTTGTTGGCCTGTTTTTCACCCAAAAAGTCATGTTTGAGCATATTTTTTGTCGGAGTCTGAAATGGACAAAAAGTCATATGTTAGCCTTAGTGTTTTTTCACATCCAGAGGTGAGAGAAAAAGTCTTAAAAGTCCATTTTGAAGCCAAATATGACCAAACTGTCTGCACTGGCATGTTTTACAGCCTGATTTTCACCAAAAAAGTCATGTTTGAGCATATTTTTTGTCGGAGTCTGAAATGGAAAAAAAGTCATATGTTAACAATTTTGTTTTTCCACCTCCTGGGCTGACAGAAAAAGTCTTATAAGTCCATTTTGAAGCCAAATATGACCAAACCATCTTCGCTAGCATGTTTTTCAGCCTGTTTTTCACCCAAAAAGTCATGTTTGAGCATATTTTTTGTCGGAGTCTGAAATGGAAAAAAAGTCAAAAAACCACTAGTGCAGATGGTTTGGTCGTATTTGGCTTCATTAATGGATTTATAAGCCTTAGCGTTTTTTTCACATGCTGAGCTGACAGAAAAAGGCTTAAAAGTTCAATTTGAAGCCAAATATGACCAAACCGTCTGCACTAGCATGTTTTATGGCCTGATTTTCACCCAAAAAGTCATGTTTGAGCATATTTTTGGTCAGAGTCTGAAATGGAAAAAAAGTCATATGTTAGCCTTACTGTTTTTCCACCTCCTGGGCTGACAAGAAAAGGCTTATAAGTCCATTTTGATGCCAACTATGTTCAAACCGTCTACAGTAGCATGTTTTTCGGCCTGTTTATCACCCAAAAAGTCATGTTTGAGCATATTTTTGGTCGGAGTCTGAAATGGAAAAAAGTCATATGTTAGCCTTAGTGTTTTTCCACCTCCTGGGCTGACACGAAAAGACTTATAAGTCCATTTTGATGCCAACTATGTTCAAACCGTCTGCAGTAGCATGTTTTTCGGACTGTTTATCACCCAAAAAGTCATGTTTGAGCATATTTTTGGTCGGAGTCTGAAATGGAAAAAAGTCATATGTTAGCCTTAGTGTTTTTCCACCTGCTGGGCTGACAGAAAAAGTCTTGTAAGTCCATTTTGAAGCCAAGTATGACCAAACCATCTTCACTAGCATGTTTTTCAGCCTGTTTTTCACCCAAAAACTCATGTTTTAGCATATTTTTTTTTGTCGGAGTCTGAAATGGACAAAAAGTCATATGTTAGCCTTAGTGTTTTTTCACATCCAGAGGTGAGAGAAAAAGGCTTAAAAGTCCATTTTGAAGCCAAATATGACCAAACTGTCTGCACTGGCATGTTTTACAGCCTGATTTTCACCCAAAAAGTCATGTTTGAGCATATTTTTTGTCGGAGTCTGAAATGGAAAAAAAGTCATATGTTAGCCTTAGTGTTTTTTCACATCCTGGGCTGAGAAAAAAAGGCTTAACAGTCCATTTTGAAGCCAAATATGACCAAACCATCTGCACTGGCATGTTTTTCAGCCTGTTTTTCACCCAAAAAGTCATGTTTGAGCATATTTTTTGTCGGAGTCTGAAATGGACAAAAAGTCATATGTTAGCCTTAGTGTTTTTCCACCTCCTTGGCTGATAAGAAAAGGCTTATAAGTCCATTTTGATGCCAAATATGACCAAACTGTCTGCACTAGCATGTTTTTCAGCCTGTTTTTCACCCAAAAAGTCATGTTTTAGCATATTTTTGGTCGGAGTCTGAAATGGACAAAAAGTCATATGTTAGCAATTTTGTTTTTTCATATCCTGTGCTGACAGAAAAAGGCTTATAAGTCCATTTTGAAGCCAAGTATGACCAAACCGTCTGCACTAGCATGTTTTTCAGCCTGTTTTTCACCCAAAAAGTCATGTTTGAGCATATTTTTTGTCGGAGTCTGAAATGGACAAAAAGTCATATGTTAGCCTTTGTGTTTCTCCACCTCCTGGGCTGACATGAAAAGGGTTATAAGTCCATTTTGATGCCAACTATGTTCTAACCGTCTGCACTAGCATGTTTCTTGGCCTGGTTCTCACCCAAAAAGTCATGTTTGAGCATATTTTTTGTTGGAGTCTGAAATGGAAAAAAAAGTCATATGTTAGCCTTAGTGTTTTTTCCACCTCCTGGGCTGACACGAAAAGGCTTATAAGTCCATTTTGATGCCAACTATGTTAAAAACGTCTGCACTAGCATGTTTCTGGGCCTGTTTTTCACCCAAAAAGTCATGTTTGAGCGTATTTTTTGTCGCAGTCTGAAGTGGAAAAAAAGTCATATGTTAGCCTTAGTGTTTTTCCACCTCCTGGGCTGACACGAAAAGGCTTATAAGTCCATTTTGATGCCAACGATGTTCAAACCGTCTTCACTATCATGTTTCTTGGCCTGTTTTTCACCCAAAAAGTCATGTTTTAGCATATTTTTTTTCGGAGTCTGAAATGGACAACAAGTCATATGTTAGCCTTTGTGTTTTTCCACCTGCTGGGCTGACAGAAAAAGTCTCATAAGTGCCTTTTGAAGCCAAATATGACCAAACCATCTGCACTAGCATGTTTTTCGGCCTGTTTTTCACCCAAAAAGTCATGTTTGAGCATATTTTTTGTTGGAGTCTGAAATGGACAAAAAGTCATATGTTAGCCTTAGTGTTTTTTCATATCCTGGGCTGACAGAAAAAGTCTTATAAGTCCATTTTGAAGCCACGTATGACCAAACCGTCTGCACTAGTATGTTGTTCAGCCTGTTTTTCACCCAAATCGTCATGTTTGAGCATATTTTTTGTTGGAGTCTGAAATGGACAAAAAGTCATGTGTTAGCCTTAGTGTTTTTTCACGTCCTGGGCTGACAGAAAAAGGCTTATAAGTCCATTTTGAAGCCAAGTATGACCAAACCGTCTGCACTAGCATGTTTTTCAGACTGTTTTTCACCCAAAAAGTCATGTTTGAGCATATTTTTGGTCGGAGTCTGAAATGGACAAAAAGTCATATGTTAGCCTTAGTGTTTTTTCATATCCTGGGCTGACAGAAAAAGGCTTATAAGTCCATTTTGAAGCCAAGTATGACCAAACCGTCTGCACTAGCATGTTTTTCGGCCTGTTTTTCCCAAAAAGTCATGTTTGAGCATATTTTCTGTCGGAGTCTGAAATGGAAAAAAAGTCATATGTTAGCCATTGTGTTTTTCCACCTCCTTGGTTGACAAGAAAAGGCTTATGAGTCCATTTTGAAGCCAACTATGACCAAACCGTCTGCACTAGCATGTTTTTCAGACTGTTTTTCACCCAAAAAGTCATGTTTGAGCATATTTTTGGTCGGAGTCTGAAATGGACAAAAAGTCATATGTTAGCCTTAGTGTTTTTTCATATCCTGGGCTGACAGAAAAAGGCTTATGAGTCCATTTTGAAGCCAAGTATGACCAAACCGTCTGCACGAGTATGTTTTACAACCTGATTTTCACCCAAAAAGTCATGTTTGAGCATATTTTTTGTCGGAGTCTGAAATGGAAAAAAAGTCATATGTTAGCCTTAGTGTTTTTTCCACCTGCTGGGCTGACAGAAAAAGTCTCATAAGTCCCGTTTGAAACCAAATATGACCAAACTATCTGCACTAGCATGTTTTAAGGCCTGAATTTCACCCAAAAAGTCATGTTTGAGCATATTTTTGGTCGGAGTCTGAAATGGAAAAAAAGTCATATGTTAGCCTTAGTGTTTTTTCATATCCTGGGCTGACAGAAAAAGTCTTATAAGTCCATTGTGAAGCCACGTATGACCAAACCGTCTTCACTAGCATGTTTTTCAGCCTGTTTATCACCCAAAACGTCATGTTTAAGCATATTTTTTGTCGGGTTCTGAAATGGAAAAAAAGTCATATGTTAGCCTTAGTGTTTCTCCACCTCCTGGGCTGACAGAAACAGTCTTGTAAGTCCATTTTGAAGCCAAGTATGACCAAACCGTCTTCACTAGCCTGTTTTTCAGCCTGTTTTTCACCCAAAAAGTCATGTTTGAGCATATTTTTGTCGGAGTCTGAAATGGACAAAAAGTCATATGTTAGCCTTAGTGTTTTTTCATATCCTGTGCTGACAGAAAAAGGCTTATAAGTCCATTTTGAAGCCAACTATGACCACACCGTCTGCACGAGTATGTTTTTTCAGACTGTTTTTCACCCAAAAAGTCATGTTTGAGCATATTTTTGGTCGGAGTCTGAAATGGACAAAAAGTCATATGTTAGCCTTAGTGTTTTTTCATATCCTGGGCTGACAGAAAAAGGCTTATAAGTCCATTTTGAAGCCAAGTATGACCAAACCGTCTGCACTAGCATGTTTTTTCGGCCTGTTTTTCCCAAAAAGTCATGTTTGAGCATATTTTCTGTCGGAGTCTGAAATGGAAAAAAAGTCATATGTTAGCCATTGTGTTTTTCCACCTCCTTGGTTGACAAGAAAAGGCTTATGAGTCCATTTTGAAGCCAACTATGACCAAACCGTCTGCACTAGCATGTTTTTCAGACTGTTTTTCACCCAAAAAGTCATGTTTGAGCATATTTTTGGTCGGAGTCTGAAATGGACAAAAAGTCATATGTTAGCCTTAGTGTTTTTTCATATCCTGGGCTGACAGAAAAAGGCTTATGAGTCCATTTTTGAAGCCAAGTATGACCAAACCGTCTGCACGAGTATGTTTTACAACCTGATTTTCACCCAAAAAGTCATGTTTGAGCATATTTTTTGTCGGAGTCTGAAATGGAAAAAAAGTCATATGTTAGCCTTAGTGTTTTTCCACCTGCTGGGCTGACAGAAAAAGTCTCATAAGTCCCGTTTGAAACCAAATATGACCAAACTATCTGCACTAGCATGTTTTAAGGCCTGAATTTCACCCAAAAAGTCATGTTTGAGCATATTTTTGGTCGGAGTCTGAAATGGAAAAAAAAGTCATATGTTAGCCTTAGTGTTTTTTCATATCCTGGGCTGACAGAAAAAGTCTTATAAGTCCATTGTGAAGCCACGTATGACCAAACCGTCTTCACTAGCATGTTTTTCAGCCTGTTTATCACCCAAAACGTCATGTTTAAGCATATTTTTTGTCGGGTTCTGAAATGGAAAAAAAGTCATATGTTAGCCTTAGTGTTTCTCCACCTCCTGGGCTGACAGAAACAGTCTTGTAAGTCCATTTTGAAGCCAAGTATGACCAAACCGTCTTCACTAGCCTGTTTTTCAGCCTGTTTTTCACCCAAAAAGTCATGTTTGAGCATATTTTTGTCGGAGTCTGAAATGGACAAAAAGTCATATGTTAGCCTTAGTGTTTTTTCATATCCTGTGCTGACAGAAAAAGGCTTATAAGTCCATTTTGAAGCCAACTATGACCACACCGTCTGCACGAGTATGTTTTACAGCCATTTTTTCACCCAAAAAGTCATGTTTGAGCATATTTTTTGTCGGAGTCTGAAATGGAAAAAAAGTCAAAAAACAACTAGTGCAGATGGTTTGGTCATATTTGGCTTCATTAATGGACTTATAAGCCTTAGCGTTTTTTCACATCCTGAGCTGAGAGAAAAAGGCTTAAAAGTCCATTTTGAAGCCGAATATGACCAAACCGTCTGAACTAGCATGTTTTTTGGCCTTTTTTTCACCCAAAAAGTCATGTTTTAGCATATTTTTGGTCAGAGTCTGAAACGCAAAAAAGTCAATAAAAAAACTAGTGCAGATGGATTGGTCATATTTGGCTTCATTAATGGACTTATACGCCTTAGCGTTTTTTCACATCCTGGCTGAGAGAAAAAGGCTTATAAGTCCATTTTGAAGCAAAATATGACCAAACTGTTTGCACTAGCATGTTATCCAGCCTGTTTTTCACCCAAAAAGTCATTTTTGAGCATATTTTTGTCGGAGTCCAAAATGGAAAAAAGTCATATGTTAGCCTTAGTGTTTTTTCATATCCTGGGCTGACAGAAAAAGTCTTATAAGGCTATTTTGAAGCCAAGTATGACCAAACCGTCTGAACTAGCATGTTTTTCAGCCTTTTTTTCACCCAAAAAGTCATGTTTGAGCATATTTTTGGTCAGAGTCTGAAAGGGACAGAAAGTCATATGTTAGCCTTAGTGATTTTTCATATCCTGTCCTGACAGAAAAAGGCTTATGAGTCCATTTTGAAGCCAAGTATGACCAAAGCGTCTGCACTAGCATGTTTTTTGGCCTGTTTTTCACCCAAAAAGTCATGTTTGAGCATATTTTCTGTCAGAGTCTGAAATGGACAAAAAGTCATATGTTAGCCTTAGTGTTTTTCCACCTCCTTGGTTGACAAGAAAAGGCTTATAAGTCCATTTTGAAGCCAAATATGACCAAACTGTCTGCGCTTGCATGTTTTTCAGCCTGTTTTTCACCCAAAAAGTCATGTTTGAGCATATTTTCTGTCGGAGTGTGAAATGGAAAAAAAGTCATATGTTAGCCTTAGTGTTTTTTCACATCCTGGGCTCAGAGAAAAAGGCCTGTTAGTCCATTTTGATGCCAACTATGACCACACCGTCTGCAATGGCATGTTTGTTGGCCTGTTTTACATCCAAAACGTCATGTTTGAGCACATTTTTGGTCGGAGTCTGAAATGGAAAAAAAGTCAAAAAACAACTAGTGCAGATGGTTTGGTCATATTTGGCTTCATTAATGGACTTATAAGCCTTAGCGTTTTTTCACATCCTGAGCTGAGAGAAAAAGGCTTAAAAGTCCATTTTGAAGCCAAATATGACCAAACCGTCTGCACTAGCATGTTTTTGGCCTTTTTTTCACCCAAAAAGTCATGTTTGAGCATATTTTTGGTCGGAGTCTGAAATGGAAATAAAGTAAAAAAAACAACTAGTGCAGATGGTTTGGTCATATTTGGCTTCATTAATGGACTTATACGCCTTAGCGTTTTTTCACATCCTGGCTGAGAGAAAAAGGCTTAAAAGTCCATTTTGAAGCAAAATATGACCAAACTGTTTGCACTAGCATGTTATCCAGCCTGTTTTTCACCCAAAAAGTCATTTTTGAGCATATTTTTGGTCGCAGTCTGAAATGGACAAAAGGTCATATGTTAGCCTTAGTGTTTTTTCATATCCTGGGCTGACAGAAAAAGGCTTATAAGTCCATTTTGAAGCCAAGTATGACCAAACCGTCTGCACTAGCATGTTTTTCGGCCTGTTTTTCACCCAAAAAGTCATGTTTGAGCATATTTTTGGTCGGAGTCTGAAATGGACAAAAAGTCATATGTTAGCCTTAGTGTTTTTTCATATCCTGTGCTGACAGAAAAAGGCTTATGAGTCCATTTTGAAGCCAAGTATGACCAAACCGTCTGCACTAGCATGTTATCCAGCCTGTTTTTCACCCAAAAAGTCATGTTTGAGCATATTTTCTGTCGGAGTCTGAAATGGACAAAAAGTCATATGTTAGCCTTAGTGTTTTTTCCACCTCCTTGGTTGACAAGAAAAGGCTTATAAGTCCATTTTGAAGCCAAATATGACCAAACAGTCTGCGCTGGAATGTTTTTCAGCCTGTTTTTCACCCAAAAAGTCATGTTTGAGCATATTTTCTGTCGGAGTCTGAAATGGAAAAAAAGTCATATGTTAGCCTTAGTGTTTTTCCACCTGCTGGGCTGACAGAAAAAGTCTTGTAAGTCCATTTTGAAGCCAAATATGACCAAACCATTTGCACTAGCATGTTTTTCGGCCTGTTTTTCACCCAAAAAGTCATGTTTGAGCATATTTTTAGTCGGAGTCTGAAAAGGAAAAAAAGTCAAAAAACAACTAGTGGAGATTGTTTGGTCATATTTGGCTTCATTAATGGACTTATAAGCCTTAGCGTTTTTTCACATCCTGAGCTGAGAGAAAAAGGCTTAAAAGTCCATTTTGAAGCCAAATATGACCAAACCCTCTGAACTAGCATGTTTTTTGGCCTTTTTTTCACCCAAAAAGTCATGTTTGAGCATATTTTTGGTCGGAGTCTGAAATGGAAAAAAAGTAAAAAAAACAACTAGTGCAGATGGTTTGGTCATATTTGGCTTCATTAATGGACTTAGACGCCTTAGCGTTTTTTCACATCCTGGCTGAGAGAAAAAGGCTTAAAAGCCCATTTTGAAGCCAAATCTGACCAAACTGTTTGCACTAGCATGTTATCCAGCCTGTTTTTCACCCAAAAAGTCATTTTTGAGCATATTTTTGGTCGGAGTCCAAAATGGAAAAAAGTCATATGTTAGCCTTAGTGTTTTTTCATATCCTGTGCTGACAGAAAAAGGCTTATAAGTCCATTTTGAAGCCAAGTATGACCAAACCGTCTGCACTAACATGTTTTTCAGCCTGTTTTTCACCCAAAAAGTCATGTTTGAGCATATTTTTTGTTGGAGTCTGAAATGGACAAAAAGTCATATGTTAGCCTTAGTGTTTTTTCACATCCTGGGCTCAGAGAAAAAGGCCTGTAAGTCCATTTTGAAGCCAAGTATGACCAAACCGTCTGCACTAGCATGTTTTTTGGCCTGTTTTTCACCCAAAAAGTCATGTTTGAGCATATTTTCTGTCGGAGTCTGAAATGGACAAAAAGTCATATGTTAGCCTTAGTGTTATTCCACCTCCTTGGTTGACAAGAAAAAGGCTTATAAGTCCATTTTGAAGCCAAGTATGACCAAACTGTCTGCACTAGCATGTTTGTTGGCCTGTTTTTCACCCAAAAAGTCATGTTTGAGCATATTTTTGGTCAGAGTCTGAAATGGAAAAAAAGTCATATGTTAGCCTTAGTGTTTTTTTCACATCCTGGGCTGACAGAAAAAGGCTTATGAGTCCATTTTGAAGCCAAATGACCAAACCGTCTGCACTAGCATGTTTTTCGGCCTGTTTTTCACCCAAAAAGTCATGTTTGAGCATATTTTCTGTCGGAGTCTGAAATGGACAAAAAGTCATATGTTAGCCTTAGTGTTTTTCCACCTCCTTGGTTGACAAGAAAAGGCTTATAAGTCCATTTTGAAGCCAAATATGACCAAACAGTCTGCGCTGGAATGTTTTTCAGCCTGTTTTTCACCCAAAAAGTCATGTTTGAGCATATTTTCTGTCGGAGTCTGAAATGGAAAAAAAGTCATATGTTAGCCTTAGTGTTTTTCCACCTGCTGGGCTGACAGAAAAAGTCTCATAAGTCCCTTTTGAAGCCAAATATGACCAAACCATCTGCACTAGCATGTTTTACGGCCTGATTTTCACCCAAAAAGTCATGTTTGAGCATATTTTTTGTCGCAGTCTGAAATGGACAAAAAGTCATATGTTAGCCTTAGTGTTTTTTCATATCCTGTGCTGACACGAAAAGGCTTATAAGTCCCTTTTGAAGCCAAATATGACCAAACCATCTGCACTAGCATGTTTTTCGGCCTGATTTCCCCCAAAAAAGTCATGTTTGAGCATATTTTTTTGTTGGAGTCTGAAATGGAAAAAAAGTCATATGTTAGCCTTAGTGTTTTTTCACCTCGTGGGCTGACAGAAAAAGTCTTATAAGTCCATTTTGAAGCCAAGTATGACCAAACCGTCTTCACTAGCATGTTTTTTAGCCTGTTTTTCACCCAAAAAGCCATGTTTGAGCATATTTTTTGTCGGAGTCTGAAATGGACAAAAAGCCGTATGTTAGCCTTAGTGTTTTTTTATATCCTGTGCTGACAGAAAAAGGCTTATAAGTCCATTTTTAAGCCAACTATGACCAAACCGTCTGCACTAGCATGTTTTACAGCCTGTTTTTCACCCAAAAAGTCTTGTTTGAGCATATTTTTTGTCTGATTCCAAAATGAAAAAAAAGTCATATGTTAGCCTTAGTGTTTTTTCACATCCTGGGCTCAGAGAAAAAGGCCTGTAAGTCCATTTTGAAGCCAAATATGACCAAACTGTCCGCGCTGGAATGTTTGTCAGCCTCTTTTTCACCCAAAAAGTCATGTTTGAGCATATTTTTTGTCGGAGTCCGAAACGGAAAAAAAGTCACGTTAGCCTTAGTGTTTTTTCATATCCTTGGCTGACAGAAAAAGTCTTCTAAGTCCATTTTGAAGCCAAGTATGACCAAACCGTCTGCACTAGCATGTTTTTCAGCTTGTTTTTCACCCAAAAAGTCATGTTTGAGCATATTTTTTGTCGAAGTCTGAAATGGAAAAGAAGTCATATGTTAGCCTTAGTGTTTTTTCACATCCTGGGCTCAGAGAAAAAGGCCTGTAAGTCCATTTTGAAGCCAAATATGTCCAAACCGTCTGCACTAGCATGTTATCCAGCCTGTTTTTCACCCAAAAAGTCATGTTTGAGCATATTTTTTGTCTGAGTCCAAAATGAAAAAAAAGTCATATGTTAGCCTTAGTGTTTTTTCACATCCTGGGCTCAGAGAAGAAGGCCTGTAAGTCCATTTTGAAGCCAAATATGACCAAACTGTCTGCGCTGGAATGTTTGTCAGCCTGTTTTTCACCCAAAAAGTCATGTTTGAGCATATTTTTGGTCAGAGTCTGAAATGGAAAAAAAGTCATATGTTAGCCTTAGTGTTTTTTCATATCCTGGGCTGACAGAAAAAGGCTTATGAGTCCATTTTGAAGCCAAATGACCAAACCGTCTGCACTAGCATGTTTTTCGGCCTGTTTTTCACCCAAAAAGTCATGTTTGAGCATATTTTTTGTCGGAGTCTGAAATGGACAAAAAGTCATATGTTAGCCTTAGTGTTTTTTCATATCCTGTGCTGACAGAAAAAGGCTTATACGTCCATTTTGTTACCAAGTATGACCAAACCATCTGCACAAGCATGTTTGTCGGCCCATTATACACCCAAAAAGTCATGTTTGAGCATATTTTTTGTCGGAGTCTTAAATGGACAAAAAGTCATATGTTAGCCTTTTTTGTTTATTTCACGTCCTGGGCTGACAGAAAAAGTCTTATAAGTCCATTTTGAAGCCAACTATGACCAAACTGTCTGCACTAGCATGTTTTACAGCCTGTTTTACACCCAAAAAGTCATGTTTGAGCATATTTTTTGTCGGAGTCTGAAATGGAAAACAGTCATATGTTAGCCTTAGCGTTTTTCCACATCCTGGGCTGACAGAAAAAGGCTAATAAGTCCATTTTGAAGCCAAATATGACCAAACCGTCTGCACTAGCATGTATTCGGCCTGTTTTTCAACCAAAATGTCATGTTTGAGCATATTTTCTGTCGGACTCTGAAATGGAAAAAAAGTCATTTGTTAGCCTTTTCTGTTTATTTCACGCCCTGGGCTGACAGAAAAAGTCTTCTAAGTCCATTTTTAAGCCAAGTATGACCAAACTGTCTGCACTCGTATGGTTTTCAGCCTTTTTAACACCTTAAACCTCATGTTTGAGCATATTTTTTTCGGAATTCGAAATCCCAAAAAAGTCATATGTTAACACGTCGGTTTTTTCAAAGGCTGACCTGAGTGAAAGTTAGAAAAATCAAATAATTTTTTTAAGTGGGCTATATTTATAAAATGAAGGCCTTGATTTTTTTTTAAACTTTCTGAAGTACACTTATCTTTAAATGATTTTGATATATCTTAAGCAGATCAGACTTTAAATGTAAAATCCTTATTTATTTGAAAATTAATTCCATTTTTCTCTGTTACATTTTGTTTTTCTTTTAAATGAAAGCCTAAATCATTTCAAAGTAATTCCTTACCGTCTCTTTCAAGTTGACTTGATTTTCAAAATTAAACCATTTTAAGAGATCAAATTCTAAAAAGCCTCTTGTGAGTTCCTGTGGGTCCCCTAGAGAGACTCAATATTAGAATTAAAAATTTAGCAACAAAAACTGTGTACTGTGTAACTATGTACTTTTCAGTGCTTCTTGTGCTTTCTCTGAGGTTTTATTTGTAGATTTTGTGCTCATATGTAAGAGACAGAAAAATGAAGAGTGCTGGAAACTCAGGAGAGTGTGGAGGATTTGTGCAAGAAGGGAGCCACAGGTCAGATTTAAACCAGGTCTTCCTGCCATGAGGACTATAGCCTTTGAGTGTGGGATGACCAAACCGAATTAACTGCCATAATAGCATTCAAAAATGAAAACAGAAAAAAGGGGAGACTTTGAGAGAAATATCCTTGAAATACATCCACTGGTTAAAAAGTCTAAGTTGTGAAAAACAGAGGGATCCATCACATTCAGTCCAAACATGAGTAACTGTCTGTGTATTTGATATTTCCTGCTTCTCTCTGTCTGCAGCCTTCTGGGATGCCACTCGGGCCTTCATGTTGCTGGCTGTGCTGAGCTGCTTTGCTGGTGTTGTGCTCGGTCTGAGTGCCTTCACTAACGGCACCAAGAACAAGAGGGTCCGCACAGGGGGCATCGCCCTCGTCTTGTCAGGTAAGAGCACACAGAAATAGTCTGTTACCTGCTGGAAAAGTGAAGTGATTGTAAAAATTAGACATCAAAATCAACAGCTGCTCACAAAAAATGTGCTTGTCATAATTATGTGGATATAAAGACTTTAGGTCTGATGTAAATGGATTTTACTGAAGGATTGTCTGTTGATAAGTGAATGTTAGCATTTACATGAATATAGTGGTATGTTTTATAGAGTATGTTTTATCAATTGTTATTACACATTACACATTCTGGCCATAAAGTCAGATCCTCTGGGGCCTTAAGAAAAAAAACAGTCTGAAAGATTCAGTTATTTACCTTTAAATGATGGATAAAACATGTAACAGTGAAAAATTCTTTATAAAAACTTTCTCTTCATGTTTTTTTTTGGTACATCTACTGTAGTGGATAACAGGATAACTTAGAGTAATCATCTCTTATGTTTCCAGTGTCCAGTCCTAATTCAACAACATCAACACCAACAAAACAATCGTGAAAAACAATATGAAATTTAAGTCAAATTCAGAATATTTAACCCTCCTGAAATTAATCTGAGAATTTATCTTCTTAAAAGAGTTTGAGTAATGCTAAGAAGGTTACAAGAACTAAAAAAGCTTATTTCTGTGTACAGTAAGCCAGGTTTTACAATACTTTTGGCCACAGTAAATGAGCTTGTGTCAGCCCGATGAAGTCTTTTAACATTTAAATGTCTGGTACCAAACACGACTTCAAACTGAATCCTTGTCAAACTGACCCTTTGGGCGTAAACTGTGTGAATGGTTCACTATTTCCTTGTCATCTGAAAGGTTAGACTGTAGCTTTAGCCTCCTCACAAAATCTTCTGAAAAATGCTTGTCTCAGTTCATTTCCTGCCATTGTCAGATCATTATTTGCTTAAAAGCAATTTAATCTGATCAGTGAAGATAAATAAAAAGTACACCACAAGGTGTTTCTTTTTCTTGCACATTGTTACGGACTCCATACCAAAGAAAACCTGGCTCAAGGTTGAACAAAAGAAGACCCGAAGCATAAAAAAGGACGCCACATGAAAGCCAAAGTTACTGAATTTTATTTAGAAAAATACCAAATGACTAACAAACTGAATAAACAAAAGGAGTCTGGAGGTGCCGGTAAAACTTCTCACTTCCTACCACTGTCTTTAACAAGACAATCAGATCATTAATTGTTTGCGTTTTGTTTACATTTTTTAAATTTTTAATGTCTGCTGTTATATGAGTATTTTAGTTGATTTTACATCTTCTAAGTAAACATTTCAAATCAAGCAACTGAATCCTTTTTAAATGATGTATACAATTATTTTGGTTAGCAATAATAAAAATATGCAATATGCATTTTATGATTTAGAAACTGGTTTTAATTCAGCTGTTGTTTTTTAAGACTGATTTCAACTTTTTCTTTGATCATTTCAGGTTTTCTTGCCCTGCTTGCTTTGGCCATCTACACTGGAGTGACGGTCACTTTCTTTGGAAAACGCTTCCTGGACTGGCGTTTCTCCTGGTCCTACATTATCGGCTGGGTGGCCATTATTTTGGCTTTTGCAGCAGGTATTCAGGCTACTGTCTCCACTCTTTTTAAATGTATCTATATTTCTAATTGTGTGTTGACTGCAGAGGCTGTAACTGTTATAGACTGGATAAGAGGATACAGAGGTGTGGATAAAAAAGTGACCTTATCCTTATTCTTTCCTCATCCTTTAAAGTTGGATTTAAGCATTTAGCTGATAATAAGCATTCAGCGAATATGCTTTTGAGTAGAAATAAACCAGAAAACTACCTAATAACAAACTTCAGATGTCTTTAGTATCTTCATTTTATCTGTCTTTAAGTAGGTAGGCTATTTAAAGTCATTCGATGCCAGTCTTGTAAGTTTCAAAAGTTATCCGCACCTAAATAATCTGACTTCTTTTATCTGTAATGTCCCTGTCAAAAAAAGAGCGAACAGGTATTTCTTATGTATGTTTTCTTCCAGGTGTGTTTCAGCTCTGTGCCTACCAGCGGACAACAGCAGTACCTTCTTCTTCAAACAACCCGGACGGTTGAACATGCTGAAAATGATCATTCAGAAAAATACTGTTGCCATTTATTTCACTGCTGCTTTACAGTATCTAGAATGAAATAAATACAGATAAAGGAATCTGGTTTGAGTTCAGTTTTATTTTCAACCCCATTACTATGAACATAACCCATTTTTTTACAACTTTTAGTGTTTAACATCTTAAGTAGCCAATCGAGGAATACCAGACCATTATACCACATGATTCATCAGTCATCATCTTAAAACAATACTTATTTGTTCCAGGATTAAAACATGACAGAGAGACATGAATATAGGTGAAACTGTCATTATTTTTCTATGATCAACGACTTAAAAGATCTTGGATGAAGTCTTTTTCTGTGAGTTAACTAGATCCACTAGATGGCGCTCTTGTGTCAAATACAAATTCAACAGGGCAGCTCTGCAAGGGGAAGAAGTCAGAGTCACAGTGAAGCCTTTACAAACATGCAGCCCTGACATTTTTATTAAGTTAATGTTAGCCTAATCCATCCTGGAAGTTCTCTCACTTTCTTGTTCACACTTGTCTCTTACAGCAGCTGGTTTTCCTGCAGTATGCACCTCAGTCGATGGAATTTCACGTTAGGTCTGGTTGAAGAACCCTGTTTGTATTCACACATGCAGCTCAGACAAAAAAACTGTAAAAGTTTCTTTACAGCCGAGTGAAACAGCTGCGACTTATGTTTTACTTTGGCTCACAAGTAAAGGTGTTCATGGAAGCTGTTTTAATAGATGGTTATGACTTTGAATGTTTGTTTTCAGTCAGGTATGAATGGGGTTTAGAGATAAATATGTAGCTGTCCATCTTAAAAGGTAAGATTCTCAGCTGAAAATTATAAAATAAATGCTTAAATTAACTATGAGGCATCAGAAAGTTTATGGCATTTGGACCATTTAAGCATCTAACATGTTTTATGTTTTTTTAAGATATAACAGGCCTGAAATGCAATAACAAAACTAATATCCTCTTATAAGTGTTCAAATGGGCCTCTTATGTATTGGGTTTTGAGCAATAGAAAATGTGCCAAATACCAAAATATTTTACCCAAATATTTTTTGGTATTTGAAGACAGAAGAAATCTTTGCAAAATATCACTGATACTACGATGTTCAAGGAATCATATTATGATGCTAAATTTATCACTGAACTATAGATGTAACAACAATATGTGAGCTACCTTGGCGGAGGGTTGTGCTCTCAGAGTGCTTTCTAGTTTATATTGTTTCCAAGGGAAATGACATGTCAGACCTGAAAATACTGTGTTGGTACATTAATGCAGAATGAGGGGCTGCTCAGGGCCTGGTGAGTTCAGCGCCTTTCTTCATGGCCCCTCAGCAGTGCTTTGGAAGTAGACCTGCACCCCTGAAGTACTCAGTCCTGATAGCTGCACATTCTAAGTTCCCACGCTTCACCTCACACACATTAGCATCATTTGCTATTTAAACCCATTATGTAGGACAAGTGTGGACAACTGGTGGCTTTGTAGCTGCATGCAGCCCACAAGCCAGTTTCAGTATCAACAAACTTTTAACATTTAAAAACATAAAAATCTCCCATGTAGGACTTTGACCTTAAGTAACCAGTGCAAAAGGTTCAAAGACTGATGTATGAAAGGGTGAAGAAATTAAGTATTAAGTCTTCAGATACAGGTGTAAGTTTAGAAGATTTGTTTTAAATATTAAGAATTCCTAAAAAGCTTTACTTGATGTGTTTGAAAAATAAAATAGAAGTGGTGGTGAAATACAGTATATCTCAATAACCAGTAAGAAGTCTGTAATTACATGTTCTTATTAAAATTGGAATGAGTATTTATACTCAAGTTTATAGACATGCATGTTGTTAAAACAAATTCTGACAATAGGATTTTAATTGATCCTTCTGCTAAATAACTCTACGGCAGCTATTACCTGTGCCAAGGACCCTACATTTTACCAGCATTTATTATTGTTTGTTCGTCAACAGGATTACTCAAAACGTTGGATGAAATTTTCAGCATAGGTCAAAAATGGGCCAAGGATCAATCAATAAGATTTTTGTGGTGATCTGAATCTGGATGCAGCTCCAGGAATTTTTTTAAGTATTCCTTAACATTGTGAGATAGGGCAGTTTTCTACATTTTTTGTGATGACTCAGTAGGTTTTCAATAGATTTGGATGACATTTTCGGGGAGTATTGTCCATGGCACAAGAGAGAAGTGATTGATTTTTTTATGGCGATTATATTTCGACTGTAGAGTTTCTTCAAACATTTGTCAGCAGTGAGAGATAGGGCAGTTTCCACATTATTGACAATATCTCGCCCAACTATGCTGGAAATACCTTGGCAGAGGTTTGTGCTCTCAGAACACTTCTAATTTACTCATGTTACTTCCTGGTTGTATTACCTTACAAACTTTCAGTAGAGGTACATAGTGGGGCTGCAAAATATGTTTACACATTGCAATGTGTAAACCCTACATTGCAGGAGTTGCAATGTCAGTCATGATTTGAAAAGCGTTATGCTGCCATTTGTGCATAGTTTGATGGAAACTAAAACTGTTTGTTTTCCTTGACTACAGTAAAAGCGACATTTCCATTAGGAGACCACAATGCAGCCTAGTGTCTTTCCTGCAGATAAAACAAGCTAACAAAAATCGACTGGTAAAGCTAGAGAGGTGACCATGTTATACCGAGTCTTTAGATGATTTTTCTTTAACCACAGTCATAACAATACTTACTATATAAGTCTGTTGAAAACATCTAATCAATAATAATTTGCGAGGACATTTTGCCTCCAAAAATGGTCTTAACTGCGACAGCCACAAATACTTAACAGTAAAACACAGCCAGCTATTAGAAGTTAAATCACGGGGCTACCCAAAGAAAAATAAATCTTAACTAGAAAAGCACTCAGAGAGCACAGACCTTCGCCAAGTGCCCTGACCATTTTTGTGGAGTTATATGCACAAATGCCGAAAATGGTCCTATCTCGCAATGTTAAAGAATCCTTTAAAAAATTCCTGGATCCGGATGGTGATCCGGATCAGCCCCAAAATCTAATCATTTGTTCCTTATCCCATTCCACACATTTCCAGAAAATTTCATCCAAATCCATCCTTAACTTTTCAAGTTATTTTGAACACAATCAAACAAACAGACAAACAAACCAACGCCAGCAAAAACATAATCTCCTTGGCAGAGGTAAATATGTTTACTGCAGGCTGTCAGAGCGATGCAGTGTGCAATGCAAGCACAAGTGAAAATCCAATTAAAACTGTTGCACATAGAAATATTACGTTTTTTTTGGTATTTCAATAAAAACACCGCAACACTTATCATCAGAAGAAAAAAATACTGATTAATAATAATAATGATTAAAAAATGATTTCCCTAAAATTGTTCAACCCTTGTAAAAAGTTTATATTTTGATATTTTGATTTACCCGACAGTTTCAGGCATCATTTGATCAGCCCTCCTGAACAATAACTCAGAGTCAACACACAGGATATTATTTACTTCGCAACATTTGATTTATTTTGAACAATAGCAAAGCCATCTCACAGAGACTACTTTGAATTACACAGAATGCAAATAAATATATGTAGGACCGTAGTAGAATTAAGGACATTAACAACTGATACAAAATTATTTACAACACTTTGAATAGTGCAAAACCACACAAATACTGCCCTCTTCATGGAGATTCTTGCATGGAGTCAATTCAAGGACAGTGGATGTGTGTGCTGCCCCCTGGTGGGGGATCACAGGAACTGACAGTACTGTATATGACATGTCGACAAAAAGCATAGCCGAACACGAGAGAATGACCATTTGAAACCCGATGAGGACAGAGTTAAACCACCTGCTACAAGGAGGGTGATGTTAAATCTTTGATCCGTGGTGTGGATATGCATCATTTGGTTAGTTTAAAAAAGGGGGGGAGGGGAGAAAGCATTTTGAGAAGCTGAATACAATTAGAAAAGTCAGATGAATCTCAATGATTCTCAAAGGGACATCTGAGAAAACCAACAAAGCCTAAATGTATAAAACGTGAACCCCATCACGCGCACAACACTTTGAAATGACAAAGGAAGAGATGACAACCTAAAACCTTGTGGCAGGTAGTGCCCACCGCCCCTGAGTGAAAAACAATTTTTTAAAATAAAAAAAGTCTTAGCACCGTCAGATACCACAGAACGCTAGCTTTGCCATTTCTTCTCAACCCAAAACACTGCGTCCCAGAATGTGACAGGCACAACACATTTTTTAAAGTGCGCAAGCTCGCTTGAGCCGTTCTTTCATTCACATCTTTTTTACTTTTTTTCCTCTCCCGACACTTTACCATCCCACAAACATCAAGCTCCATTTAAAAACAGCACACAAAAAGATAAATTACATTTTTGCCATGCACAATTATTGGTTGCATATTGAAATTTCTTTTTGGGACCACTTTTTTTTTTGCTGTTGAAAATTTTGGACCTTACAGCAAAGCGTGGTAGTACCTCCCCTCTCCGGTTCAGGGGAGTAAGATGCTTATACAGAATCAGCCAGGTGTCCGTACTTTAGACACATGCACGGTCATTACAAATACATTAACGGTGCTACTTTAAATAACCTGAAAAGTCTAGAAATGCCACCTGAGGCCTGTCATGGAGAGGTTTGTCCTATTTTCCTGCAGGGCAGCACATCAACATACTTAAAGTTTAACCTTGTCGTACAAACACACTTATCGATGCCTCTGAGACAACCTCCTCGTGTCCTATTGTACTAAACATTTGTGCATTGATGTATTCATCCAGCCCAGACTGCATGGAGAAAGAACCTCGGAGCATTGATCATTAAACTGATTTAAATCACACCAAAGACGAGGAAAGTAATACTGCAATCGTTGCTGGTTGGAGAAAGAGAGAAAGGAAAAGACCATCAGGAGAAAGTCGAGCCTCTTTGGGCTGATCTGATTTGGGGATTTGAGTGATCATCACTTCAACCCACAGCTGATTAGAGAACCATTTAAAGAGAAACACCCCAAGTCTGAGGACAGAGACACTTTGCATAAACTGCTGTTAGACAGAAGGGTAAATCTGAGATAGAAAAATCACTACAAAGTTATTTGGTGCACTCATGCAAAAGATGTGCACAGTGTGCATCTTTGGCTACGCGTAGCACTACCCCTCTGGTGACGAGGTGCAATAAGAAGCCTTAGAGCGGTCTAATGCTGATCGGTATAGCCCTGTTCAGACTGCATGCTCAGACAGAACAGTGTGTATCTGAAAGATGATAGATAACAGAAATTCACAGATGTGGAACAGTCCATCAGACTTGGCTAGAGTGGCACGTCTGCAAAGTTAGAGCCGTGTGGCTTTGGTTTGAACAACAGACACGCTGCAGCCAGGCAGTGTGTGAGGACGCCTTTTGGCTTCGGCTCTGTGGGACTAAGTCATGGCATGTCCATTTGTATACTGCACTGAGAGGAAGTTATAGCCCTTCAAGTTAACAAATTGTCTCTGAAATTGCACAGGTCGGCTGTTTTCTTTCCTCTAGCTCGATGCCTCGGCTGTGTCAGGAGCATAGTCTCAGTACGTGAAGTTTTTCCTGCTGTGTTCTGCTGCGTGAGGCCGATAACGCGTTAGAAATCCTCCAGTCATGAGTCAACCCATCTCTCCTTCCGTCTATAAGTGTTATGTGTCTTGGCGGTACCTGGAAATAAACAGGAGGGGACCAGTTAGGAGCAGTAATTTTGTATGCAAACTCAACACGCCTAAAAATACTCAAATATTTAATTACGATGCAGAAATGCTACACCTCTACAAGGAACGATTCGCTCCAATTACCCCTCAGAGAAGAAAGATCATTATACAACATAGTAAACAGTGTATCTAAGAAGTACCAATGCAGAGTACTTTATCCTGCTTCCATGCCCTACAAATCAGCTTCCCCTCTATTTGTCATGACCTAACATACAGTAACAATCATCTAGTTAAATGAAGCAGGTTCTGTACTGACTGTACTCCATGTTGACATAATCACTTTCAAGGTTGAAGAGGAAACCACACTGTTTTTCAAACCCTCAATAACTTAAGATCAACTCTTCATTGGGAATAAAATCCTTCTAGGTAGAGGTATTGTCTCCCTTTTGGCATTTAAGTTTTAAAATAGGTTTTTCTGTGGGTTTTTGCTGAATCCACATTTTTGACAAACACCTGGTGGAGTGTTTCATAGTGATGTCACTGCTGTTAAAGCAAGCGTTGTGTAATGTAAACTTTTTCTGGTTTCATCACTGCTCGCTGGACTTAATACATGCTTACACGTACATTCACTCCTACTATGTTGCTGCTTGTTCAACACTCAGACCAAACAAACCCAGTCAACATTTTGGACCCTACTCGGGTCAAGTGATCATGTTTACGAATCAGTTCTTGCTGATGGTGTCTGTGGCTGCTGCGGTTACATCAGAAGTTGGAACCAGCAAATGTTGTAAAAGTTTTGTCTTCATATTACCAACACTAGCCCATCAGATTTGTCTTTGACTAAGAGCACCTGCTAACATCAGTAAGAGAAGTTTTAAGTGAAAATTTTCACACTTGTCAGACTCTGGTTTGGTCTTTGTTGAGAAATGGCAGTGCATTTTTTCTGCATTTACACTGCATTCAATCAATTCTTAATCCAACATTGACCAAATATTTAATTCTAGTTTTGATATCTTAAAAAAACCTAATTATTTATTTCAATGAATTTCAAGAAGTTATTTTAACAAATCAAAACATTGTGTCCAATTTGAGGGTTATTCCATATATACATATGTTAAGATTCACATTTCTTTTTATCTTATATTCTAATAAAGTTTGCATTCTAATTTCTATATCATTCTGTCAACTGTCACATCTTCGAATGCTCTTAAAGTCATTTTGACTTTGTTTTTAACTCGTTATAGTTATATACTTTGAGTTGCTGTGAATATGAATGGAGCTGTAAATAAAGTAACCTTACTTTGTCTTTGTCAGGGTTTATTTCTGCCCCAGATTTAAACTATTTATGGAAAAAAAAAAGAAAAAAAAAAAAGGAATGCTTCCTGTTGGTTTCTACTCGGACTAAGACAGCCTTGGAGGAAAAAATGCTGAAGAGGAAAAACTGTTCTCACCCGCTCTGTAAGGTGAACTCAGGTAGGGCCCCCAGGGAAGTCAGCTGTTCCTCCAGAGCCACGATACGTAACCCGATGTAGCCCGAGGACAGCAGCAGCAGCACAACCCTGAAACACAGCAGAGGAATACAGGTCACATTTGTTTCCTTTATTGTGTCTATTTTCAGATATAAAGGGAGTCTGCGAGCTTAATTCTTAACAAGTTCCCGTGTCTTTACGTCATGTATAGCAGAACTTTACTTAAATTATTACATTATATCATATCGTATTAGATTTTACATCTTTATAGACTTGTATAATAGCACTGCTAAGAGGAACTCTGTAGCAAAAATACTTAAAACTTTGGCATGCTTTCTGTTATGGAATGAGATCCTGCACTACCACCTAGTTCTGTTACCAGAGCAGGCGAGACATGATTTGAAGGCAGATTTCGAATAGCACAACAGGAAGGTATTGGATTAAAATCTGGATAAACAGAGGGGATGTAAGGAGGCAGTAAAGGAGCACTTACAAAATCAAGTAAATGAAGAGTAGAGTGTTGAGGGTGCTGGCCTCTCTCTGAACCAGCAGGGACTTGGCCTTTTCTGTCACATTCCAAACCCACGAGCCACCCGAGCCTGGGGAAAGAAACACAAACACATAGCATGACTGCTTTTGTTCTCATGCAGGTGTCTTTTCATTCGTTTCACTTTCCTGAATGTCTTTACGTAAGTTTTACATGGTAACAAATCAGGCTGGCTACAGAGAGTGAAAACCACGAGCACAAACCAAAAATTGATTTCATTTAATAAAAAACAACAAAAAAAGAGATTAGGGCTTCAAATATCAAGATTAAAATACATTTTCCGAAGCAGGGGTTCTCCACTAGCTTAACCAAAGGGCTCATCACAACCTACTTGCCTAAAAATATGACCAAAATTTCTGAAGGACTAAAAATTTGAAACAGCATCGTTACAGAGCTCCTGGGAGGGAATTCATGCTAACGTTATATTTAACTCTCATTTCCTGTGGTAACGCACATTTTAAAATGTGTGTCTGGGTCCTAACTCATCAAGGTTCTGGATAGGGGTGTGAATTGATAAAACTGTGTTGACATAATAGCCACTATAGATATTACTTAGAAAATCCACAAGAATAAACAGGACAAATCATCAAGAATTAGATCATGTGTGAAAAAGGTTTTCTGTGACAACAAGGTCAAACACATGGCTGTTCTGTTATTTAATGTTGCTCTGCATTGACAGATGTTTCAGCTTGGAGCTGGTGTTTTCACCACTGCTTAAAATTTTCAGACTCACATATTATGCTGCTTTTTTGGCGTAATTCATAACATTACTAAGACACACTTTGGATTGTGTTAGTCTCCTGGTCATTGCGACAACTTTCTTCACTCCTTTATTGTCGTCGTTTTGGCTTCCTCTAGCAAGAATATGACAACTGCTTTTGTAAGAAATTCTGCAGAAAGTGGAGTGTACTGGAAAGATTATTGGTCAGATGGAACCAGGATTCATTAGTCATTAAAATCTGAAGCCCAATCCAAACTTCGTCCTGGACCCTAACATAGTCTAGTTGTTCTGTACGTGTCTACCTTTGGATATAAAGCTTAAGTATCTTGGCAATAAGAGCTTTGTTATCTTAAGAGACTTGGGTTAAAGTCTACATCTTAAGAAAACAACAACCAAAATTTGCTTATCTCAGCAAAATTGAGAAGGGTTTCACACATCCCTCTCTAAAAATTCACGACCCCCTAAAACCAGCTCCACATCCTTTCTTTGGAGTCCTGACCCAACAAATCAGACCCATTGTTCTAAATGACAGTCTTCCTACCATTACAAATTACTCATGTTTCTCTTACCTGCTACGGACAGCTCCTCTGAGGATGAGCTCTCACTCGGCTGCATGTGTAGACCTCTGAAAGCCGAGCTGTTTCCATCAGGCACTACATCTGAGGAAGCAGGAAGAGTGGTGGGAAAAAGAGAAGTCAGCATTAACCTGTCATTAGACCTTTGACTAATGTGTGTGTCTACTGGCTGGACCAGAAATGAGAACAAAAGATAAGAACAGACTGTCAACAGTTTTTTGTCTCTGTCAACCCCACTGTCATCAAGCCAGGATTAGTATTACTTGCTACTCACAAAAACTGTCTTACAAAACACCTTATGACACTTGACAAGCTTAGAAATAATGTCATATGATGTTCCTAACTACAGGTGCAAGATGTCCTGGAGAATATTAATCTGCGAGCACTCACCTCTGTGCGGTCTGTGCAGAGGCTGCTCCTGTAAGGACTGAGACTCAGAACCATCAAACTGGTCAAAGCTGTCATCCAGACTGGACTGACTGGAGTTCTGTCAAAACACAAGAAGAAAAGATGGCATCATTAACTAATCTATACTTTAATAAATCAACCAGGTCATCCAGCTATTTATCTAAATATTGATAATCATGTTTCAGCCATGTGACGATAACATGACACGTCTGACAACAGGGAGATGGTGTTTCTTACCACAAGTTTGCTCTTATCGAAGCTGTTCTCAGCTGAGGAGAAGATAGGGCTACTATTTGTGCTTCCCTCCTGCAGAAGAGAGACATATTTGTCTGTTAAGAATTAAAACTAAGATTGAATTCTAAAGTCTTGTATTACAGTGACGTCAATTAACATCCCAACAAAAGCCGATTTTATTCTTGTCTTTCTATTTTAAGTTGATCAATAACATGTTATTGATCAACTATTATCTAAATTTTCCATTTGGGGTTAACAGAAGTTTGTTTCCTACGCCGAAAATGATTACATTTTTGCAGTGATCTGAATGTGAATGTGGATCCAGGAACTATTTAAAGGATTTGTTAACAGTGCAGTGTAGGGCAGTTTTCCACATGTTTGACAATGACTTGAAATGCCTTGGTGAACTTTGTGCTCTTAGGAAACTTCTAGTTAAATGATAAACTTATGGAAAGACTCAGAGTGAATGATATGAATTGTAATTTTAAGTCAGATGATGTTTTTTCTTCCAGTTTGTCCACAGTGTTTTTTTCAGAACAAACACAAAATTTAGGAATCTACATTTTCTTTTTTAAAAATCTTAAATTTCTAAAAATTAGATTTATAAATCAAAAAATTATTGCCTGGGCCTTTTCAGAAGGATTGCTTTTGATGTAAACGTATTGCTTTACGTTGATTTAAGATGGGTCATTTCCATATTACACTCTTCAAGTTTGCTCTGCTGTCACCTTGTTAAAAGTAAATCTGCAAACGTTTTCAAACAGATGAAATTGTTTCTCCTCAAGTTTTATTGCTACATAAGATGTCATGAGATATGCAAAAAAGTTACAATAGTGTGTTGCTGCACTCTGTGTTAAAATAATTCAAAGAATTTTAACTTGTGTAAAGAGCAAATTTACTCTGTTGCAAAACGTTCAGTTTAGGACATGAAGCAATATCAGTTTTCCCTTTTTAATGTTGAACTTTCGTGCAGCACAAAATAAAACTGACTATTTTCAGCATGCATTATGGATATTAGTCACTCAGCACTTCATTTTAAATTGTTAACATATCAAATGTACAAAATAGTCAGAGTTACTCACCTCTATCTGAGGACAAACTGAGCGTAGCAGCTGAAAACATGATTCTCTGTTCCGCAGAGACACAAACAGGAACTACAGAGAGGGAATTTTAAAAAGCAAGGAAATCAGCCATGTGACTTTTGGCAAACTCATAATACACTCAGTCATTCATTCATATAAAGATTCTAATTATAAAACCAACCCTATGGCCTTATAAAACTTCGTTTTGAGATCCTGTTTGAGGGGGGAGACTGACCTTTTCTCCTTGTGTGGTGCGAATAGACAAGGCGTTAGGTACAAGCAGAGCTGTGTTCTGCTTCTTCACTATGTGGATGCAGGAAACTGGAATAACTAGCTGTAAGGGACAAATATCACAAAGAAAACAGTGAGAAGCGTAGAGATGTCTTTCTCGCAGAATGTTACTAATCACTAAAAATAGACTAAGCAGGGTTGATTGTCAGTACCACTTCATTTGAGTTCAAGAGAGACGCTGTACCTTTGTGTCTTTGAGTAAAACTGAGGAGTAGAAACAGACGTGGGTGTCAGTGACATATAGACGACCGTGGTAGGGCACTTCTTTCTGCAGGGCACAGATGTATGCTGGGAGAAGAACATAGGAGAAACAATAAATTAAGTCAACCCTAAAACTTGAAACTGAGGTGATGTTTTTTTTCTTCCTTTTGTGAACCTACCATGTATCAAGTCTTCACTCTTAGGAATGTCTGGGAACAACTTGTGGAATGTTTTGTTGTGCTTCATAAAACTCTGAAAAAGCAAAGAGATCAAAACAAAAGATCAGAAAAATTCAAAAGATGGGCAGACAGTTAGATTATGTTGCACTGGAGGTATTAACTATGAATGTATTTTCACCTGGCAAGAACAAAAGTGCCAACATGTAAAAATGTCTCCATGTATTCTGGGCTATGGCGCTAACAGCTTAGTGGTTAGATTGTATTAAATAGTCTAACCTGCGGCTTCTTTACCACAAGGCATTTCCTGCTTCCTCACCCTCAATTTATGCTACTCTCTGTCATTTCAGATATGTCAAAGTAACCTTAAAATAAATCCTTAGAAGACAGAACATGCAGTGAGGACTTACACTTTGTGTGCCTGTGCCCTCTGTCCTTTCGAAGCCTTTGCTGTCAACATCGAACGTCTGCGACCTGCTGAGAGAAAGAGCACAGACATCGGCTTTAGAGGAAGTCTGTGGGTTGAGCAGGTTCTAGTTCACCTGAGAATGCAACATGGTGAAGAAAAGCAGCTGGCAAAAAAAAACAAAAACAAAATGGCAGCTACAAAATTAAGAGTTTCAAAAGGTTATAAACTCACAGATCAATCATCTGTACCTTCTACTGTACCACAGATCTTAAGAATTGTACAAGATAAAATATTGTGAAGTCCAATCATGGAATCTTTGTCCAGGTACAACAAAAAAAAAAACTAAAAAATGTTTTGATGCAAGAAAGATTCACTTTTAGAGAGAAAATAACTTGTTGAATTGCTGAAGTGAGATTGATGACAGGATGTCAGGGGGCATTGCTTTTCCAAAGAGAGGGAAGGACATGCGTACATGAGAAAGCATGTGAACTCATGTGCATGCAAATGGACTGAGAATTTGTTTTTATGTTTACTGCTTGAATGTTATACTCCTGCCACTGATTTTCCTGAAGTAGCCTAAAAGCAGCCCAAATAGATTTAATAAAGACGGTGTTAGTCAACATGCCATCAAATGCTCAAGACCTCAAACAGGTAAACAACTTATCAGGAGTTTAAATAACATCGGACTGCAAAAATCAAATTAAAGCAGTTTAAAGGATCTGTACAGGCTGTGTTATTAATGTGGATTGTATGCCATACCAGTGCTGAGATGTGTGAACTACAGTGTTGCGCATGTTTAGTTTATGTTTCTTAAACTGGGGATATCAAATGGAATTGACCAATTGTCTACAATCTGAGATATTGTTTACATTACATAAACTTGTACTAGTAATATTCATTAAAATGCACTGTACCCCCATATAAGTTTTTAGTATTATTTCACTTAACTGTTTTTTTGTTCCTCTTTAGTTACATACACTGATGGTGGATGCTTTATGAAAAACACTGGTGACTGATATGTAAATTGATATCATGTGCAATTAACACTGAGCCATCTGTTTACACAAGTGTTGGCCCCTTGAACAACAGGATGAACACTGTACAATTCAACACAAAGAATTCTCTCTTGTATTCTAATGAGGTTTTTGTCAGATATTGGCTGCAGCTTTCTGAGTAATGATTTAAAAGTTAATTAACATGCTTATAAATAAACTTCACTTTGTCCTGAAGCTTCTGTGTAAAACGATATATGTTCAGTGCTGGTTGGTAACCATGGTGTCACGTAGGCAGCAGCCTGGATGAAGTTTGTTCTTCACACTTAAAAATATCACATATCAACCCCTCACATCTGAATCATGTGAAAACACAGCAGGTCTGCAGCGCCTGTGTGGTCATGTGTGTATCACGACTCAGCAGACGTTCAGAGTTAGACTCAGTCTCGTGATGCATGTCCAAGAAAAGCTGAGAGTCGTCAGGGCGACCAATGTGTGATTTCTATCCCTCTTTGAGTGTGAAATAACACTATCCCTGCATGTTCAAGAAGGGTCTTTCCCATATGTTCAGATGTTAAATGGAAATACATGTGAAAGAGAGACTCTGGTTAAACCTACACGTTCCTCCCACTCTTTCCTCCCTCAGTCTTACCTGATTGCTACTTGTCTTGTGAGGGTTTTGTGCTGCTGCTGGACCTCCAGCTGGGCCGCCTCCAAGCTCAAGGCTTTCCTTGCCTCCACCTTCTTGATGCTGCCATTGCTTAAGCTGCTCCTGCTTTTCTTCACTTTGGCTGGCAGCCCGCCACCGCCGCTCTCTACAGGGTATGTGCTGGAAAACAGAAGGGGAAAAAAGACATTTATCTACATGCAAAGCACAGTTTTATGGTCCCTCTATGTGAAAACACACAATGTAAATGTAAATGTAAATGGCTGGACCAGGAGCTTCATGTTCAACAGTTTGCATTTTCTCTTAAGAATAGACATCACTTGGTGTTTCTGGCTGAATATGTCTTTTTTTTGGTCTGTAAAGAAATGACAAATTGTTCAAATTACAAAGCTCTGTATGTACTTTGTAAAAATCTAACAGCAGTGACACGTGTGATAGCAGCACAACAAAAATGACGGTGCCAAAAACCTACTGTTGGGCAGTTTTGATGTTCTTAGTATCAAAAATTGCAGACAAAGGTCTCTCCCACTAATTGTATAAAAACAGCAGCATGAGTATACTGAGGTTGTTGACATTTTCTAAACTCTTACATGTGTTTCAAAACGTTGAAATTATGTTTTTTTTTTTCCTTAATCTGTAGAATCAAAAATGACAGGACTCAAGAGTTTCACATCAACCACTTTTCAAATGTTAAACACATTTTTGCAGTTTTGTAAGAGAGTAATGTTTTAATCATAACAAAATTATAAAAATCACCAATTCAGTTGGTCTGAGACTTTAATAGCTGTTGCTGTGGGGTCAACCTGAAGTCAGTTTCATTTGCTTTTTATAGAAATGCTTCTTCAAAAATACAAGTGACTATTCACTAGTGGAACTTCACATTTTTAAGAGATTATCTAGTGGTCAATAGGCATATTACTGATGATGGTTTTGACAGTCAGTCTTTTTACTGAGCATCAGTCCCACCATCTTTTTCTTTTTGACTCCACACTGACAGATAAAATATTGCATTACCCTACTTTTCATTAAAAATACATCTGTATACCTTAAAACTTTATGTAATTTCCAGCTCTATATGCAGCTAGTAGAAGCACACAAGTTGAAGCCAACAAACAAAGAAAGAAAAACCTCAATCTCTGGAGAAACTCAGACACAGTGACATCTGTCCATCACATTCTTGTGTTTTTACAAGATGTCACCTTTGAACAGAACAGTGCAGTCAAACACAGCAGGTTTTGTATTTACTGTCTTTTTATGGACGTTTCATGAATCAAACCACTCAAACCACATAAAAATATAGAGTTATATGATGACCATTATGGTGTAAGGCAAACATTGAGCTTATCTTTACAACATATCGGGAAAAGGTTACCCCTTTTCTAGTAAGTTTTATAGTTAGGAACTGCGTCAACGCTGTGGCATTACAAAAACTACTGCTGGCTTTACAAGCTGGTCCATGAACACACAAGCTCTAAAACAGCCCTTTGTAAATATTTAATTTCAATAAGCTCTAAAGACTATGAAGATTATATCATTTAGAACAGCTCAAAAGGACATCGCATGTCTAAAGATGAGGTGCAACAAAAACTGGAAAAGCAAAACATTATTTTAGTAGGTATTTCTTACAGGTTACATCCATGTCAATACAAACCAATTACTAGATAAAAAATCATTTTCTTTGAGTAGAAATAAAAAATATTGTAAATCCTCATCCTATTAGAGTGAAAAACCAAAGACTTCCTGGTACCTTACCTGGTTATTTTAAAGCGCTTTGATGAACGAAAACTCATATACCTACTAACAGTAGGCATTTCTTTTTTCTCTTAAGGAAGAAACAAAACTCGGTTGTCTGGAAAGCCTATTGGAGGGCTCTAGGCCATCAAGCCTCAGAGTTAAAAAAGGAACAAAGGTGATAAAAAGTCCCCTGAATGATGAAGATATATAGTCCAAGAGTAGTTGTTCTTTAAAACAGGCCCCTTGACCACATCCTGCCTGAAAAAGCTGTGTTTGTCTTTGAATGTGCTGGTTAAGAGGAAGTCAGTTTGTGTCAAGAATGGTGTGACACTCCGTAGTGACTGACGTCAAACTCGACCACTCCTCCCAGAGCCAAACAAGCATGAAAGACCCAGCGTACACACACACACTATCCCTCTCTGATACACACACAGTCAATGCAGCACAGGCATGTTTGAGAGAAGAGGGTTGGCCTGCCCATTAAATCTTCCACTGACAAACTTCATCCAGTGTATTAAACCCTGTCCTGTTGGGATTTGTTCTGAGTCTGTCTCAGCTGCGCTCTGTGTGTGACGGAACATGAAAAATAGTTGTGAGGTGCTCAGACCGGCCTGATCTAGGAGTGGTGTATTCCCCTCAGGCGCTGAGTAGTACCAAGGAGACAGAAGAAGAGCAACACAACCTGAAAAGTCTGATAACTTTCACAGTATGTTCAGAATGTATGTTTTACATTGAACCAAAGTGACATTAACTTGGCAACAGATAGTTAGAACTTAAAGAACATATACATTTTCTTCAGTTCATAATATAGCCCCGAGGTTCACAATGAAAGAATTTACATAACTTCTATGACTACCTCACAGCATTTTCTTTTTATTGTGTCACCTGAATAATTGGAGTCAAGGTCATAGAGGAAATGTTGATCATAAACACACACTCAGCAGGATTCCTACACATAATTAGTCATAATTGAAAATTAAAAGCAAGGCCCTTGAAGGCTTACATTAATAAAATCATCATTAATGTTTTGAAAAGACTTTTAAATCATTAAAGCTAAAAGATCCTGTAGAGCCAAAACACAAACTTGCTTTTGAATACAGTATACATACAGGATTAAGGTACTTTGACTATGTGAAAATACTGATAACTGTGCGTGTCATTATTGAGTAAGACAGATGCAGCTAACACTGCACCCCACTATAATGCTTCACCTTATCATCACTGCATGAGTGCATTCAAAAACCAAGAGTTTTATTTCCTTTTTTTATTTTTCAAAAAAAAAAAAAAAAAAAAAAAAAAAAAAAGATTTGAAAAAGATGGTCCTTGTCAATGTGCAATCTAAAATTAAAGACCTCTAACAGGTCAAAATATACGTTTTTATGACTTTTCATAGCCTTAAACTTCAACAATCAAGGCTTTGGAAGGTATTGCAGGAGCCTTGTGAAATACACACCCTTTTATCTTAAACAAGGTTTTTCTCTGTTTGCCCAGATTATGCCCTCAGTATCTAAACCTTGTAATCTTTTTTACATTAATAACCATACATAGAAACTTAAAAATTACACAAGTATTCAGATATGTAAATTTAAGTAAATAAAATATCCTAAGCAACCACTTTATTTGAGGAATGCAGGGCTTTATAAAAAGTGACACACAGATCAATTTCAGAAAACAGCCCTGAGCCGCTGAAGAGCCGTGTGTACTCAAACACACTCAGTTGACCTATTTCCACCTGTCCGGCTCACAGGGCAATACAGACCGTTATCAAAGACGGTTACATGTTTGAATTTCTCAACAACTTCCTCTCTTTACTGGAGATTGACCGTAACCATTAATGAGGTTCTGTTGAAGTGGCTTCCTGTAACACTCAGGAAGTCAGAGGCCTCTCTCTGCTGTCTCAGTAACATGTTGGCTGTGGTTCAAAGACACTCTACACTTCTGGTTAAGGGCAGTGGTATTTCCAGGGATGCTGGAAGTTCCTGAGTAATAATGGTGAAGCAGTAATAATAAAATCCCTTTTAATTTTTTTGTCCCCCACGATGACCTGCAGCTGAAGTTTGTTAATGAACAGAAATCAAAAGTTTCTACTGTGTGTCAGGGCTGAGCAACTGATGAAGTTTAGATTTTAATTACAATTTCTGCTTCCTACAATCACACAGACAAGAAAAATAAAACACATGCTTGTTTTATTATGTGTAACATATGTTTCAGTGTTATGTTTTTGCCACAAGAGTAAATCACTAGAGTTGAAAACTTCACTGATGTGTTTTCATTTATTGTCTTTTTTCAGTGTTCGGTAAATATAATTTTAAGGGGGATTTAATTTGATAAATGATTTTACTGCATATGTATATCACATGTGGCTAGTACCTCTGATCCACCTCTATTCTCACTCTGTCTGAAATGCTATGTTGGAGTTCCTGCCTTTTTAAGGCCCCCTTGCTCACATGGGCCCAGTCTGCTCTGATTGGTTGACTGGCCTGCTCTATGCGATTTATTCAGCCCCTTTTTTTTTTTTAACAGTGCTGCATTCTCTGTATGGTTTATGCTCTGCTCTGCTCTCAGCTTGCCTCACCAAACCAACAGCCCTAACTACTGATGAGACAATGGTAGGACGTCACACTGGTAGGTCTAGGGGAGAGGGAAAAGACCAAGTGGGAGAGACATGAAACACACTGAGGGCAAATACAATGCAAAAATACACAATATGACCTTTTTAAGTGCAATACAGTGCGTTTGTATTCACATTTAGATGTATGGTTATTCCAGATTCCCTGAGATTTGTACAAAGCTTTATAATTTTTTTTATTTCTTAAAAGACTGAGCATTGGTACTCAGTGCTTATTTCTTTTTTTTATCTATCAACATAGTATTTCAATATTCTACATATTGCTGCATTTCTACTACTGTACTGTATGCAAGAAAAATTCTAACTGCTAATTTCACTAAGAATTAATTAAATATTTCTAATTTTAAAAAATGATGATAGGCTGATTTGATTGTGAAGCACATTAAGTTGTCCTGTGTATGAAATGTGTTTTATAAATAAAGAGTTCCTTTATTTGACTGGATAAAATTACTGGATTTGACTGGAGGATGTTTTACTATTTTTAATGTAATTGTTTTTTTTAACATAGCATCATGCAGGAAAAAATACCCTGCAAGCAACCAGTAATCTAGGTAGCAATGGAGGGAAGTGATTCATCCCAAAAGTCTATTAAAGCTTCAAGGCCAAAACCATAAAGGTTAAAAGCCTGAGTGGCGGTTGGTGGAAAACCACTAAAGTGAAAAAAAAAACCCATACATATAAAATGACGCTTGTGCAACACTTAAGTAGTGTTTCTTATTGACTGCTCAGTATTTACAAAGTAGGAGTTGGCCTACCTGAAAATGGGTGTTCAATGGCTAGACCTAGGCCTTGACCCCTGACCTACTTCTTTGTTGGAGCACTGTGTACCACCTGACAAAAATCAATGGAGAGCCTAGCACGGCAACAATTACACCCAACACAGGCTTATCAAACTCTCTGTAGTGGACGATTAGAGCTGACACGCACGGGGTTATGGGGCAGTTTTATCTGGATGCACAGTCCAGAACAATTTTTCTCGGTGAGAAAGAAAAACACCGAGGGAGCTCACATGATGTTGTGTTCTGTGTAATAGATTATACACATATAGATGGCAGTTTGGCCAGAGTGCATTATCTCAGTTAACTCTTGCACTGCCTCATTGGACTAGAACCTTCCTTTTAGACTGTGTTGATGGTAAAATAAGAGCATCTGTGATCACTACTTTGCTCAATGACCGGATGAGATGACAAATCAACCTTGTTTATTCCACAAAAACTGGCACCTGATCACAAAAAATATATTTTCTGAAGGAAAGAAATGAGGCAGGTCACATGAGAAAAGTATGACTAAAAGCTTTAACCAATTCAGTATTCTCCACACGTGCCAGTGGTAAAAACATCAGGTTTAAAAATAGTATAAACAAATTCTTGCCCAAGTCAGCCTGCCTTACACTAGGAAAATTGTGAAGTTCTGGCTAAATCTGTAGCTAAATTTGAGTGCTCTCCTTACCTCCCAAGATCCTCTGGGCAACGACAATCCGCAGAAGCACACTGTGGATTCAACAAGCCTTTTTCTTTCTCCATGACTGACCAACTTTCCCCTTATTGACTTCTGCAATCTCAAAAAGCTTTCAGCCAGCGCTGGCTGAGGCAGCCAAATGACGATGTACAGCAGTTGCACCTTTTGCACTTAGACCCCGAGCAGAAACAGCCAAATGGAAAGAGTGTAAAGGTCTTACTGTCTGACTGCAGCACTATAAAGCAACAAAGAGCTCAACATGAAGTCAGTCACACTACAGGAATGAGGGCAGAAAAAGGAGGGTGAAAGGAACAAAACAAAAAGGGCTGGTTTGGGTTTAAGCCCTCACAAGCTTTGTCCTTTTTGAGGCTTAGCATGAGTTGTCGTGGAAACAGTTTAACAGTAAGGGCACGGACTGTGGAGAGGGTGGGGGTGAGAGATGCATTGCCAGGTCAGTTTAGACGGCCTCACAACAACTTTCCACAGCCTGCTCTCAATAACAACAAAAAACAGCCAGTGCATGACGACAGTCAGTTTGTTCTCTTTGTTAATGTTAATGGAGCCATTACATACAAGCGGTGGAGAATAGCTGCAGTACAGCTTAGAGCCAGGCAATCTATCATGAACTGAAAAGATATATTTAAACATTTTCAAACACAACAGCAAGGCAAAATTATTTAAATAAAATATCTGTGTATGTTTCTTCTGGTTAACTTAATTAATAAAAGGTCAAAATTAGTTGGCAGGTCTATTTTTATTATCAGGGTATCACTATTTAAGGGTCCAAGTTCTTCGACAACCTCTGAAGTGAGTATTGATAGAATTTTTCATACAACTCAGATAGTATGTAGGAATCTAATAGTAATAACTTTATTTATATAGCACCTTTAAAAACATGTGTTTACAAAGTGCTTTAACAGACAAAACAAAGGCAGAAAAAGGCAGAACTCTGGGCAAATAATTAACAATCAGGTCAAACAGAGACCAAAAAAGGAAAAGGCACAGAGGACCATGATAATTAAAGCAACAAAAGGAAAGAAAATGGTAAACTGGTGAGAGGGAAACAGATGAAGAAACTCAGGAATATACTAAATTAGTACAGCTTCTTATGTCAACATGTACGTATGAAGAGCATTAGTGAGGAAGGTATTTTGTTTTATATATAATAAGGAGACAATAAGACTATTGATAATAGGCTTATAGATACATAAATAAATTGATGACAGTTGATAGTTGACGACATCACATCAGGAAGATCTATTGATTTCTGTTAAAAAAAAGACATTGTCTAATATTGGGTATCTTGGAGTAATATATTTGATACTGCAATATCACAGAGGTTTGAGTATATTCTGATATTTACTTTATCAGTGTTTATAATTTGATATGGGCAACCGTCTGCTACTTCCTTACAGAAAAACAAAAGTATAAATCCACATTGTGGGTGGCTATTCTGATCATATAATAAGGGCATAAATGTTGGTTTGTAATGTCCAGCTCTAATACGGCTCTAAGTATACCCTGGTAAAATAAGTGTCAACACAATACAGCAAAGTGCTCTTAATGTGGCCATTGTCTCATTCATTCACAAAGTTCGTCCTAGTGCTTCTATTCATATCTTATTTCTATACCTGCAGTATGACCTCACTGTCCAGGAAACTCAGACGGATAAAGCCAAACCACACTCGTGACATCAGTCCAGATTTAGTCACCACAGTTCACTCCTCACCTCCACCATCTGCCACGTTTTAACTCAAAGTGTACCATGACCCAGCTGCTGGATGAACCTGCTATTAAAAATAGATAATGGCACAGTAAACCCCGTGATCACATACCAACAAGAACACAATCATACTGTGTGATCATGGTAGACTGTAAGAGCTGGATTGAATAGTTACACAACTTTCCTTTAATGTCAAAAGTTCAGCGGGCTGCCGATTCATCCTTTAACGTTGTTACCCTCACTGCGTAAGGTTACTTTCTAAATGACTTTAGCGTTACTACTACAAGAGCTACACAACAATGACACCTACATTACAGGAAAGCTTCCAAAAAATGTCAGGGTGAGACTTTATCTGGCTTTACCAGTCTGATACCTCCTGAGTACATCATGAAAAATCCATCCACATCATAATGGATACTTCCTCATTCACCTTTCACAAAGTCAACCTTCAGTGCTTGTGTAATACTCCATGAGATTTTTCCACGAGCAAATCTTCCCTCTTGTTTACCACTGTCTGTTTTATCTGAAGACAAGAGTGCATCAGGCTTGTTTAAAGGAGCAAGGGCACTTTTCACAGTACTGGATATTAAACAGACTACCAATAAGAAGCTGTGTGGATCAAAACATTTTATTAATATGGTGATAAATGATGCACGTTGATACTATTTTCTAATAAAAGAGTAACAAATGATTGTCACATAAAAAAATTATGAAATTGTTGCAATGACACTAAGAAATAATAATGGGCAATTAATTGATGAAAAATTGCTGACAAACTCCTGAAAATCAATGCTGGAAATTATTTTTTTGCAGACTGCTGACTGGTAGATGAAAAAAATCTACCTGACACTCAAATTTCTATGTATGCACTTAATTTTCACCTTTAGCATAATCGAATGACGTGTTCTTTTATAATGCCAATTTTTTAAACTTAAATATCACATGGTCCTGCACATGTACAGATAAAGTTTATTTGATTATGTTTCTTCAATATTTTATGGCTGGTTGGAGTTTTCATTACAGCATCGTCATTCAAGGCTGAATTATCTGTTATTTACTGTTTTAAAAGCGCATAATCCTCACACGCAGATAAAGAGAGTCATCACAGTCTTAAAGGATCAGGGCAAAGGTGTGAGTTCTAATTTTTGTTCCTTATAATTTTTGCTCATCTAATGTTGTTTTCTGTCAAAATTCACTCAGTTATGTTACTTTATTTGACCCCCACAGTGGCTGATAGGTTGAGCAAATTCACCAGCCACAGCATAAAAACTGCCCAAAAACAACAGCAGCATTTCTCAATTCTTGACAGTCTTTCTAAAATAGCTCAATTTTTGATTTTTAATAGTATGAAAAAGAAGAGAAACTTTGAAATGGACTGCTATATAAAGAGAACTGCCTAATCTGCACAAATTTTCCAAAAGTTGCCAATGAATTTCGACAGTGTAGGAGTTTACCTACATTTTGGATTGAAAACAACACATTACTGAATGTCTAGAACTTTTATTTTTATTGTAGAAGTAGCAACGAGGTATCAATAAAATCTGTATTTCAATACCATATAAGAGCAACTAAAAGAAAGTTACAAATACAATTATAGTTCTCTACAATTTGAAGGGATTATTTAATAAACAACATCACCGTCAGTGGTTTGTACTGCAAACTACTGCATTACTAAGCATTACACCCTGTATAATTATTTTAACAATTTTGTCTAACATTGTTTCTTTATTAATGCTGATATATTGTATCTGATACTGCCCTGGCTTACACAAAGATTTGCCCAACACAACATTTAACAACTAACTTCATCTTTCAGTATTAACCTGCAGGGATTCCTACTGTGAACTTGATTAAATATATTTTTGTGCTTCTTACTTGGGTTGACTGGTTCATATTCTGACAGTCTGAAGTGAAAGATTCATCATGTAAATCAATTTATCAAGCAAGTCTATAGACTGGCCCTTTTATGACATAAAACAAGACGGTAAATCTCTCTTTCCTGCTAATGAAGACAGTAAAGATGATAGGTTATTTAAATGTCCAACACAAGACATTCCAGCTGAGCAAAGAGCTCCCTAGGGTATGGAGTCAGGAATCACTTGAGACGAGACAGATGATCCAAGAGGCCCTGCTGCATGCGTCAGCATTACATCAGCTGGTCTTCATTGCCTGTGCCCTTAAGACAAAACTACTTCTGTATAGGATGTTTATGTCAGGGCTTTCCCAAGACCAACATTTACTGCTGCAAGGACATGAGCCCCATGGGTATAGCATGTGAATCAGACAATTAAGTTTAACATTTAATTCATCTGTCTGAGATCAGCTGAGAATATGCAGGAAGAGAGAGCACCCTCTTCTGGGGAGCTGAGGATCCTTTTTTTGTCATGTGAACTGCTGATTCCACGTCATCCAATGGAAAGCTGTTTATTCTGCAAAGGAAAAACAGCAGATTTTTGCAGCTGGGCTTCACTGAGCCAAGTGGGACAGTTTAGATGTTTAAGTTTTTTTGAAAACCAGACTAGACCAGAGCACTGATGTAAACACCACATCACAGCATTTAAGATGTCCTAATCTGTGTTAATCTAGTTTTAGCACAGTGGGCCACAACTACTGTTCAGCAAGCTTTAAATCTGCCCTATACTGTGACGTCTAAGCCCAGTGTTCATCCAGCTGCTTACTAATAATTGCCAAAAGATAAGTTAAATAAGTTAACAGAATATTTTCCTTGGACAAACTGCAAGGACAAAGGTGTCCTTGCACATGTGAGTGTTTTCTTCATCCTATCAGTCAGAAAGAGCAGGAGAGTGAACCAGTGATCATGGCAAAGCAGCATGCACTCTGTGGCCCCCTGCCAGTCCTCATTCTGCAGAAAAACTGCATGTGTGTGTACTAAATAGAACAAAGTGTGCATCTGTGTAAATGTGTTACAGGGTAAATGTGTGTGTTTGATTTTGGAGTCATGCGGCCTTGTGCACACAGCATTTCGGCCTCCGCTTCCCCCCGTGCCCGTACAACAGAGGGTCTTTTCATCAAGGCGACTCAGAGCTTAAAGTGACCGGGCATGTGAGCGCTAGGGGGCTGGGTGGCGTGCTGTGGTGGCTGGAAAATCCCACCTGATTTTAAACTGGTTAAAAGAAAAGTAGGCCACTCAAAAAGTGCACAAGGAAGTGCTGTACTTAAATGTGCGGGAAAATTCTGTCGATCTCAGCTTCTCACAAGAGCAGCATGTGCCAGGGCTGTTTCAAGAGCAGAATGAATGGCACATTAACACGGACATTTGAGAAACCAAATACAACCGAATCAAAGCTCAAAGACCTCAAACTTGCACTTTAAAGTATCTGTAATTGAGGGCAGAAAGGTTTACCATGTTTAGCCGTAGAAAGAGTGTAGAAAAGTTCCTGCTGGATGCATGTGAAATCAATGAAGCAATTAAAATATAGGTCAGGATAAATCAGACAATTCCATTTCCCTCTTGTGGTGTGGCTTTTACTGTGTTTAAAAACTCTACAGCACTCAGCGTTAAAAAAAAAACAGGAACACTGCACTGCTTTCGTGTAGAAGATAAAAACTAGTTCAATCAAGAGAGAAAGGCAGATTCTCCTGAGAAGAAAACTTTTTCAGAAAAGGGTGAGTTGTGTTTTTTTCCGACATAACTCAAATACGCCTACAAAGAAGTAGTGTGTCACGGTGCAGAAATGCAAAGTGTCGATAATCCTCAAGGGCTAACAAGAGCATGAACACATACTCTGTCTACTTATTTTACTAATAAACGTTGTTTCAGTCACACATTACCAATGTATGTCTACATGTACTCCTATTTACTTCTTAATTTATTCAATACTTTGGTCCATATGCACATACTCCCCTTCATTTATAAATTAATTTATACATCTTACATTATTCTATTCTACAGACCTGTTCTCTGTTCATTTCATCATTATTTTTGCCCATGTCCCACTACACACTTTTTGGCATCCATCTAAAGAGGTGCCAAGCACACCAAAGCGACCCTTAAGGGTGAAGCTAAAAACGCTAAAGTCTGTTGATCTGGTCACAAAAATCCTCCGTTCCCATGCTACGGCAGCTAAAAACGGAGACACATACTGTGCCATACTCATGTAAGCTGTGGATTTAAAATGATTTATTCACTGCTATGAATAATGTCCACATGAAACAAAGCTCCATATTGTACTGGACTGCTGCTAATTCTTGACTGTTGCTTTGTCCAAAATTTCAGAATGCTGCATGGTGTCACGCTGCAGCGATGTCACCCAATTACCTAGATGGCGCGACCCTCTCCTTCGAGCTCACATCCCTGCCCTCAAGTTAAGGAACAGTTGGTGGTGGAAATGCAAACAAGATCAGGGTTTACTGCTCTAAACTGTACCAAACTGTACAGAATCAAACTAGATGACTCTGTGGGAGCGCAGGGAATGACGTTGATTCGGTCCATGCACACACCCCCTCTCGTTTTTTAAAGTTATTCACTACTTAATTCTTTTCAAATAAACCCCTGATCATTTATATATTGCTTAGGCCCACGCACACATACTCCTGAACCTTTACTTTTTTTAACAAAGTCCTTACACAAACACTTCTGTTCAATTCAATTTATACAATATTTACCCAAACATTTTTGTGTTTTTTTTGTCACACTAGCTTTTTTTTTTTTATGTATGTTTGTGCACCCTTTTTGCTTGAATTTTACAGTTTCTTATAACAGCTCCCTTCTCTCAGTGCTTTTTTCCAGCTTTTGTTTTACTTGTATATGGAAAATCTGAAACTTGAATTTTCTTCAGGATCATGTCTGTCTGTCAATATTAATCTTAACATAAAGATATCACAAAAATAGCACATTCTGTCTGCAAGGTAACAAATAAACCGCGTCCTGTCATCCAGCACAGCCCTGCTTTGAGATAAGCTGTGATAAAGCCGCATATGTCTGATTTAGACTGCCCCACGGCTGCCACTTAAAGTGGAATTCACCAGACTACTGTGAGCACCAAAAGGTGAAACAGCTGAGAGGAAAATAGTCCTCTTTTTTCTTGGCTCTATGACACAGGCAGAGAGGTAATCATTAGCACAGTCCTGACAGAGGCAACACCATTACTTCAGCCCCGACCAGCTGGTGAGAACCAAACCCTTCATTTAGCACTAAACAGTCCTGCAGATGTGGTATTTTTGTTCTCTGACGGGCTTTCCCTCTGCCCCTGCGGCACGTCTCATAATTTAGACCTACAACGTCTTCTCTACCCACAGTGGCACAGAGGCTCTGTCCTGGGTACATCTTCCTGGAGCCAGCACAACGCCTGCAAAGCTGCCCCACCCAGCCTATTCCAGGATCTGACATCCCATCAAGATCTGCAGTTACACCAGGTTTCTCTTATTGAAATAAGGTTATTCAAATATTGCTGCTGTGTGCACTGCAAACTTCGGGAGCAGAGTGTTGAGGTATTGTCTATTTACAAACTTCAAGTAATTATCTCTCTTGTAACCCAAGTGTATTCCTTCTCAAACTCCTAGTTAATCAAAATATTAACCCAAAAAATGAAAATGACTGAGAATGTTTGCAAAGTCATAACAATTACCACGATACATAAGTGTCTGTTTGTGTTGTAGGAAAACAGATGATCTCACCACATACCGGGCTACAGACACATCATAGCTATGCTGATAACCAAGAAGCCCAGTCTGATTGGCTGGACACTGGTACTCCTGCATATTGCTATCTATGGGGAGGAAAGTGAACAGCAAAGCTCAGAGGACGAAGAGTACTAACACTGAGAACCAGGGAGCATTTACATAACACCATATACCACCTGTGGTCGCCTCATGGGAGCTAAAAATAGGCTTTCCTGAGAAACACACTGCCCTGTGTGATAAGTGTGCATTTCCCTCATGGTGAGAGGAAATACAATATATGTGTGCACAAGGGCTGGGCAGCATGCTCAAAAAAATCTGTTTTTTGCTGAAAGGTAAAAAACAAAAAGTAAGTGACTTTTACACCAGATTTCCGAGTTACATGCCAAATGTCGCAGGCACTCCAAGTTACAGCAAGCTTCACAGTGTCAACATATACAGGGAAAATGTTCAAAAATAACAAGTAATAATTAGAAAAAAAAGTTTTCCTTCTGCATCATACTCAATTCATACATATGATCCTCAATACAATCAAAATATCTATGTATGTATCGACTTTTGTAAAACTATTTCTAAAACACAAGTTATGCTGCTAACATTAAAATGAGAGTTAGCAATAAATAAGATGGACTTCTTGAAGATATTTTGTAGTGCTTTTCAATGTAAAATTAACTTTCTCAGACTTATTGTGCACAAAGCCGATCTTTAAATAGGCACCTTTTTTTATAACAAATATGAAATGTATGGATTGGATTTTCCCCTAATTCATACACTCCTCCCCCATAACTGAAATCAAATTGAATGACGACTTATTGGAAAACACACCTCTTGTAAAAAATGCTCTTTTACTTTAATAGATAAAGCAGCCATTCCCTGTTTTGACTAAACTTTTCATTTCGATTATCCTGAGGTCAATACCCATGTGACCATCAGTGTAAACCAGTGGTACTGTTGTGCCTTGAGACAAGTTAAGGTATGCCTTGGAAAATTGTAAACCATCACTCATTATTAAAGCTATGCAACAACTAATGGATGGGTTTTTAGTTTTCTTCATCTGTGATTAAGATGCACAAGTTTCCATGTTCACCTGCAACTTCTGTCAATTAAAGTATCCCAGAAAACCCACAGAGGATCAGCTTCTTTTAAAGTGAACATAATAAGTAGGTAGTTTTTCTGGCCTCTCCCATTTATTAGTTTATAAATTTTGAAGTGACCCGTCTAGCTTAAAATCAGTGTTGCTGAATTTATGAAATTTAAGAAGTTTTAAACCAATCTAATGCAGTTTGACACATTTTATTAGGCATTAGGAGATGAAAATAAACATCTACAGACCGATTAGATACTGAAACACATGATAAAGGGGATGTTTTACATAGATACAGAAATGGTGTGCCTTGAGATTTCGGCTTGACTTTAGGTGTACCTTGAGTAAAAATCCTTTGAGAACCACTGATGTAAATAGCCTTTTACTAAGGATAAGGCATTGCATCATCTTTTTGAAATGAACATAGAAAGATGTTGTCTAACTGTATGCCAATATTTGATTTAGACTAATTATACTGGCCAGTCCTGGTGTACTCAAATGTGCCTCCGTCTGTCTGGTCTGCATCTCAACAGCTATGATCATGAAGGAAATAAAAGGGATGCCTCATAAGCCCACATAGGCAGTGGGTGAAGTGACGATTTCTGGGAAGTGGCTGCAGGACAGATTAAGATCTGACTAGATCCGGACTTACTTTCCTGGATGTGAAGCACATAGAGGTGTTTACTTCAACAAGATTGGCTTGCTAGTAAACAAAAACAACTCATACATAATGTGGGTCAATCTTTCTGTCCTTGAACAATTTTAAATGAGGAAACAAACTTAATAATGGCCAACTGTATCATAATAATTATCTTAGAGGAAAAACAAAATCCGAACTAAGCACAAATATCTGTCTAAGCAGACCCTTGATTGCCTGTCCAAGATCAATTGCAATAAATCTTCAAGATACAGTAATTAAATTAACCAATGGGAAGTAATTCTCCAGGGTTGTCTAAATCTGTCTTAAAACCCACTATGTCATCATGTCAGGTGTCCCTCTTGGGTCATCCTCAGTTCAATCAATGACTAACGCTTGTTAGGCCAACAACACGGGATGTACTAAACAGTATAGTGGGGACACCAGCTGTGCCTAGCATGCAATACTGTGACTAAATTTACCGTCTGCTGCTATATTAATAGCAATCTAATAACTGTTCCTACGTTGTTACGTTCGTGTGAGAAACTGTCAGTGAAACATAACTCAGTCTAGTGTAAAGGCAATAGCATCTTTATTTCAATCGAATAGCTAGCATGCTAACATTACATACCAAAACACCGAAAGTCGTGTTCGCCTGATAAACATTCATCCAGCACTTAATTACTTAGCTATTTTATCTGGTTCTTGAGAAATAAAACATTGACATTGTTTAAAACAATCACATTTAATCGTAGCGTTTGTTGTCATCACACAAACGCAAACCGCTAGCATCCATTCTGCCGATGGAGCTCACTGGTGTTACAGTGCACAGAGCAACCGTGTTGACTGGTGACTTTCTGCTCAACGTGTGCTAGCTGTCGTGGTTATATCTGATGTTAGCAACCCAACGTCAACGCGAATTCTTCTCCTTGAGCTTTACTACATTATAAAACATACGTATCACCCATGTTCCAATTAAATCACCAAAGAGCCATTCGTTAAGACGCTACGTTTTAGCATCACGTTATGTTGTAAACTACAAAAGCCATGAACGCTAGTGCACATCAGTAAACACGGTCACCCTTCAGCCCGTAACACCGGCAGATAGCGGTTCCGCTCGCCGTATTCATTCCGCTCACCTCTCTTTCATGAAGTGCTTGATTCTGACGATGGCCTTCTCGTCGATCTTCCTCAGGAAGGTTTTCAATCTCTCCCTCTTGTTTTCAAGCATTCTTCCCTCCACCGGTGGTCGTCGGTTCGTGTAGAATCGACGCTCCACGCCAAACTCCACCGTTCTTGTTTGGCTTCTGCTTCTTTTCTCCTCTCACTTCATCCACGGCTGATTAAGATAATGAGCCTAAATCGGACCAAGTCAGCGGACCAATCAGCTTCGGCGACGACTCTGTGAAACCGGTCATGTCAGACCGACTGTCCAATCAGAACGGAGTAGTTGGCTTGTGATGAACGCCCATGTCCTTATAAGGAAGCCGGGCGGTCCCTCTTTGCTAGACCTTTAAAGAGAGGGGCCTGTATTATTATTATGCTGGCGTAGTCTTTTTTTAATCAATAATTTACAAGTGGAATTAGCGTTTCACGTGGGGAGAAGATGGAGAACGTACGGATCAGTTCAGAAACAGTAACACATGCCACAATGCACTGCTCTTTATCAGACAGATAATAAGCTGTGTGTATATCAGGGTGGGGCTATGGCTATACTGTTTGCACGCTACTTTACATCCTAAAACAAAATGGTGCATATGTTTAAGCCTTTTGGGGGGTCAGCCTTTATCCAAGAAAGTATTGCAAGGTTCATGTAGAATTTCAGAAAAAGTGACTATGATAAAAAAAAAAGACACAATTTGGATCAATGAAATGACTTTGCTGTGCAAGCTTGTATCAACTGGCAATATGTAAAAAAAAAAAATCACATTTAATTGCTTTGCACAGAAATGTGTCTGGTGTGCTAAGGCCTTGGGTTAAAGGTATTAAGATAAATTATGAAATTCAGCTCTGGGGAAAAAGGCAAAAATATAAGAAAAGTCTTGAGGGAAAGTGGTGTGTGTGTGAAATATTGTCAGTGTTCCTCATCATTTTCTTTCCTGTCAAACGAGACAGTGATAAGCACAGAAACACAGTGTCTCAACCTGAAATGTTGGAAATTATATAACTTTTTAACGTACCCTAAAAACCGGTTCAAAAATGTCATTCAGCAGTTAGAAAACACACTTGGCTATAACACTGCACCACAGAAAAACAGTGATTTAGCTGGCTGTGATTTTCTTGGGATGTGTTTCTGTGTGATTGGGCTCAAAGAAGAATGTTGACAGAGTTTACTTGTTCACCATGCTGATGTTTAATATCCTCCTTAAATTCAGAAGTCTTGGTTTGTCACTTGTTAGCAACTTTATTTAGTAAGATGTAAAAAATTACACTTTAGGGGCCTTTCTAGATGCAGCCTAGTTTATGTTTTGGAAAAAAGGTTAAAATCTTGATGAAAGTTTGTGTTCACAGACCTTGTTTTTGGTCATCATAGACTTTGAGATGATGGAAGTGAAAGTGCTAAACTGCCTTTTCATTTCCATGTTTTAGGACTCCTTGTTGCACCACTTTACTGAGTATAGAGATTATAAATTACAGCTGCATTTTAGTTTGTCACACTGCAAAAGCTGACATCAGCCATTGTGTTTCAAAGTGAAATCACATTAATTCCTTTAATGAGCCAGGACACAAATGAGCCAATTTATTCCTATTCATATGAAGGGAAGTTTAGGCCAATGACTCAGAAGTCTGGTCATTGCTCAGCTGGTGGCTTTTATTGAAACATCACAGCATGAAACATCTCTTTTAGCCAAGCTTTGTGCAAACAGCTCATAATGGGTCAAGTCTCACACCTCCCCCCAAACCAGAGGAGAAAACCTCAACTCAAGCAACAAATGGCAAGTCACACACCTTTATTATAATCAACAAACCAAGGCTAAAGGGGCGCAGTTTGAGTAGTCAGACAAGTCATATTATGGTTACACTGGATTACTGTGCTGTCTACCTTAGTTATAAATTATGGTGCCTTAGGAAACTGAGTGAAGCAAAATTGACAAAATTTGTGATTGAACTTCCTACCATTAGCTAGTCTTCAAAGTACAAACTGTGCTATTTCCTGTTAATGACAAGCAAACAGTCCAGGGTGTACCAAACCTCTTACCTGATGACATCTGGCTCTCACGTGATATGATTGTTATTCAATCATCTGAAAAAGCACCCTTTCAATAAGTGGGCTACTTAAGCTGCAACATGTTCACTCAGTTTCTCTGCTCTGACTGTGCCAGCTCTGCCCCTCATGAAAACTGTGCCCTTGCTTTTAATCCTCCATCATCACAGCATCTGACTATAGGCTGTTAATACGCTACTTTATCTTTTCTTAAATTCCACATGTAAAATATTTAAGCAATGAGTAATAAGGTCAGAGCCTTGATGCTAAACTGAAACTTTGTTCTGTTGATTCAATACACTTTAAACCACTACAAATACAAGGCTCCTGTAGTTTTTTTAAAGAGTCTTAAAATGTCTATTAAATACTTAGAGTTTGAATTTTAAGGGTGTTTAAAGATCTTATTTTAAATTGTGAGTGATCCAAAATTTCGGATGATACCTTGGTTAAGGCTGTCCTTTTCAAACCTTTTTAAAGCCCAAATGAACTTCTAATAATCGTTTTTCTCCAGGGCCTTTTTTTGGCCTTAATTGATGGTGGAGAGAAGGTGTATGGATTTGGAAGGGGGCTAAAGAGCTGAGGAAGACATGTGGAAACTGGCCCTGTGTCAGTCTCAAACCCTGGCCACTATCACGAGACGAGAGCCTCAGTAAATGATAAGTACAAAGTTGCAACCCATTTTGCCACACTGGCACCTGCAATTCAAACAATTGTCATATTTATTTGAACAAATAAGTCCAAATTATTACAGGTTCTGAGCATGCACCAAACAACACTGACTGATAAAATTTGGTGCACATATCATGGACCACAAAACAATTTTTTTTTTCTCCTATTGTCAGGAAGTTGACTTTTTTGGAAAAAGTTGTTCAAAATGAGGCACTTTTGGCCTTTCTAGGGGCCCTTTCAGGACTGACCCCTCAATTCAAACCCAGCCATGTTTTAAGTTATCAGAACATCTTGAAAAACTAATTTATAAGATTCACGCCTAAAAAGGTAGCTCTTTTTACCTGTAGCTTTATATTTGAATCTTGACTCCTTGCTTTTTTTGCAAAATAGAAGTCACACTTTGACAAAACTACATTATAGTGGACTATAGAAAAAACCCACACCAAACCTGTGCTAAATGCAGTTTAATTTTAAGCATAGCAGATGGTCTTAAAGGTTTTGAATTTGATTCTAATAAGTGTGTAGGAACCTTGCAAACGTGAACTGTCTGACTACAACTGAATAGCTTTCAAAATTTTGAGGCAGTATCTTAACTTCTACTCTCCTCATAAAAGTTTGGAAATGAAATTTGGGTTCAGTATTTCTCCTCTTAAATTACAACAATTGGTGTTGTATTTTATATTGTTTAAAAGCCTGATTAGTCGCCTTTACAATGACGCACAAAATGTAAGGATTATGCCTTTGTGTAATGAGTAACACAGCTAAATGTTAGCTGGCTAGCCCTAAAAAATATGGCAAAATCCCTTCTTCCGCTGAAGGAAAGCCTACAGTTCCTCTGTGAAGCAAGGGTAAGGAACTGGTGTTCTTGGGGGTTGTTTTCCTGGAAAGCCCACTTTGCAGTCTGTCTTTAATGTCACCAGTCTCACAGGACTTTGTCCTAAGTTCAGAAATGGTACAAGGGCTGAAACCAAATAATACCACCACTCTGTGTACTAGAACACCAGCTTCCAGTTACAGGGGATTTTTAAATGTGTTGCTCATCCCATCATTGCAAAATCCTTTCAAGCTGTACCTTGTTATAAAGGTACAATCAGGCTAATCAGGCTTTCCAAATGATATAAAGTACAGTATCATTAGTATTTTTAAAGGAGAGAAATAATCAGCTGAAATAACATTTCCAAACTGCTTTTGAAGAGCATATCTGAGGCCTTTTAAAAAAGATCATTTAAGAGACTATGGTTTCCCTACCATTACCATTTCTGCAGGACTTGACATTGACAACTTTTGTTACAACAATGATTACAAAACTCAGAAATAATTACATAAAAAAATCACATACTCATGTTTTTACACACCAGTTAATGAACATCCTAAGGGAGAGTGACTGTATCAATGGATTAAAGTTTGTCTTATGTCACTGATACATAATATCATGACAAATATTGAGTAACCATGTAATCACAGCTCTCTCCAGAAAATTGCCTCACGTGTTATGACCTTTAGCACATAAAGAAAATCATTATAACATAGAAGTTCAGACAAAGTCAGGCAAATCTTAGCATTGAATCGCTCTGTCTTTCAGTGGGCAGCTAATGCACTGCCACGCCACCCAAACAAACGAGGCAGCGTACCACAACATGACACAGCAAACACACACTCACACCACCCTCATACTATCTGGCCTACACGAGCCAGCTAATGGTCTCCCCTCCACCTCCACTGCCACTGACAAAGCGGATACAGAGAGAGGAGGAAATCACGCCTTTTAAGGAAGTCTGTGATGCAATGAGGGGGAGTCTATGCAGCGTAAGCAGCGACAGGCCTCTCTGTGGTCCTCCATCAGAGTGACAGCTGGATCAATAATCATGCTGTGTGGGAGCTATGCAAGGATGTAGCACTTCATGTTTTGTCAGTTGGTTTGAGGTCATCTGATTAATCCCAATTCTGTATGGAAAACAAATAATTAAATTGAGCACTTGTGAAGCCAGGGGTGTCTTACAGAGACTGAGCCCTGGATGTTTCCTTTACAGTGAGGATGGGGCACTTTGATAACCAAGAAAACCTTTTTTTCCCTGTCTGAGGGCAGTATTGTTAACAGTTTGTCAGACACTCATGATGGGAAAATCAGTTCAAATAAATGAAAAAAGCAAAGAAAAAGCTGTAATAAAAACTGAATATACAAAAATCCATATATTTTAGGCCAAATACAAATAAAAATGTAAAATTATGAATGAGCTTGATGAAGAATTAAAGCCAATTAAGCCAATTTACAGAGAATTAAATGTATTTTATGTTTCATTTTAAATACAACAAATCAATGAGTGTTTAACTTTTCTTCCAGTACACATATATTATCTTTCCAATTTTCTAAATACTGAATTAACTTATATTTAATACTACATTATCATGCTTCATTAGATAAATTTAGAGACACAACCAAAGCAAGGTACATTTTTTTAATTACTTGTGAAAAACAAAACATTTACCCAAAGTCTAGATTTACTAGAAACACTTTTATAACATGTCCCAATTTGTGCATGGCGTGCCACTGGTATTCTGATCCTGATTTCTTTATGTTTACAGTTTGTTGAATTTTGAAAAATGTCAAGCGGACGCATTTAGAGAGATCACATCATTCCTGTACTAACTTCTCTGTATTGGCTTCCCATAAAATCTAGAGTAGAATTCAGGATTCTTTCACCTGTAAAGCTCTCAGGGGTCAGGCAATATGCTGGCCTGCTCGTGGTACCATCAGTCTCTAAAAGTAGTATGGGAGGTAAAGCCCTCAGTTATCAGGCCCCTCTTCTCTGGAACCATTTACCGACTACGGTTCAGGAGGCAAAAACCCTCTCTACCTTTAAGGTTAGACCTAAAACCTTCCTATTTGATAAAGCTCTCAGTTAGGGCTGGCTCAGGCCTGGACCAGCTCATAGTTAGGCAGCAATAGGCTTAGACTGCTGGGGGATTTGACGCACTGAGCTCCTCCCTCTTGATCTCTCTAACAATGTCTTGATTGGTGTGGGTTGATGCGCGTTGGTATGTTTTTTTTGGTGTCTCTAGGCCTCATGAGGTCCTGTATTTTTGTGTTCAGTGACGGGACCTAGATTGTTGTGCCAACTTTTTGGGTTTATTTCTCATGTCTCGTGAAAGACACCAGAAGCACCGATGCTCTCTTAGGCTCAATTTAAAAAATGTGCATTTTGTGGCTTCCAAACAACCAGATTTGTGTGGATGAAACACCAAACTCCCAAAATCGTCTCCATGTGGATGACCATTGATTTTTTGTCCACACTATCCCTCATCAGGAAGATTTCAAACTGTCTGCTTGTCAGGTAATGGAGAGGTAGGGAAGGGGGTGATTAAAGGGCACTGGCAGGGAAAATTCTGATCCTTCCCTGATTTCCTTTTTGAAGATCAGTTTTTTCCCAGACAATGTTTGACTTCATTTCATTTCATTTTTATTTATTCTAGTCATGAAGATACTCACATTTCTTCACAAGGAATAATAATAACTATGAAAATAATAATAGTTCATAAGTTCATTGTATCACATGTCCGGAAAGGTAAATCTTATATTGCCTGCCCCTTATAAACTTTATGTCTCTAAAAAAGAAAAATCAGATAGTTTCTTTCTTCTTGAGGAGGCAAAATCCAAAATATGTTTGATCTTCATGATGTTGCTTTATTGTTTCAGAATAATGAGACAATTCAAGAGCAATAAGATGATATTAATGTCAGCATCATAGGATTTTTTTAGGTTAGAAATGTTACAAATATTTTTGACATCTAAAGTACATAATTTTGTTTAAAATGGCTTACAATACTGTTTACAACTAGCACATAAGTGATGTGACCTCTTTGGTTTGGTCTGAGCTTTGGATACTTCACCCCTTATCTTGAGACTCTATTTTGCTCTCTTGCTGTCTGTAAGACATGAAATTGATGTGAAATTAACATTTATCACAGTGGGCCATGGGAGTTGAATCAAAACAGTGTTTCTGCAGGACATAAAGAAAATAAAAGATACATAAGAGGCATTTGGCTTCGTAGAGTCCTGTATGACAGCACGTTTTGCAAACATAAATGGTTTGAGTCACAAGGGATGAACCAGTCATTCTTGTTATGGTCAATATTTGTCATGGACTTCAGTATTAATGGAAAAAAAACCTCACAATCCATACAAAGCCAATCAGCTGAGAGTTGCAGAAGACGGTCGTATTTGAAAAACCCTTTGTAAATACAACATATACTTTCTTTTAGCTGCCATTGACTGTCTCTAATTACATTATTTCTCTGTCATCGTCCCTGCAGAGTCAGGAGGCTGTTGGTGTCAGTCTTACGGAATTCATTATTTTGGAAAATTACATCTCATTTATTACACAAGTCACAATCATGTGATGAACTCTTATTGATTGCTGAATTTTAACAAAATATTTGTTCTTCTCTCTCATAGTTATCTCTCTGTGGAAACCGGTCAATTGTCTCCCGTGTTGCTTGAGTTAATGATTTAGTAATCTGTTTTCTCTCAATATGTTTAGACAGAGGTTATCAAGTATGTCTTTGCAGGAAGAGAAAGTAGGATGTCCTTTACTTGGAGGACTGACTGTTATCTGCTGCAAACTGAATGTTTTGCTTAAGAGACCCTCATTATCAGCTGCTAGAGTAAACACTCTGTCCTTGGAAGGTAAGTAACACCTTGGCCTAAATAAATGAGGCTGTGACGCACAAACAACTGCGGCCCTGTACACGGAGGACAGGTGTGTGGAAATGCCTACAAAGCAAGATGTAAAAGTACGTCACAAGTTGTACCCCGACTGTTCACTGTTAAGATGCATCTTTTTTTTTTCTGCTTCATCTAATTCTATAGTTTGACTGTTTATGGGTGGTGCTGGTCAGTAACTAGTTACTTGTCCTCTAAAAACCCAGATCACATTACTCTAGCTCTGAGGTCTTTAAACTGGCTCCATGTCTCTGAAAGAATATATTTTGACTACTTCTAATATTTCATTAAGCACAGAATGGTTAAAGGCCAAATACATCAGTGACCTTCTGTGATTGTATGAACCATCTGAACTGCTCAGGGTGTCTGGTACTGGTCTATCCTCTGTCCCAATAGTCAGAACCAAACATGGAGAAGCAGCTTTCAGTTTTCAGGCTCCACAGATCTGGAACAAACGTCCAGAAATCTGCAAGTCTTTTAAAACACTCAATTCTTTTAGAGTATGGTAGATGCCTTATTTGTTTACACATGCCTTCGGTGAAATCTTGTAATATATTTTTCGTTTAAGTTTGATACAATTTTATCACTGTACTGACATTGTCCTTTTTTCTGAATTTTACCTTTTCCCTAAGCTCTGTCAAGGACTCAGTTTGCAAATCATGCAACTCCCCTGCAAGCTTATGACAAAGATAAGGTCCTCATTTCTATAAACTTTTCAAAGTTATGAAGCTTTCACATACTGAGATGCTGCCAAAGTAAGGGAAACATGGAGGTCAGGGGGAATAATAAAGTGATATGTCTTGAGGTCAATTTGAAGCCAGTTGAAATGCGATGTTTACTTGGGCTGTGGTGGCCTATATCATGCAATGCAATACACCAACTCCTCAAACCACAGTGTCAAATTCTGTCTTTCTTTTTTATGTATTGACAGTATAATTAAGTAGATCATGGGTTCGTGATAATCAACAGGTGGCCTCAGGGCCATATCAGGTCCCCCACATCCTCTGATCTTCCAGTCAACCCAGAATATTATAACATTCAGAAAAAAATTGTGGAGTAAATTCTTTTTGTGGATGTCTTTTCTTATCCCCTACAGCTTTTAAAGCACCCCCCAAAAGTGACCAAAATAAAAAGCGGTTCATACAGAATGAGTTAATGTTTGATACATTTCAATCCACCTGTCAGTCATTATTATCAAATATCTAACCAGGACTATGGGTATATTTGTGTGAAACACAGCAATAAAAACATGAATGCCCCAGAAATCAGAAGCCTGAAACCTCAGTTACCAATCTGTGTCAGCAGGATGGAGGACACGGATTCATCCCACTTTTAAGTGCTGAAAACTACAGACATTTTAAAAGAAAATAAAAATATTTGAAATTATATTAACTGGAAAAACATATTTAAATCATTCTAATTTATTTCCAATACTATTCCACACAGCATCTGTCAGCAGAAATGGCCCTTGTGCAAAAGCAGTTGATGGGCTGTTGATGATGACACAGATCAACTTCTTCTGTAGGCAGAAGGTTACAATGATTCAGGGTTTGACATGAACTGATAAATAAATAAAATCTTAAATAAAATGCTGTCATAACAGAATTTCTTAAACTGCCAGCTTTAACCGATCAGTCTGTTTTTTCAATGGAGGATAAAAATATGAACATAATCTCATTTTGTTCTGCTCAGCTGATCACTGGCCCTTAAAACTTGTATTTGTCTCACTTGGTCCCTTGTGATGCCTTAATCATGTGCAATAAAGATGCGTTCATGTCAGGGCACAAAAAGCTGTCTGTATCACTTTCAGTGTGTGGAAATTCCACAAAAATCACATTTCTAAATACCAGCTGGGAATGTGTCATCACTATTGTGATCCCATCGTAATTCCCCCAAACAAAGGCTCCCTCCAGAACAGGTATGCCTACTATGCACTTAATATGGTATGTTCCCATAGTTAATTAAAATGCCTATTTGTGCAGGGTTTTTTTTTTACACATGTCCAAAGCTGCATTAACACAATCTTCACTTTTTTTTTTTTTTTTTTTACAACTGTGTTTATTTATTTTTCTCAGAAACAAAGAAACATTTTATATTCAGATACATACACCATCGGGGTTCATACAATTAAAACAGACACCAAAAAGGATAAACAACAGGAATAAAGACAAAAGCAAGGTGTGTGATAAACAGTGGATTGTAGGCATTATTTTAGTTGTATATCAAAAACCAGTGGTTCTTGGCTAACCCCACCTCAATACCCTTCACAGCTATGACCTAAGGTTAAAATAAATAAATAAATGTGTCAGATGTCAAGCTGGCAATAGTAGAGAGACAGACAAAAACAAACATGTTACAAAAGTCCATCATGACTAGTCTTGGAAGAAAATTAACAAATTATTTTCATTTTTATTGTATATCTTTCAGAATATGTACAGTACAATGGGACCCTCTCAAAGCAAAAATAAACCAAAAAAAAACAGCTTTTTATGTCATTAAAATCATATGAGGTTGCTAGTTCAAGCCTCAGCTGAGAACATGGCTGTTACATCCTGAAAAAGTAAAATATGAACATAATGACAGAGAGACTGTTTCTTCTTTAGACATTACTTTGTTCTTATTTACAACAAAGTCTTACTTATGCTACATGTGTAATAAAAATTATCATATTGCTTAATCCCTGCCATTCTGATTTTTGTTCAGCCCTAATAAGAGGCATCCAAAAGCCATAGAAAAAATATCTGCTTGTCTACTGTATGAGGGCTTTTATGGGGTCACAAAGGTCATGAAATCTCCAAGGATTCACAGTCGCAAAAGCCAATTTCATATAATGAGGCCAGTGAAGGGAGAGCACCCTCCCTCCTCACCCAGCGATATCACCTTACTTGTAACACTGGGACATTGTCTGTGGCCATATCTGATCAGCCATCATTTTGCATAAAGCATGTGTTTTCACACCTCATGGAGATGTCCATATATTTAAGGCTGTGTGTGTGCAACATGTCTCACAGCCAGACTGATATTAGGGATTAACCCTATCAGTTCTATGAGGAAACCTTTACCTGATGTGTTTTGTTTGTGTTCCTTATGCGTGAGCTAGCAGAGGCTCAGGTGTAACACATTCAGTCCTCAACTCAAAGGGTGTTAGGTTTCTAGCAGCAGGGTCTGGCTGGCCTCCTCCAGCTACAGTTACCAGGCCACTCTCATCACTAATTCATCTTCACCCCAAAGCTCTGGCTGGTTGGATGGCTGGTCAGGTACGCAGAGGGGGAAGGACGAGGTGTTTCTCTTTTGCCAGCGCAGTGAACTAACAAGGCTCTCAGAGGACGACTCCACCAGACTTGAGGCCCGATGCAGAACGGAGAGGCTATGAGCCCACAAGACTCCAAGGGGGCAGGAGTTGAGGCCATGGAGGACCAAAAGCCCCAGACTCAGAGTCAGAACAATGTGTGTGTGGAGCCCACAGCACCTCCACTTCCTCCTCCTCCATCACCGCCACCACCAGGGCCTCCAGAATACCCAAGACCTAGGCTCATCTTCCACACACAGCTGGCTCATGGGAGCCCAACAGGCCGCATTCATGGATTCACCAACGTCAAGGAGCTATACGCCAAGATCGCAGAGGTGTTCAACATTTCCCCATCAGAGGTACAAAACAGACACAACTATGTGTGCCAACATGTCTAGGTGGATCATTTGCATTTCTTGTTTGGAAGTAAAAAATATTCCTGTCTTGTGTTTCTGGTCTGAGAAGTCGACTGCATATTGGTGTAAGGTTTCCACTCAAGGCTTTTTTCCATGATGCACTATTGAAGACCATTTGGCCTCACTGCTGTCTGCCAGACTTTGCTCTTGTCTGGGCCTCGACCAGGATCAATAATGGAAACAAATAACAAGATAATGTTCCGTAGTCAATAAACCCCACACGTGGGCTCTAACAAAACAGTTTACAGAGACAGGGATGACTCGGGGGCAAATTTTCATGTAAGAGACCATGCTAAAATGCATTCTAGAGATGTGAAGAAACGAAACTGATGGAAATTTCCTCAAATTTCTAGATGGGGCTATCAGTTTCGGAAAATGTTGCACTTATTTTGCTCAGTTAAAGCTGATTATATAAGGTATATATCAGCATTAAAGACACATGTGTCAGAATTTATTTAGTGCTTCCCCTTTATGGGACTTTTCCATAACACAATATGTTGACATTACGAGGTCGTTTTGGTTATCCATTAGGGACTGTACCTAGTACCTGGCACAGATACTAGGTACAGTCCCTAATGGTTAACCAAAACAACCGAGTCATGGTTATCCATTAGGAATTGTACCTAGTTCCTTGCACAGTCTTTGGCTGCTGTGTTCAGAACATGTTGAGCTGAGACTTAAATGACATGGACAGACTGCTGACTTCTAAATGGTCACAATATTACCATGAGTCAGGAGTATTGGCATGGAAATTAAATGCCCCCTGTTGTCACCCTGGGATGCTCTGTGACTTCTCAAACTCTCCTACACTTAAATAGTATGTTTCTGATGCTTGCGACCATCACTAGAACAAAATTCATCCCTTAACTGTTACTAAAGGCCACAAAGGGGAGGCAGCTCTATCGCCTTTGTTTGTTCCTTTGTTTTTTTGTGCCAAGGTGGTTTAGCGCTGCTGCGCTATGACAGTCACACCTATTTCAAAGAGGTACTGATACAGTCAATACTATCACGGAAAATGGAGCAGGTGGTATCCAAACCGTGCAAAGTTGAGTCATGTTGAACAGATACCTCAAATGTAAAAGTACCAGTAAAAAAAAAGTACATTTGTTGATAAATAGATGGTAATAAAGCAAGCATAGTTGTTACAGGAAAAGGAACATGTTAATCGAAGTGGTACAGTAGTATTACCTGATTTAGTACAAATATAACTCTGCTAGTGTCTAAAGCCTGTTGCTAGTAAACTGTTTGCATGTGGAAAAACAGTATTCAACAGCTGTCATAATGTCTATGATCTGTGGCCATATAAATCTATGATAACAAGGTATTTTTTTACTTGCAAATTCAGATTGATTTGAAACTTGTACATCTAACATGAAGGCCAACAGGGGAAGAGAACACCTTTTGGAGTAAGATGGACTTATTTTTTTGGTTCATTTGTATGCAAACCTGAGACATAATTTGGTGAATTAATTTACCCAGTAAGGTATGACGCAATTTAATACAGCCTTGTGTTACTTCGCTATTTCTTATAAACAATATTAACAGTAAACTGGTGACTTTAATTACTGCGAAGTCAGGGGAGTCCAAACTATGGCCCAAGGGCCAACTGTGGCCTGCCATCCACTTTTATTTGGTCCCCAGCAAGTTCTATAAAATAAAGAAAAATTTGCCCATATTGGATCTTGAAGCTTGACTGATGATTTAAGACATACAGTTTACAGCTTTAATAGCAACATGAAAAGCTCTCATTTTGCTTTGCTGTCTGCTCTGTCTTTAGGTCTGATTTACAAAGAATGTTATGCCAATCAGCCTCAACCATCAACACATCTACCAAAATTATAATTTTGTTCTTGTTTTAGATCTGAAAGTGGAGATTAGCCATCATTGTCTCCTTTCTGCTACATGGAGGATCATTCTCATCTTGACCAGGGGCTCAAGCAGAAGTAGCCTGAGCCCCTTGTAATCTGATAGACCACCCCAAAATCCTTCATGATTGACTGCCTTTTCAAACCATCAATGGAGGCAAAAATGTCAGTATATTTTCAATAATAAAACGTTTTTAACCTACACTGGAACCTCCTCCAGTGCCCATAGGGTCAATCGCAGGGTCATCAGCTGGTACCACCATTCACTGATGTTTCACCCCCTAGCCAGTTCATCTCCTGGTGGGGAGGTTGGTGGCTGAATGGGTACATCTCCCTGCCATCCCCTGCAGCTGCCCTCACTATGGTGTTGGACCCCAAACATCGTCCTCCGTAGCCACAACCAGTAGCTGGCTTTCTCTGCCTCCTCTGCCAGCTCCTTGATTGCCCTCTGCAGGTTTGTCCCCATCATTCTGGCTGCACAGAGAAGCTGGATGGCTGCATGGAGAAGCTGGATGGCTGACCTGCCCACAAAGCCCCTGCATCCAACCACCACTGGGTGGATGGTTGCAGCCTAGCCCAGGTCTCTCCATTCTGCTGCCAGGCCAGAGTACTTCAGCTGCTTAACCTATATGCTACTGCCATTCCCTCTTCCCAGGGGATGATGAGCTCAATGATGAGGGCCCTCTTTGTGGCCTCGGACCACATCACCACATCTGGTCTCAACGTTGTCTGTGTGATCTCTGGTGGGAAAGCTAGCTGCTTGCCTAGGTCGACCTGCATTTCCCACCCCTTCCCAGGAGCTAGCAGGACGGATAGCCCCCCTGTTGTTGACCTCTCCAGCTTCTCACTCGGTCGGACGAAGGGAGTGACATGCTGTGGGTGCCCTATGGAGTTGTTGGCTCCCACTCTGCATCTCTCCAAACATATCAAAGTGGCCCCAACCATCCTTTCCTTTTTTCGGATGTGGTCCTCAATGAAAAAATTTTGGACATCCCTGCTCTAAGTATTTCAGTTTAACCACATATAGAAAAATATTTTTAATATGGCAAGGTTAGGTATTGATGCATAAAGCACAGTGTTGCCTTTGCTCAGCTTCTATAAATTTTATGGACAAGTTTTAAAATTCAACAGTCAAATACCAGAGGCAGAAAAAGCCTAACTCATGGGACAATTTTCCTCACTGGAAACATTCCCAGACTTTAAACTGGACAGCCCTCGCCTGCATCTTACTGCATCTTATGGCCCTGTTTGAAACAGAAGCTGTCTTTGATTTGTTGGAGTTTCCAAGTTAATTCCCCAGTAGCATCACAAGCCAAGGATTACTTCGTCACACTTGGCAAAACTTCCTCAGAGTCACACAAGAGATAAAGAAAAACCCCAGCTGTTTTACGTAGTAGTCTGACTAGTGCTTCACATGACTTGTGGTAGAGTTCCCATTTTGAAAACCACCAAATAAATATTAATTATACACAATATTTCTGGTTTCTCTGCAAAACATTGTATAAGAGATTCTACAGAGGATATTTTAAAGTTCAGTATTTTTGAATGGGGTTGTATGAGGTTCATTTTACCATAGCCACAGTGACTTTAATCAGCTCTGCACTTGTGGGGGAGGAACCAACATGGAAGCTAAATTATACATTGCTATAGGTGGGGCCAAGAGCTCTGAGTCATTTATTGAATTTTAGTTGAGAGCAAATTAAATAAATGGTGTTGTGATGATTGTTATCTGCACTTAACACTTTCAAGTGCTTTATTTTCCTGCTAACAAGCTCTAATGTTTTAATATACTTCACTTTAGGTGGGAGGACACAAAGACTATAATGCGTGCTTAAGTAGTACCAAACAAAGAGGCTTCTTAATAGAAAAGTATAGCATTGTAAATGTGTTTTTGATACAGGGTTAAATTCAACAAACAAGCTCTGAGTCCCATCTTCAGCAATGTACTGTTTAGTTAAGCTTATGCGCCTGTCCCTTCCTTACAGGGGCAGAACTGAACAGAATAAATGTGGCGATTGTTTTACTGTTGAAATTAACCTCAAACAACCTGACTTAAAAATCCATGATATATCCTTTTAACACACACTTACATGAAAACAAGGCTCTGCTTGAAATATATTACAGAGTCAAACTGCATTGTTGTCAGAAAATTAACTAAAATACATAAAACAAAACCAATAATAACATAAAAGTCATTCATTTTCATCTTTGGCATAAGCATACTGGGTGACAGATAGTCTATCCTCACAGTATGTTTCAGGCACAACAGTTTTAATTTTGGATGAGCTTTCAGTTTGCACATGTCGAACTATTTACCATAATTGATGAAACTATATCTTACAAGTTGAACTAAATTTAGACATGTTATTTTTCCAACAAATTTCTTTAAAACAGTTAACATTATAATTACCGCACAGCTTGTATCTGAAAAATAATTTCAGTATAATTGTTTCTTAAGTATTTTATTGCGAAGAAATTGCAGTTCTCTACAGTGTGCAGTGATGTCTATTTCATCCCCATTTTTTTAACAGTGTAATTCTGGCAACCACTGACAACAATTTTTTCAATTAATTTAACAAGATATTTTTTTTACAGTGTTGGACAGTTGTCATTTTGTACATTTGTTCCAGGGCCATTTTTCTTCTTGACGAACACTATGAACAAAAACAAGTAGCTTTGTCTAATTAACATATAATTAGTGACTATTTTAAATGCAAACTGTTTGTATTTCTTAGCCTTTCAAAGTGAGATCAGTCCCCTGTTACCTGTTCTGCTGCCCGCCATTTGAGGCTGCGTGATATCTTTTTTTCCCACCTCTTTCTAGGGCTGTCATGCTTTTCTTTACTGGGTGCGACTCCCGTATACACTTTCTTTGGTTGAATGTTGGATAATAGTGGCTAGCAGGTGGCTATTATAAAACAGATCTAACATGAAGTTGTGTCAAGAGCAATAAGTCTCTACTTGACTAAAACTGACTTGTTACTTTTACGGTTGCAGTCAATTTGTAAAAGAAGAAAAACATTTTATTCTTTAATAAGTGATACCTTTGATTTATAATAGTGGACAGTAAGTGATGATGAGGTAAACAATCATGGTACAATTATTAATTTTGCCAATATTATAGCCAATATATGGGATATTTATGGCTAGTTTTGTAGGTCAAAATATTAGCTGTATATATCTGCAAAAAACTTCATATCTGCCAATACCAATAATCACCTTTTTAGGCAAAATACCTGTCGATACTTGGTCATTGATATCATATATTCTGAGTTTTAATTCAAATTCAAATTACTTTGAAAAAGTAACAATGAAAATAACAAGAAGTAATTATGTCAAATCTGCAGTTGCAATGATCTTGATCCACAGTATTCTAAATAGATCATAAACATCATTGGCAAGAAAAAGCATCAACATTAATGGATGGGGCAAAAAGTTTGGTTATCTGTCAGACAGCAGGCAGCTGGAGTCATTGAGAAGATGTTGAGATCCTTTTTTGTAGGTCAGGGCCGACCACACACCCCGTCTGCAACCTCACTTCTCAACACTGGAATCCTCAGATAAAAAGCTTGCACGTAGACATCAGAAAATCAATAATCAATTTGATTTTAAGGCACACAAAGATATCTTAACTTCAGTATTAGTCCAACATTTGGTTTTATATTTAAAGAAGTAAAACTATGACTGTGTAACTCAATAAAACATTACAGAGCAGAAAAGTTCATCTTGCAAGTACTTTTTGTGAAAGTAAAGTTAATGATTGTTGTGTGCTTCTTTTCTTCAATTTAGTTTTCGTGTTATGGTAACAAACTCAACACCTGCACAGTCACTCTTTGACATTGACCTTATCTCATGATTATCAGTTTTGTTTTGAAGGCCACCATGAAGGCTATACCTATCAATGCTTGTTAAACATAAATGATGTGAGATTAAGGGATGTAGAGCGTGAAGATCAAACCAGGCTACAACAGCCTTGACTGAAGGAAAAATGTTGACCGGTTTCAACAAGATTTGATTCCTATGAGCTTCCTTTAGGAAAAAAGGTCAGCATGTATGCTTGGTATGTGACTCTCAGGTGCTCTTGTTAAACCAAATTAGGGACTTAATGCAGGTGAATGTGTTTGTCTGTACGATAGGGCTGTCGGCCAACTGAACAATACAGAGCGGGACATAATACTTTGAATGGAAAACAGAGCAATGGTTGCAGCATTACTTTGGACAATAAGTTTATTTTTCTATAATAGTGAGAAGTTGAAATAATTGTATCTAATTGTCATTGTATTGGGATGATTTTTATTTATTCCGAGGCTGCAGTTAAGACCAGTGTAAAGTTCTTTCTCATTTTTGGGGAGGCAGTCTTCCTTCAAATGGACCTTGTAAAGTTGTGATATCATTTTGCATATTCACGTCTAAAAAAGCTTGGCATTCAAATGGTATCCAGAATTAAAACACGGGGAGTTAGAATTTTTCTTAGGGCCCAGGACTGATCAAAACTTCAGCCATCATTCTCCATATCAAATTATGAACTTAAGAATGGACACACCAATAAGAATACATGTTTCTTTGCCTGAACTCTGTTTTTTATTATAAAGTCACTTTCAAACAGCTTCTGTACTGATAAACCTGAACATTGTAATCAAAGTTTGGCTCAGTCATAATTAAATGGAAATTATTCATTATATCACTAGAATTTTTAAGTAAAAAATCTAACCAATGAGTAACCACAATAAATCCACAATAAAAGTCTGTCTGATGTCAACATCAGTGGGCTTACTTGGAGAGGAAACACAGAGCCCACAGAAGTTTTCCATTTCCTGCATGCTGAATAAGCCTACAGGCTACTCTCATGAAAGAAAGTATTGAATGGAGACTTTCAGCTGATTTTTGTTTTACTTTTAGCCTTCTTTTAATCATAGTTAAAAAACACTCATTTTATGTGTTTGACGATGTGTTTGAAGCAGATCTTAACTGCAAGCTTTTAGAAGTTCAACACCTTGGTCCCTTCACTGATGATTCACTTTAAACATTTTTAGAAATGTGTAAAATAATCTTGCAGTGTGGCTGGATCCACCTGAATCCATGTTTCTGATCATATCTTGTATAATATAAATTGAACTGTTTTTCTAGCATGTCAGGCTAAACAGCAACGGCTACAAGTGATGATATTGCAAACCACCAGTTTATTTGTAAAGTTGATGAAGAAGCTTCTTGCTGCTCTCATTCGGTGTGCATATTGTATTTGCATATTAGAGTTGCTGTGTGCTATGGAACAGTGAGTGGGATTTTAGAAAACTGAGTTATCAATCTAACTTCAATTGTTACACAAAAAAGACAGAAATTTAGGTTGAGGGTTATTTAGTAAGTACATTGTGTTTCACGAGACAAAAAAAAAATTGCGATATAATTTTTTTTCCTCAAAATTTGTCAGCCTCATTACCAACTTTTTCAGGTCCTGGCATGGCTTTGCAGTCAAAAAATCCATAACACTGAAGTTCTTAAGGCTGGCTCATGGCACCAAAATTACAACAAAAACATTATTTTAAGTAGAGGGGATTTACATTTTGAAACAGTCCACACTTTCTGAAGCAACAAAAATGTGCATTGTTATTGCCTTACATAGTAATGCAAGTTTTCAGATAAAACAATTGTTTTGTTGTTATTTTTTTTTAAATCTATGGACCATGCCCCCCTCATGTGGCCCCACTGAGCCTTTTGGACAGCCTTAATGCCAAGAACATTTAATAAACAGCTGCATAATCTCTACAGGCTTATATTTCTTCCATGTATATTATATATTAAATAAACGTATGCTACTAAATAATTGAATGGTTGAGCTAAAGTAAACCAGACAGAGTTAAGAATAACGGTTCTATAGAGTTGTTTTTCTATACGACCTTGGACTGTAGTCAGATTTTAAGATACAAGACTTTCTATAAAAAATATCAGGCATGCTGTCAGGTGGTGATAGAGAGAAGAACAGCAGTTTCCTTGACCTCCTGTGGACTGAACTGCAGCAGCATAAAGTTACAGTACAACTCTGTGCCAAAGAAGACCTTGGACTGCAGTCAGACTGTTCCACTCCCTAAAGCTATTACCGTAAGAAGCAGCATGCAGTGAGATAACAGTTTCAACAGGTTATCTGAAATTTCCGCTTTGGATTATTAAGTCAAACTTGATTTGGATAAGAAATTTAGCTCTTGGAGAGTGCTTAGAAAAACAAGAAATTAAAAGAAACACAGTTCTTTATGGTAAATAAGCAGTTGGAATTGATTTAACAGAGTTGGAAGTGATGTAATATGAGTGTCACATGTTCAGTCTAGCAATATCAATGTGCACATGCTGCTTGTGAAGGCACAGTGCTCAAAACATGGCTCTGATTTAATGACATACTGACTTGTTGATTTTTGGAGACAGAGTCTTATAAAGTATATCTATTGGCATCCTTAGACACACTCTTTATTTAACCACAACAGCTATGACTGTATTTCAACCAAACTTGTAAAAACATACAATATTCCCATCAAACAGTATTTTGCTTTAAATCTCACATATAAAGTAAAAGAGAGATATAAAACTTTTAACAAACCCTTTGCCAGATGGCTACAAAAACAGGATCAAATGTTTTGTCTCCGCTGCCCTCTGCTGTCAAAAGTGCAAACTGTAAGTCAAAGAAATAGCAGAGGGCTTCTCATACCACCACGGCTTGGTACTCCAAGAAGCATTTGTGAATGGTGGGATTGCCACAGACCCTTAAAACCAAAGAGATATCATAAACAGTAAAATGAAGTTTAAATATTTTTATTTTTTCCTAAAGATGCCAGTGTATCGTGCAAAAATCACAAGCATGGTTAAGCAATGTCTTCACACAAGTATTGTTTCTTCCTAATAAAAACACCAATTCCAGTGAAAATTGAGTAAAATGTAAATAAAAGCAGAATACAATCCTTTGGAAATACTTCTCAACCTATATTCAACTGACTAACCTACAAAGACAGTATTATTTAATGTTTTTGCAAATATTGACTCATTTACATATATACTCAAAGATACTGTAGAAAATGCTTATTTCCCCTTTTCTGCCAACAAGCACCCTGTCTTTTAGATCCTATTCTGCACTCTTAACTTCTATAAACTTTTAGGGGACAAACAGATATGAGGACCATGACGATATTTGCTCACATAAGTGAACATTTGAACTTTAGCTTCTGTGTGCATTTTCCAATCATTTTGTGACGTATTCATCTCACCTCTTGTTTAGATCCTGTTCTGCACCTTAAACTCCCATAAAGTGGACATGCAGAAGCTCCTTGGGGGACAGATTGGACTGGAAGACTTCATCTTTGCTCATGTCAGAGGGGAAACCAAAGAGGTGGAGGTGACAAAGACAGAAGATGCTCTGGGCCTTACTATTACAGATAATGGAGCTGGATATGCATTTATTAAGGTGAATAAATACACAAGAATCTTCAAATCAAAGTAATAATTGGCCAACAATCAATTTCATTATCTAGCTATCATAATTAACATACACTATTTTAAATGATAGACTTGTCATCTAATTGTATTGAAAGACTCCAGTCAGGACACCTAAACATGTTAAAATTGTAATCATGTCTCTCTAAGAGGATAAAGGAAAGCAGCACCATAGACCGGCTGAAGTCAGTTTGTGTTGGTGATCACATCGAGGCCATCAATGACCAGAGCATTGTGGGATGTCGACACTACGAGGTGGCTAAGATGCTGAAAGAGCAGCCAAGAGGGATTCCCTTCACTCTGCGCCTGGTCGGGCCAAAGAAGGCCTTTGGTAAGTCTTTAACCTATCATATGAAAAACACTGTATGTATGTTTTTTTCACAGAGTATGTAAATTTGTTAGGTACTTCTACTTTTAATTGATAGCCTATTGGCAAAAAGAATTTCAGTGGCTTTATACATCATGGTCTGATCAGGTGACAGGCAAGCAAGCAAGCATGTGAAATCATTGCAATAAGGAGCACTTCTTTATTACTGCTGTCACATGAACCCAGTGCTGTCAGCACATGTCTGAGGCAGAAGTAGATTTCATAACACTGTTAACATTTAACGTAATCATCATCTAAAACATCCTCGGGGTGTATGTCTTTTGATAGGGTTTTTCATGTACAGCTCAAAAGCATCATTGTGACTTATCAGAGAGCCTCTGTAGTCTTCAGTGTACCACAGAGGGTGATTGATATCTGTACTTCCCAGCATGACTTTATATGAGATCTTCTTAATTTGACAAAATAAAACAGAGAGAGGGACAGCATATAATCCACCATCATTTTGATCGTTGTTAAGCTTTGGTGGAAATATCTTATGTGGCTGTGGTCACCCTATTTGTGTAAAGATAATTACATATTAGAAAGGATTAAACTGGGTAATGAAAGTATGCAAAACTGCCAACGAACTAACTCTTTTCCAAAATAAAATCAGCTCTTGCTTTTGTGTGTGTGTAGGGAAACTTACTGCATTTACATTTTGAGATTTAGTTATTTTTCAAGTCATCATAACTATGGAAGAACTCACAGTTTTTCGGTCAGAATAGTCTTGAATTTTATCAATAGATATCATTGGCATAGGGTGTCCCTGTGGGAGGAGACATCCAATAATGCTAAAGCTTGTATTTGAAATTCTGATGATAATGCTAACAAACTGTAATTTCCTACATTAAGTCATAAGTGTCAGCTGACAAAGAAATATGTATGTTATGCCCTGTCCAGGGGTGGCCAAGACATAACATGAAATAACCCAAATCCAGTCCCAAGCAGCCACTGGAGTCAGTCTGCAGTTTGTATCGGTACAGTTTATTAAAAATGTAAAAATATACAAACATAAATAACCCCCAGACCACTGTCTCTTTTTAACCGTCTTTGAAGCAAAAAGATAACAACATGAAAATTGATGTTACAGCATAGAATCAGATTTGTGTCCATATGTCCCATCACATGGCTAAAATATCACTCCAGAGATGACCTTTTAGAGCAAATATAACATTTGATATAATATATAAGAATTTAGCTCAACGCAATATCAGTTAATTTAAAATTCTAGGTACCCTTGAAATAAATTTTTGGATAAGGGGAACATAGGGTAAAATTTTCTGGTAATAAAATGCAGACAATAAGGCAAAATTTATTAACAGAGCACCATTTGTACAAAAAATTATTTTAATGGCTTTGCAGGGTTAAAAATAGGGGTGAAATAATCGATACACAATAGTATGATGATATTTAGCATGGCAATAGTATATCAATTCAATACTGCCAAGCATCGATATTTTTAATGTATTCATTTCCAACATTTAATAAAGCTTCCTGTTTTATAGAAATAAAATCAATTACACATTAAGTCCACACAGTGGTGCTGTTGAGCCAATGCCGGTAAGGTAAAGTGGGGTGACATTCATTGTGCCGGACAGAATTAGTAAATCAAACAATAGAGGGACAAATCAAATGCACTGTTGCCATTGTTGGACATAAGAGATGGACTTGACACATGGGGTTTGTAAGGAGTGACACAAGAGAACAAAATACAGTGGGCATAAGGCCCACCTGATGACAGCTGCTATAATACTCAGTTAACCCCTGTGATAAACCAGCCAATGCTTGACATGCTCAGCTTGTCAAAGCTGCCTTCCAATTCTGAACGAGCTAAGATCCAGCTGAATGCTTGACTTACTTGATATGCAAAGATCTAAGCCCTCAACATTTTGTGGAAAACAAGGGTTTCTGTTACAAGCTGACCGGAGCCCAGGCATGCGCCTCTGTCTCTGTGTTGTTTGACCGACACAGCAGTACTGAGGCTCAAAGCTAAAAGTTGAAGAAAGACTGAGCACAGAGGAGTGGGTTGTATAAAGTAGCTATAGGGTGGACATCAGTCCAAGAGTTTTATCTGTGTTTTTAATAAAACTGAGGTGAAATGGTGCATATACTGAGGTATGTTTCTCATTAAATTTGGTAGAGTTTGGTCTTTTAAATGTAGATGGGGCCAAGAAAAGGTTGCAAATCCCAATTCAATTGTTTTTATTCTGCAGAGATATTGGCCTCTACCACAGCAAGTTTATTTCAAATGTTGTTTCTAATGTTTCAGGGGCAGAGCCGATCACCATCATTGTTTCTAATGTCCTACATTGGCGTGTGTTATAGAATTATTCTATGATAAATTTGAGTTTATGTTTAAAACCACATTGCACATCTTTTGACTCAGCCCTCAACCTAAAAAGAACATTTTTGTGTATTTAAATGCTTCTGTCGTATCAGCTAAATTGTCTCTAAAAATGTCTTTGTTAGATTTTGTTGAGTTCCTTTAACATACCTATTTCAGAAGCCTTCTGAAAGGGTAACCCTCTCTGAAATTCTCACTTGCAAGATTGACTTGAACCTCTAGCAGCAAGATTTCCAGCAATAAGCAATAGAGCAGTAGTAATGGAAAAATACTAGTGGGCTACTGGGAAAAATAAGAGTATAGTCTGGGTTAAAACCCTGCCATGTGGGTTCATTCACGTAGCTTACCCAAATAAATTCAGGAAAAAATCTAGACTTTTGTTCATATGTGAATAAGTTTTTGAGAAATTAATACTGGAACAAAATTTTAGGAACTTTCTACACAATCAAGTGTACTTTAAAAAAATGTGAGGTAACCTACTTAGAAAATTCTGAGATGTTTGTTCACACTTGTTACTCACAACAGGAAGTTCCCCTGCAGTTTACATGCCAGTCAATGGATGGGAGGTGGAGGGGAGAAGAACTTGCAGGCCAGCAGGGAAATTTCAGGGAAAACTCTGGGTAAAAAAAAATCCCTTCTGATTCTGTTCAAAACTGCAGCTAATCCAGAACCAATTCTTGAAAACTCATTGTTTTCTGATTGTATGAATTAGAGCTTTGACCTACGTTATACTTTTTTTTTTTTAAGTCCTTTTCACACATTGATTCCTGAATTTTTGAGGGGAATCCTGATTCCTAAAGAGAGAGATTCCTCAAATGTATGCTATAGTTTCAGATGAAATCCTAAAGGTAAGTGGGACATTTTCATAGTAGACTCTGGGGAAAAAACTTTTTGACTTCACACATGCAGGCAGTCTTGGTAACTTTGGTGCTTTTGCATTTGTGAATAGGATTTAAAACAAGCATACCTAGCTAAACATTTAACCCAAACATTAGAGTTAGGTTAGGAGGACCAATGTTTGTGCATATATTTACAGGTTTCTGTGGTGTAAAATCACAACCAACCTTTGATTCAATGTGATTAAACACAAAAGAAATCCCAAAATAGAAAGTGAGATCCAGAGAGGGGGAGAACAACGGACTCTAATTTATCAGATGCTCTGTATTCACAGCTGTCAGCACCAAAGAAACTGTAAATATTTGATCACAGTGTTCTTGTTATATTTTCCCTGTTGCTAGACTACCAGAGATGTAATTTAATATCAGCCCCATATCAGCTGTCTATCCGTCAAGAGTAAAAATACATAAAAATTAACTTTACAGTGGCTTACAAGACCAAGACCAGGTCACTAACAGGAAAGTGACTTGGTCTTTGCCTGTAAGTTTATCTGGACTTTATTTACGAGGACAAAATTCCCCGCACATCCAGTGACTTTTATTCCGGACAGCATCTTTTATTACAAGGCTCTCCACCCTTTCCCCCTCAAACAAATGTTTTTTCCTGCCAAAAGTATGTGAAGTGGATCATTAATACAGAGTGTGGAGAAAAGGAAGTCTGTGTTTTTAAGTATATGTACCAGACTGTACTGGAGCAAAGCTGTTGTTAAAATCACATTATCAGACAGGAAACTAAATATGTGGTCAATGGCTTACTTCCTGCTGACAGTCACGCGCAGTATTTGTTAACATGCCTGATGATTATGGGAAACAGCGTTTAAGTCTAACGTCTCACAGCTTACTTGAAACCTTGCTCTGGAACTTGTCTCTATGTTTGCTACTTTTGAAAGGTTAATATTCTTTAGTCAGTCAGACTTATTCTTTATTGTATTTTTCAAACAACAATTATGTAACACAATGCACTATAAATTCAAAGAAAATCTGTAAATACTTTAACATCCCCTGCATCCCACACAAAGATATCACGAGGCAAAATTATATCAGGAGCAAGTAACAGATGGGCGGTTGGGAAATATGAAAAAATTTGTAAGACGGAAACACAGAAGGTGATCTTAAAATGGGATAGTTACAACATGAACTTATTACTCCTTGCAGATCGATTTTACATGAGTCTGAGGAAGAATTAAACTTCCTGTTTGAGTGATTTCATACCTAAAATTCAGCGGATGCAGTTCAATTCAGAGGTGAAGTTGTTTTTATTTTTCTCATGGTTCGGTTTGGTTTGGTTTGGTTTGAAACTGCACTAGTCAGTTGGACCAAAACCTTTCAAATGTTATGTCATCTAGCCTCCCACCACTAGTTGGGGCTGTAGCTGTGGTCTGTTTTTCTGCCTTCTGGCCCATTGTTACTATATGAGCCAGAAATACACAACCCGCGTGGAATAATAACATTGTTCAGCTTGAAGCAGTTTGGAAGAGTTCTTTGCTATGAAATAAAGATAAAGCTGTATTCAGGCTGCATTGGATGGCACTTGTATGTTGACTGGAGTAATGTTTAAACACATTTAGCGGGGATTTGTAGACATTTAGCTGTTAAGAGGGACTAGGCTGGTGGTGCTAACAATGCTAACATTAGCCACACTCTGTGTTAGCTTTTCTGTTGTGACAGCCAAATCCAAACTTTAATTCTCTCATTTGGTTCACTTGCCTTGTTTGGTTCAGAATGCCTTCACACCCACTGTGAACCGGACTCTCGTCTGCATGAAAGCAAATGGAGAACCCTGTTTTTTTGGCAAACCAGAGTTCGTTTCGTTGGTCCACACCAGAGTTTGTATGAGCTTTCACAAACTGAACTATCCTACCTCCTTGCCACCTCAGCAATAAATTCCATCCGCCTTTGTATCATCAGCGCAGAGTTTGTACATTTTTAAAGAGGGACAAAAGTACAAAGTACAGAAAAACGGATTTGATTACATAGTGCAATAGGGCACTTTTCCACTTTTTTTGTTAATGACATGGTTAAGTATGTCTGAAAAACATTTGCAGTGGTTTACACATTCTGAGCACTTCTAGTTTACACCATTTTTTTTTTTTTGTACCATTTTCCGATCATGATCCTTCTAATTCCTTCGACTAGGTCACTTTGAAATAGAGCTTACGACACATGACAAGACTTGATTATCAAACATAAATCCAACAGATTGTCTCTTCAGCGTGATAATGTTATCATCCTGTTTATATGTATGTGTTTAGACATGATCGGAATGAGAACCAAAGCGCCAAAATCCAGTGAGGGCAAAATGGTGAACGGGAAGGAGACCCTACGTCTGCGCTCAAAAGGCGCTGCTACAGTTCAAGAAGTGGTGAGTTTCACATACTCTCTTGACTTTCTTGAGCACTGACACACTCACAGTGTGTGAGTGTGTCAGTTTATTTACAGTAAACATGCAGAGGTCCCAAGTAGGATGTCTGAGAACTCAAACGACCTCTAATGAACTGTACAACCCCGGCGAACTCACAAGCACACATTTTGACACAATATCTGTATTTTTGTTTTGATAAACAAAGTCTCTCAGCTTTGCAGGAAGTGACCTCTTTAAACAAAATGACTTGTAATTCTGGCTCTTCAATGTAGGATGTTTTACATTACACAGACCTCGCTTCATCATGCGTCAAAGTGTTTTCAAGACATGACAAATTAAAAACTCTTAAAACGCAGTGAGACAGGTCACACCTACCACTACCATCTGGTTAATGGACCCTCTGTCAAAGGACTGGAAACTTTGAGATATTTACTCAACAAAAATATCAGTGACAAACACTAGGCCAAACAGCACCAACATGTTTTGGCATGAGAAGACATATTTTCCCAATGTTTGTACCACCATATTCAGAGCTTAAGCAACTACCACATCTCCACTTACATCGCTGTGCTTTCTCTGCCAGCAGAATGAGTTTGAGGAACAGGCCACCAGGAAGGTGGACGACCTGCTGGAGAGCTACATGGGCATCAGAGACCTCGAGCTTGGTAAGACCACACATACACTAGTGTCCTTCAAATCAGTGGTTCACAACTGGTCGAGCCTCAGGGGTGGAGGGGTGGCACATTTAAATACAAATGAAAATCCTATCATTACAATTTCAGCTTCTATCATGATTATTAAAAATGTCAACTTCAAAGACAGAAATGTTTGCTAAATAAAGTAATTTCACCTTTGCTCAGTGCCCATTTTCACTGGTTTCAACCTTTACAACACTACTGATAACTGGCAAATAACACAAATTATACTATTGTTTGTCCTCAGAATGTAGACCATTCTCTGAACCCAGTGACTTACTTTAAGCTTTAGTTCTACTTAATTTTTCCTGATTGGAAGGTGAATAGCTTAGCAGCTAAGGCTGATATACTAACCTCAGAGTCTGCAAAAAGCAATCATCTAAAACACACTACAGTATGTGTGGCTGTGCCGTTTGGTCCTGACTGAAGCCCTGCCTCTCCTCTGGAGCTGACAGGAGCTCACAGGCTGACAGACCAAAGAAATACTCATGAAAGTGAAGATCCATAATGTCTCATAAATGAGACTAGCGTCAAAAAGACTAATAAGTCTGTTCATACTATTTCAATCTCTCAGAGGATGCTCGGGGTTGCAGCTGACTTTAGACTTTGCTGAAGCTGCCTGTCAAGAGATAAATTGTTTCACCCACATTTATTTCTTAAACACGGTTCGAGTTTGCTGGAGGAGAGGGAGGTGTTTAGAGCTGAAAAACTCCCAACCTACATCCCAAAGAGAAAACCCGCCTCTCTCTGCTTCTAATTGGCTTTTTATTCTTTTAATTATCTATCCAGCCGAGGAACCTGATGAATTTTGATTAATCATAAACAGAGTGGAGCGTGTGGCATGAAATATGGAACAGAGCGCTTCTTAAATGGATAGATCCATTTTTTTGAAGTGGGCTTGAATGACCTCCATATGGCCCCTAAGTACATTAGATGTAGTAGAAAGTTCTCTCCTCTCCCTCAGTAAGCCACAGTTTGTAAAAGTTTGTGATGCAGAACTAGCTGCAAACAGGGAAGTATTGTACCAAATACTAAGGGTATTTTCTCGGCCTACAAGAAGTCCCATCGAAAAATAATCCCATGCTTTAAGAGTACGCGACCTAGAATTTTTTTGAGTGCATTAACTTTTTGGAAAAATAAAGTTTATCTGGAACTACGGCAGCACTGGGTGATTTGGTAAAAGGTCTCTAAAACCCACCCTCTGACATGTAAGGTGACAAATAGCACTTTTATGAATAAAAGAAAGTCATAAAAAAGGGAGATAGGAGGTTTGTGCTTGACATCAGCAATATGCACTCGTTGTGCTATTTGACTCTGTTTCCTGTGATGTGGAATACATCTTGGTTATTTTCTACAGAAATTAACACACCATCATGGGAAAGAAACAGCTACTTTGTTGAAACTTCTCTGTCACATTAGGAATTTGAGTGGGACGTGGATCTCATTTCTCCAGAAATATGAGTTTGCACTTTCCCAGACTGCCAAGGTCAATGGCCTGATTTCCAAAAGCCTTTTTTTAGACCCCAGTATTAAAGACACTGATGATTCCTTAAACCAAAAATCTCCGTCTTGTTTGTCTGGACATTACCCATTTAAAAAATGTCGGCTGCATATTTTCATGAAGTGTTTTAAGTGTTACGAAGGGAATGATCTTTCAACCCAGATAACTTCAGCTACAAAGAATCTGTCTCTCGTCCCAAATTTGTTGGGTCATGTTTGGTAGTGTTTAATGTCCAGTGTCTACTGAACAAACATTCGTTAACGTTGAGGTAGTAATAACAAACAAGTGAAAAAAGATTTGAATTGTTTTTTGCTAGGTAGTGTATAATTACTCTGCTATGTCATGAAAAGATCAAAATAAGATGAAGTCAGAGACGTGTAGCTTTTACTGGGTTGCAGATTATTTTCATTATAACAAATTTCGAATCCTCTAAAAATAAGGAATCTCAATTGTAGCCACCACCATACTTGTTTTATTGTTAGTTGTCTAAGCTAACTGTCAGAAAACAGGACAAGCTGCAAACGCACTGTAACCCAGAACAGGGACTTTAACCCTCAACCCCTTAAAAAAACACTACTTGTTTCTTTTGGAACTTGTAATTTAAAGATTAATTTTAACCAGGACCTCTGTATATTTTTGGTGTACATTTTAATGTTGCAACAATACCTTGCATTTGTTTATCTTTATTATCCAATGTTTTCTGCAGCAACCACCATCGTAGAGGCTGGAAAAGACAAGAAGAATCCTGATGACTTTGCAGAGGCCTTGGACTCAGTTTTGGGAGATTTTGCATTTCCTGATGTATTTTTGTTCGATGTTTGGGGAGCTATTGGAGACGTCAAGAATGGAAGGATGTAGATGTTAAACATATACATAACCGTATACAGGAGAAAGGCAAAGCTTAGATTCTCAAGACCTCTTCAAGAACCAATGGCAGACCTTGAAATCTGATAAATCATTCACCTCCTCAAACTGCAGTCATTTTCATATAGTTCACCACCCTCTATTGATTTTTACATTGACACAATGGAACAACACAGAAATTGCAGTGAAATGCATATGCATTAAAGATATAGTTGCAGAAAATCAGTTTAAATCGACTCCAAAAGCTTACCAACCAGATGTGTTTAATTTCAGAAATGACGCTAATTCATAACAGATACACCCAAAATACAACTACAGTAACAGTGTCCAAAAAATGAATCAAAGTATAAACTGATGCTGTCTCTTATATTCAAATTTTCTTTTTTTTCATAAAACAGTACCATTAGTCAACTTCCATGTTTGTTCGTGGTTTTATAAACTTCTGACTGAATAAACATATAAAAAGTAACTTGTATTTAGTACAAAACAATATTCACTTAGCAAGCAGAAGAGCTTTTATCCTGCAGGAAAAAGCAGCAATTTTGGAGATAAGAAGTTCGTGCTGAACAACAACAAAATGCAAATTAGACAACATGTCATTAACAGGGTTTATTTTTGAATATGCTGCCCTGTTTCATCCACTGAAAACACTGAGCTGTTGTGTCTGTTGTTATCCTTTAATTATTCTGGTTAGAAACTGTTACAGTAAATTACCAAGTCAAAGATCAATGGTTTACAATGCCTTAATGGTTCCTTCCCTCTTCATATAGATCATTAGGTATAGGATATGAGAACAATGTATCAGGAGCATTAGTGTCAAACAATCAGCCAGACATCTAGGAATCAAGGAAGTTAGATAAGCGTCAGTGAATCTTTGTCCCTTGATGAAACCCCACCAGGAAAAAACAGGAAAGGAACAAAGAGACTTTTCTGGGTCATCTCAAAGTCAAAATGTTTCATTTCAGCTCTGTCATCACCCATTACCTTCACAAGCTCAAGATCTGCACTTGATCTCAACCTTTAAATGGTTGCAGTGAGGCTGAAACTATAGTGAAGCGAGAGAGTTTATAAGCTGTCCTTTTATTTTATTTATTTTAAAATTTATTTAATATTTGGCCTAAACTTTGATGATCAAAACAAAACTCATGAATGGCTGGATCAGACTACACGACTGGGTTTTACAATCGCACCAGGTCATACTACACTATTAAAATCTTAAATATTAAAGTCTTGGCTTATAGAATATGTCATTAAAATAAATATATAAACACGATTTAGGGGAAATTATGACCTCTTAAAAAAATCAAAACAAAACAGCTTTCAATCCAAAAATAAAAAGGAGCATCTGAGGGACAATCCCCAAATGAAATTTCCACATGATCATTACAGTCAACTGAAACAAAAACCACAACTTTACACAACAAAAATAAAGTAATAATCAATGATAAATCATCTGTGAAAGTGCAAAAATTTTTCATGGGGTCCATATACTTTATGCTTGAACAAAACACTCTTACTGCAATATTAAAAAGAAGCTTTAAATCAATTTCGTTTGTTTTTCACTTTTGCCATTGATCCACTGAAATCTTTCAAGGTGTGTTTCAGTTTGTAAATATATTTGGAATGTAGTTGTTGAAGCTGTTTTTAGGTTAAGAGATCTGCTATTTGTTTTTCTTTCACTGCATTTCAGAGTTTTTATTGTAAGAAAGAAGGACACATCAAATGTCATGTTTGAGTTCGACAATTCTGTATTTATTAAATTTGTTAAATGAGAGCAGATTAACTCTGAACTGCAAAACTTAAATGTTTGACTTGACTGGTATTGTAATGTTTTGTTTCAAACCATTTGTATATGATTGCTCCTCTTGACCCAAACCTTAAAAGATATGGAACTTTTCACATGTTTAAATTGTAAGTAAAGATGTTGGAAATAACTGTCAAGCCTGATTGTGGTTGATTTGAAACTTGTTTTACAATTCACTTATTTATACCTATACTCTGCAAAAACTGTCTGGAAAAGTTATTTTGGTTGATTATTTTACCCCTTTTATAGTACCAATTGGTATTGTATTTTATGTAGTTGGAAATCCCCATAAGTCATCTTTATACTGAGGTAAAACTTGTAAGGATCACAAATTAAGCAACACAGCTAATTGTGTGGGTAGCACTCCAATAACTTGTAAAACGTTTACAGTTTCACTCTGTAAGAAAAAGATTTGGATTCATGATTGAAGTTTATTCAGGATTGTAAATACAAACAGCCATTCTAATGATACAATCAGTCATAAGTGATTTTGTCACATGATATATGATATGTACAGCTGTATCAGTTACATTGTTTAACTATTTCACAGTGTCTAAGACATGAGGGAGCTTTAATCTTCAATCCTCGAAGGATAACAATAGCAATATTTACCTCAGTGAAAAAGTGACGCTAATGAATTGTTAATCTTTTACATTTGGAGAATCTTTGTTATGGTGTTGCACTATTAATCAGAATGCCCTTTATTGTCATTATACAGAATGTACAATGATTGAGAACTTTAGTGCAGCATTGCACTTATTAAATACATGTGGAAAACAATGACATTGACAATATTGCACTTTCTGTCTGCTTAGAATATATAGAGGTGTCCATTAAATACAGACACAGAATCAATTTTAAAGATTGCCATAAGGCTATCTAGAAAAGACTTTTCAAAACACTTATCACAGAAAACATGCATTGAAAAGTTTAATATTATAAATTAGACTTTATAAGGCCTTTGAATCTAAGTGTAAGATGAGGATGAGCCTGGTTTCACTTTTACATGCTTCTCTATTGTTAATTTTCCTTTAACAGTCAAAAGTTCTCTGGACAATCACAGGATAAACACTTTCAGAAAGGAAACTGAAGAACAAACTTGGCATCGTCCACAGAAAAACACTTCAACATTTCTTCCTGGATCTGATATGACACTACAGATCATCCAAAGTGTTCGTCTGCTCACCACTTATGCTACCTGGTGCATCTCATTAGAAGAACTGAAGAATGACACAGTGACCATAGCTATGGTGTCCCTAAAAGTCAACTAGAAATATATTTAATAAAATGCAAAACAAACAAGCAAAAAAACAGAAACTGGGTGCTTAGAGACTATTGGGTTATGCCCGTGTACCTCATCTATGGAAGCTTATGCCTTGTGAAGGTTTGATTCCAGCTTGCCGCCCTTTACTGTGAATCTTCCCCTACTTTCTAGCCCACCTTCTGAGTCTGTCCACTGTCTCCCTCTTCACAAACAACAAAAACCTAAAACATTATTAAAACACAAAACAACCGATGAAAACTGCAATTCTTTTTGCTTCATACATTATTTTTGTGTGTCATAAATCTTGCTGTTTAAGATATGATTATATTTGCATTCAATTTTCAGGACCACCATTTTTTATACTCTTGCAGGGTGTATAAAAAACATAAAAAAATCAACATTTCAACAAGTGTACCAACTTTTGAATGGCTAACCTAAGGCTGGAGATATACTTGCCGTTTAGTGCACGGGTGCAGACACACAATAGTGGCCAAGCATCTCTTGACACATTGTCTGTGCATGACCTCTAGTTACTAATATGACCTTGACATAAGATGCACTATGAACATGCCTGGAAGGATCAGTGTAGGGGCTGAAAAGACAAGTCCAAACAGCATCAGAAATAAAGATGACAGAGAATTTTCATTACAAGCTGATGGGCCAGGTCAGTAATTCAGAGACAAATATGTCCATCAAATGAGCTGGCGACAGATAAATTCTATTCTAAGTTGTTTATAAGTTTTTGTTTACATCTATCAAATAAATGGGAAAACAAATCAGTGTAACAATACAAGCAGTGATCATAAAGAGTGGTGACTTCAGAGTGTCCGTGGTTATATTAGTATTAATGTAGTTTTACATTAATTCATAACTGATAAGGATATTGTAACATCATGAAAAAAAGCACAAAAAGGCTCTAAGGAAGACAACATTTTGTCTATATGCGCTGCAACTACAACATCCAAGAACCCAGTTAGCTGAAAATCACCAGTTCATGAGCCATGTAACACCTGGACAGTTATGTCTGTGCATGGAGGAAAATGTTGTAGAAACAAAACTTTAAACATATCTAAAGTATTCAACAGCACTCATGATGCTGATGGATGCAAACGTGAACTCAAGGGCAAGTAGATCTAGTTTGAGTGATCTCAAGCTTTGAAAAGTCAATTCGTGTTGGCTTTAAAACGGTTTTGAAGATGTTGAGTTGTTGGACAGCCTCTTCCCTCGTACTGATAATAAAATCAACTATATGCAATAAAACAAAGATTCCACCATCTAAAATGAAGGGTGCATCCCTCCTTTCTTTAGTCCCAGATCGTAAAAACTGTTTATGTCGCTCCATCTGCAACACAGATCCAGGCAGCCACTGGGAAGGAGGCAGCGCTTCTTAGGTACTTAAATCACAGCTCCATTAGATTTCTCTGTTTCTCTAGCTTCATCTGTGCCCACTGCACTCCCAAGTGACGAGCGTGTGAACCTGCGGATGGTCCCGCTTAGAGATGGATACAAAGTTGTGATGGAGCCCCGATACCAGTCAAGGCGAGGGTGGATTCTTCTAAGAACTGCCCTACGAAACAGGATGTATACCCACGGATCCAGGATCTGATTCCAGGTGGCGAATCGTATCCATAGCAGTAGGTATTTGACCCGGACAGGAATTCCGGAAAGCACAGTTTCTGCAATAAAGACCTGGAGGTGAAGCGAAGACAAGGATAGAGAAGGAGCAAAGGCAAAAAGAAATGATGGAGAGGGTGGTAGTTCAGAAAGATATAATGTTTATAGAGAAAAACAGGCAATAGAAGAAAAATAAAGTAAAGAAGGGGAGAATAGATGTGGGACAAAGAATGAGAGAGAGCAGATAAATATGGTCAGTTTTGAGAATTAAAAAAGGACAAATGTGTTTATTCCACAGAGGAAATAAATTAGCTAATTTTTCATAAAGCCCTCCTGAGGATTTAGGAACTTGAACCCAATTATCCCCTCTGCTTTGGTAAAGCTGTGGAAATTTATGTAAGGCAGAGCTTTGTTAGCATTATCCCACCTGTCTCTTGTGGAGAGCAAAATACACTAACAAGCTCCTTTGGGAATGAGACATTTTGCTCATTGTATCTTCTCAAAATTCAGATGGAGTAGCAAAACCTGTCCTCCTGTATTAAACCTCCCAACAGTGCAGGACATACACTTCCATTATCCCCCTTATAGTGTTATAAAAATGTTGCATGCAGATGAGAAACTCTTTTTGGATCAAACAAACTGTGCTCTGATGCAGAGGAGCTCCAAAGAGTTTCAGTTTTCTTGAGGAGAGGCTAGCTTTGTGGCTGATTTTCACTGCTGAATCTTAATCACAAATGAGGAAAAATCCTGAAATTATCTCTAAAATTACTTGGGTTCACTTTATGTAACACCAGTCACACTTGAAGACCAACCCTGAATATTTTCGTAGTTTCCCTGGGTGAGCTGCATGTGATAGTGCAAACAGCAGTTTTTAAAATCCTGACTTTATCCTGAATTGTACCTGCTGTCCCTTAGTATTGCTCCCCTCCCCGACCCCTCCACTGACTAACTAATTTGATCTCAGAGGTCAGAATGTCCAAGCTGCAGAATTAGAAAAGTCCCCCCTTATTCCGCATTCACACATCCACGTATAGTAGCTGACACTGACATTGACTTTTTTCCTAGGGTCAGTTTTGGTGTGTTCAACACAGACTTATCTAAAGCAGAGAGAAACGTTGTGCTGGTGGAGTACGAAGTTTGACTAAATTGATGTTAAATATTGGCCAGAACAGTTGTAACACACAGGTAGCACACTCAACTTAGAGGGACTTTGGCCTAACCTAGCTTGGCTCTGCTGAACATTGTACAAATGCATAGTGATGTGACTCAACAAATGCCACATAAAGCGCACATAAATGCCATTTCACCATTTGCAGCTGGTCTCAGTATTTTGACACCATACCTATAAGATGAAAGATGTCTGTCCCTAAAACAGTGCCTCGCATGGCCTGACTTAGCTCAATGTTTCCCTATACATCAGCAAAGTTGGCCAAAACATCAGTGTGTGAATGCGGATTAAGTTTGGAATTTCTATTTAAGAAGTTGGGCAGTCTTCAGTTACCCCGGTCTTACCAGCTCATAACCGGAACATGTTTAAGTGGTATTTGACGTAATTCTCAGTTCTGACGTCTGAATTCTGAGTTAAATAGAATGCACCAATACAAACAACGGGAAAACTTCCTGCTGTGAAGGCCAAGTGTGAACAAGAAAAGTCAGCGAATGATCTGGGAAGGTCACCTAGATATTTTTGAGCTTGCATGTGTGAATAGAATGTGTGCATGGACAAAATGGATTTACTTATGTATTGTACTAAATTTATGATCCGTGCTTTACTTGGAATGCTTTTCCATTGATGGTATCTGCTCAACTTGTTTCAATTCTGCATGGTTTGGAGACTACCTGCTCTGTTTCCATTACATTATAGACAGTTATAGCATGGCTCTGCGAAAACATGACATTCTAAAAAAAACACAGGGGGAAACAGAGGAGATAGAGCTGCTTGCCCCTTTTGGGCTTCTTGTCACTGTTAGGAGATGAATTTTGTTCCAAAGACATTTGCAAACTGCAAAACAACATGCTATTAAGCAGAGGAGAGTTTGGGAAGTCTTTCACCATAATGGAGCTGACAAGGTGGGGCATTCATTTTATCATCAATATCACCAACTCGTGGCAATACTCTGACCATTTAGTCAACCAATGTCTCTACATCATGTTAAACCTCAGCTCAGCTTGCTTGGAACCACGCTGGAGATGATACGAAAAATTGTGCTAGTCACAAAAACAATCCCTAATGGAAAAGAGTACTTTAAAAACTTAGAGGCAGGTAATTCTGGGAAACTTACTCATGTTGGAGCAATATTTGACCATGAGGATCTCTACTTTGACTCAAGCTATGAAACTGTACACTTTGTCCACCACTGCTAATTTCCACACACACAGTAGCACTTGATGGAAAAAGGCTATCTTGAACTCTGTGTAGAAACTAAGCTTCACTGCTGATAAGTTACTGTGGCTGTATCTGCCATCATAATTACTGAATGTGAGAAACTTTCTCGATGTTTACATCTTATCTTTAAGGTTTTCTTGCAGCTCTGCTTCAAAGAAGTGTCTGAGTTACCAAAAGCTTCACAGTCTGTAGACTGTTATCAGGGTCATAATGAGAAAGCATCTGTGTTAGTTTGAGCAAATGATAGCCAGCACGAGAGGAAAACTCAAACATGACAGAGAGCAGAAAGTGCTTAGTGAAATGTTTATTAACTGATGAGGAATGGAATGAAGTAAATGCAGCAGCAGTCAAACCAAAACAGAACCTTTAAGACACTCATCCAAATATAATTAGAACTTAAAAATGATGGTTTGAGAGCTGCAGAGTTTTGTGTAAACTGTGATGCGCGGATGATATTATCCAGGAGGATGATTGGCAGATGTTTAGTTCAGGCTGTGGTAGCCGGCCAACCACAGCACAATGTTAGCAGTTACGATGATGAAGCAAACTTAAGAAGTCTTTTTGATTTACTTTTTACTCGCCTCAGTTTGGACACTTGGAACATGATGTAAATCCAGGGGTCAAATATCTGATTGCAGGTGGCCATTCGTATGTAGAACAAAACAAATTCCTCACTGACAAGATCGGCCTTCACCACACTCACCAGGGTATATATCTGCACAAGGTGTCACACAATGAGGTTAGACAAGACCCTAAGGAAACAGAAAGCCTTGAACCCCTTGTCCTGACTTTGTTGTGTTTAATTTAAAGTTCATTTGTTGAGATTATTTTTGCTTTTGCTTTTCTTTGTCTTAGTGGAAATACTGACAGTGTGACAGATGGCATTGCATGCCTGGATGAAACAGACTGTTTCACACAAAACGGAAGCTACAAAGTGCCACAAACAAAGATTATAACACAAAGGGATTTTAGATTTATTGTTCAATCATGACTCTGTGAAAATATCAAATTTGTTAGTATTTTATTTGAGCACAATCAAAGAATGTATAAATATAAGAATATAGAAATCAAGGCAAATTCTCTCTTTATTTTCCTATAGGGCTGGAAAATGATGCCTAAAAAAAAGAAATCCCAGATTTTTTCTCACAAAGCTCGATTTTTGACTTCAATAGATTTATTTTCCTTTTAAAAAACAAACACCACATGGCACAGAAATTACATAAAACAAGGTTTCCCTTAATGTTATTAAAATATGTCCAACAAAACAGATATTTCCTCTTAGAATTAAGTGAATTTTTATTTTGATATCGAAGGTGCATTATGTAGTTTAGAGGTAGACAGTGTTGTATACATTTAAACCAAAAACTGAAAGCTGCCCTACTTTCACAAAATGTTAACATTATTAGTATTTAATCCCATTAAAAAAAATAGCCTAAAAGTGAGTGTTTGCTATAAATGGCAGGGCATACCATTGTGAAAAGTAACAATTTTCAGTTCAGTTTCACTATCTTCAAACAATGCTACAATTTATAAATTGTCATTGTGTCTCTGTGGGAAGGAAACATAGAAAAGGGTTTTAACTCTCATAGTTAGTCAATGAAAAGAAAAATCTAGATTTTTATATTTTAAATCTTCTGCCTCAAAAAATTTGAATACCTTGGTTTCATCAATACATGTTCAGCCCCATTTCCCTATAATAGAATAGTGTTTTATACAAATCTTAAATCAGTACAGCTAAATTTCAGATTTATTTTTAGCTTGCTCTGTGTCATTTTAGTTTTGCAGGTCTTTCCCATGACCCCAAAGAGTAAAGACTCAGCGACGATGTACAGTTTACACTCTGTGACTACATTCCTAAAATATATTCATTGGGTAAATAGACACAGATGGTCAGAGAATCATACAGGCTGTGACAAGTGCACAAGGTCAAATTCATGGTCAGAGATTAGGTCTAGAGGGTTTTATCATTTGGTCAAAGTATCCCATCCTATCTGGGTCATCTTCCTTTCATTTATTTTTTAATTTACTTATTTCAAGTGATCTACAGGGTTGTTGTTTTTGCATTTACTTCCATTTTGAGCATTTGGATACCATACAGACTAAGTGTGTATACCCAATGCACATTACGTCCCCTGTGATGACCTAAAATTGGAACTCACTTGCCTGCCTCTTCAGGCTGGAAAAATACTTGGCAACTGAATGCCAGATTTTAAACCTAGTTTGTCTCTGAACAACTAGGGGGCACATGACCGAAATCCAGGCTTGTCACAAATGACAATTTGTTCAAATAATCCTTGAGCATCATTACATTAGTATGACTTTTAAATCAGATTTTAGCCTTCTCAGTCTTCCAAAATAAAGATTGGTGAATCTATCTTGCAGATAAATTCTGTGGGGTACAATTCATTTTAAAATAAGAAACAATGAGCATGATGTGTTGGTTTTAAGAGTCAGCTCATTAGTGTAGACAATGGGAGCTGTGCCCAGCTTGAGAGCAGGTTTCCCTTTCATTTTTGTTGTTGTTTCATGGACGTTGAAATAGTTAAAATGGTACCAACTTACAAGCTGATTAAAAGCTGATCTCTAAAATGAACTGCATTTCCCATCCCCACCAGAGATGCAGTGCAAAGTTAAATAAGTCACACATATTTCTTTATGGCACACTACTGCAGACTGTGTTCTGAAGGATGGTTGTTTATATATGCCAGTGATACTTTAGTCTGAAAGATCAACCCAGATGAAGTCTGAGGCATGGGGATGTAAATTCAAGTTAATGAAAGGTCAACACAAGGCCTATGAATCAGATTGCTTTGTACTGATCTGTTGCCCTGATCGACCTACGAAATCTTGTCATAACATGTTGTTTTAAAACTATTAGAACCAACAGCTAACAAAACAGAAGTAAGATTGCATTATAAGTTGAAAGTTTCTTTTAAAGGCATTGATTTCACCCAATCTCTAAAGCTGTCATGTCAGCCAAAGGCATTAAGGGGCCCTCTAAACCCAAGCAGAACCAGAAAGCTGTCAGATCAAGCTGTAGGGAAGCCAAATTGTGGAGAAGACTTGAAGCATATAGAGGGAAAGCTAAACCCTTAGAACCTTGTGAGGACCTTTTATGGTTCAATAGTTGAAAAATAGCACTGATAAGAAGCAGAGCTGGACAGACAAGGATAGGGCTGGGTAGTTCAGATAACAGAGATAACTTTTATGGATACCAGTATTCAAAGTGCTTGCTCACGATTAAAATACTTAAAGTTTTAAATGCAACTTAGGAAACAAGAACTTGAATGCTAGTTTAATGCTGAGACATTTTCATTGTAGATTCATAAACAGAGCATTCTCAATAAAAAAAAATAAAAAAAAACTCACCAAGAGAGGGCACCAGCAGATAGAGGCAATGACCATGATGAGGATGAGCTGAACCATCATCTCTACTTCATGGTCTCTGCGACGCTGGATACGGTCCTGTCCACAGCACACCTTAATCAAAGTCACAACGCTCACAGTGTTCAGCAAAAACGACACTGCAATGGACACCAACCCGACCATGGAGAAGAGCAGGGAGAAGATCAAGTCATTTCCCACCGAGCTGATATTGAAGAAACACCAGGAACCTGGCATCTGCATGTGGTAACTCCCAACACCTGTCAGAGGCAGCAAAGCTATACAGCCAGCAACCAACCACACCATCAACACCATAGAAACTGTGCGTCTCTTAGGTGTGTTGGCAGAGCGTGTGAATGGACAGTTAATGCCGATAAAGCGTTCCAAGGCCATGGCAGCTCCAAGCAAGAGAGGGCACAGTCCATAGAAGACCATGGACATACCCATGAAGTTGCAGAAGTGGCAATCTGGATCTAACTCCCGCCAATTAAAGTGTGTAACATGGAAGGAGATCACAATGGAGCCAGTGACCAGGAGACCCATGAAGTCTGTGACCACCAGGCCACCCAGGAAGATCAGGAAGGAGGAGCGTGAGCGGCTATGAGTCCGCCGGAAAGACTTGAGGAGGACTATGAAGGCGATGAGATTGGACGTGAGACCCAGAGCGCTGAAGATGGATGAGAAGTAGGCTGAGGCGATGGTGGGCTGGTACTTGAATGGGGGGCTGTTGATGGAGAAGCAGGATGGCGTGTCATTGGTGAGCGGGTGGGCTGAGGCATTCATGATGGTCAGTGTTTGCAGGGTCTTTTATTCCAGATGAATCAAAGTTGAAAAGACAGTGCCAGAGTTAGGCATTTCATTTCATTTTCACCTTTAAAAAGAAACAAAAAGTTGGTCGTTGAGATCTGTCATCAAAGCTTGACATAGCAGACATTTCTACAATGCATTCAGGAGCTCAGAAATTGCCTTAACTCAGGTTCATATATCAAATTTTGATGACTGCAAAGATTTGTACACAATAGATAATGTGCAAAAAACACCAAGATGGGTGCCCCTGATCCATCTGTATTCTTAGTCTGTCTGAGGTACTCTGTCAGAGCTCCTAAGGCCCTCTTCCCCATGTGTGCTCAGTCTGCTCTGACTTGGTTGACTGGTGTACTCTGTGGTAAGTGGTTGGTTCAGCACTGCTTGGTGCCATATTACCAAAGACTCTGGATTAATTCTACAGTCTCTGCACTGCACTGCACTGCAATGGGCTTAAACCGCTGCTGAAACGATGGCAGAACATCACATTGGTAGGTTTATTTGGGGGGTCCAGGGGAGCACGCTATTCTAAGCAGCTACTGGTGCCATACATATTGAGAGAGGGAGAAGTCCAGATGCCATGAATTTTTGCCTTGGTTATTAGAGCATGACAAAACATTTTAAGTGGAAACTCATGTACCTATTTCTTTCAAAATCTCAAATAAAAAACTTAGTCCAGCCACAATTTCAAGTCTTAAATAACTAGAAACGGCCACATTTAAAACATTAATAATTAAAAAAAATAAATAAACAAAACTTGTTCTTACAAAGCCCACATAGATTTTTACATAAATCCCATCCATGACATAGGAAGTTATTAATTACAATGCAGACTAGATTGGTGCATGGGGTGGCTGATCAAAATTCCAGGGGGCCCATGCCTCAATTTAGCCTACCCCTGTTTAGACAAGTCAGACCGGAGGTTTTCAAATGATGTGACAAGGCAAACTGGTGTGCCTTGAGGCAAGTCTAGGGGATTCATCCAACAACAAGCTACTACTGCAGTTAACTTAGAGATTTCAGTTTTCTCTATCAGTGCTTAAGGTGCATTAATGTCCGTACGAAGCTGCAATTTCTGCAACTTTAGGAATACCATAAAAGTAACAAAATGAATGAGTGGAGGGAATTATTACTTTTTATTTCCCCCCAATTATTAGTTTCTCACTTAAATTAAAAAAAAGGCTTTTTAAACTTAGTTGTATTGCTGAATTAATTAAATTTAACGAAGATTAAAATATATTCCTGTAATTAGTAATAGGGCCTTCTGTCAGTTTCAAATACATATTTTTTAATATCTAAAGACAGGTACACACAGATAACTTACAGTGTTTAAGAAGCTGTTTTGAGTAAATATCAACATGGTGTGCCTTAAGATTTTTGCATGATTTTAGGTGCGTTTAAAACCATTGCTCCAACCCAAAATCTAAACTGAACACCATCTTTGCCTGACTCCATATATCAGCCATGACACTTCATCTTATTTTCTACCCAACCAATGCCATTAAACTCAAAACCTTGCCCAAACTCTGGAAGTTATCTGTTAACTTTTTGTTTACTCTCTTGGGAATTTAATGACTTGTTGATTTTAAACCTTTCAATCAAACTTAGAATGATGCAAAATCACTGGTGCTGAAAATTGTTTCTCCATTCATCTATCCATTGGCTGTGAATACCTTTTTCTATCAAGTCGAGTGAGACAGACTGAAGCCTATCTTGGCATGCTTGTTGGAGCAATTACAAATATTAGACCCACATTCTAATGAGCAGCCATCATCACTTTAACATTGCTTTTATATGCAGAGGAATTTGTTGAGAGACAGAGCGTCTTTAGACTGGTCATATAAACCACACACAGTCAGGGTAACGGCTCATATATGACATTCACAGCTCCCACACACACACAGTATGGAGAGAGTGACACAGAAACAGAAATAGACAGAGTAGGAGAGCTGGCATATCCTGACAGGAAGTGCAGCTATGTGAAAAGTTCTGACGAACACCAACAGGAAGTAAACACATATTGTCATAATCAGCCTGAGATGTTGTCCCTGGTGGTCCGTCCTTGATACAGTGCATGCCATGGCCAGATTGTTTGTAACTTGCGTCCAGCAAAGTGAAGGTTGGGCAGAAAGTAAAATGAAATCAAACATGAGAATAAATAATCATCATCTTTGTTAAACTTAATATTTACAATAATTCCATGAGAGAATTTAAATCCTGAATAAAATGAAGTTTCAAAAGCAAAACAGAACAAGAGAAGAGAAGAGAATCTGATAGACATCTCTGATGATAATTCTTTAAAAATGAAACTCATTTTAATATTTTCAGTGATATTTTTAAGTAATTAAAGTCACATAATGTAATTAGCCCGGAATGTCACTAACACCCAACAAACCATTAACCTGACACACCACATGGACTGTGCAAGATATTTCACTAGTTCACCTGGTAAAGAGCCCATAGAAAGTGTTTACGAATGGGCAGAACCTTTCAAAAGCATATCTGGCAGGTGACTTGATGATCGTTCCATCATTCACAATCATCAGTTTCATCCATTACGGGCCAATCAGATCATGTAGTAGGCAGCAGTACTGCTGTGGTGTAAAGGACCGAAAATCAATTCAATATCAATTTTGATAGCTTACCATTTTCTGTACTTGTTTCAGATGTCATTCCTTGCATAATATCCCATAGCTCTTTATGTAGTCCAAATCTGTCTACTTGTCATATTTTCCCCCCAAAAAAGCAGCGTGAGAATTCCAACTACAGCCATTCCAAATAAAGCTTACTACACTATCATCAAATCGTTCCAGCCCCTGGAGAGCGCCATAACGAGACAGACGGTTTTGGCGCCAGCTTTTGTGCGACCTGAAAACCTTTTGAGAGTGCCATTAGCCAGAAGTGCTCGTTAACATCTAAAAATCAATATGTCGTAATCAAAACAGCCTCAATGAAGCTGTCTGAGGGTTTCCTGGAGAGTCTGATGGGAAACCACAGAAACCTACCATGAAGTGTGGGCACATTACTGCATGTATAATACAGAGTGTTTGTAGACTCTGTTGAGACACTATGCTCCCAAATGTTGCCCAAAGAGCCATTTAGACATTATTTACTGAATGTGGCTGCTAGACTTAAAATCATTTTGAAACATTTGGAATAGCCTGCGGTTAATTCAGTAGCTATTTCAAACCATAAGCACTTTATACAGTAGATAGATTTACAATTTCATTAGGATTATTGCATCATTTTATCAAAATGACACAAACATGCAAATAAATAGGAGCTCTTAAACGTTCAACTATCAGCTCAGGTTTTTGGTAGACCATATTTTGAGTCACTGTATCATATTGAAAAATGCATTGACTTTCTCTTCTACTTGTCTGTGGTTTGTGGTGCTTAAGGAAACCTCTTGTCGCTTTTCATAGAGTTTGAGGCATTAAAGTCTCCATCCAGTCAGGAAATCAGAAACATGCAAGACTTCTTTAAGGCCCATTAACACACCAGAAGACCCTCTGACTAATTGTAGATGCATTTTAAATGTTTCTCAAAGTAGATGTTATGTATGGGTAGCTTGCTCAACTTATGGACATTTTTTCCAAATGTAGCTTGTGACTGCTGAACGTTGTACAAAAGCATTGTGATGTCACTCAATGAACGCCATTTAAAGTGAACATACACGCCATTTTACCACATGCAGGTGCAGCTGGTCTCAGTATTCTGACACCATGGCTAGATGACAAGAGACAGCTGTCCCCAAAAGGGAGCCTTATATTGTACAACAGGAGTCCAGTCCTAAGATGGAAGCAGCTGGAGTCCACAGAGATGAACGCAGCTGTAACTGAGGGTGGCGTAGGTTAGCAGAGGTCAGCTCTTGCTGGTGCTTACACACGTTTGATCAAATTTGAAAAGCATGCATAAGATATGTCCAAGTGAGTGCTGAGCATCAGCGTTGCTTGACTGACATTAAATTAGTTTTGCATGGCCTGGCTTAGCTTTGTATGGCTCGAGGTTTCCTTATACATTGGCAATAGTTAGCTGAAACATCAGCGTGTGAATGTAGCTTTACATGTGAACTGTTCCTGCAAAACCTTTGAAGGTAAAATGACATTATCAACATAGTAATATATCGGAGACCTCACTCAACAGATTAATGTAACTTAGAACAATAACAGCTACACTCAGTTTATATGGCACTCCAGTAGCCTACACAGTCACCAGATCTCAATCATAGAGAGCACCTTAGAAATGTAGAGAAATGGGAGATTCGCATCATGGTTATGCAGCCAACAAATTTGCAGCAACCTTCTAATGCTATTTTAATACAGATAGGAATCTCTGATAATTCTGTCCAGCACATTGTTGTATCTAAGCCATGAAGAATTAAGGCAAGTCTGAAGGTGAAAGGGGGTCCAACCCAGTGCCAGAGAGGCATACCTGATAAAGTGGCTGTAAGCTTATGTAACCTTTACACATTGAAATAAACATTTTAAAATCATCTAAAAGTAGGAGGACCCTCAACTGGTGTCCTCCCTCAGAGTAATCTGTGGCCTGCTTATAGCACTATGTAAGTTTGACACCGAGCCACACTCATCTTGTGAGACGTGCACACTATCTTAGAGCAGTTTACCCGTCCGCACATATAGCCATGCAAAGAGATGATAAATGAGACAAATGAGGTCAGAGACGGATAACTGTGAAAAGACAGCTGAGGCAAGCAAAGTCATATTTTTTGCATACAAAAATAGAATCACTGTTCCTTATTAGATGATATAGCTTTTTGGTTTACCACCCTTTTTATGTCAACAAATGCACGCTGTTTGTTAGCATGACATGCTGTGTGTTTTACAACTGCAGTATTATACAGGTTAAAAAATACAAAATATGTTCTACTACATGGTTGAGCCAGTGACCCAGGAGGATGCAAAAAATATGACTTTTAAGTTTTCTTCTTAGCTTTTTTCTCGGTGTCTGAATTAAATGGTTAAATTTGGAAAAAGGAGGGAAAGAACCTTGCAAAAATAGTCAAACTTCTTTAAAAACAGCCTTTGTGGCCTTTTAATTGTGACCGGCAATGTGCTTTCTTCGAAGTAAACAAATAAAAAGCAACACATCAAAGACAGCTGCTTTTGACTAAATCTTCCTTGTCTTGATTATTTCAAGGAAAAAGATCTAGAGGTCCAGCTGAACTATTGTTAAAGCCTTGATTCTCTACAATCCTATCATGTAAGAATCAACAACTGAAAAGAAAACTAACTGATCTGACGTCGGTCTTTCAGCCCCATATGGACAGAACATGGACTGTAGGTGACTTTGCCCTTATCCAACAGAGATACAGTCCCAACACTCTTATAAGTTTCTAATATATTTTTTTAAATGACCTAAACTACAGAGAGAAGTTAAAATATCTGTGAAAATATCTGTTGTTACTGGCTGTAATTCTGTGAGTAAGGCTGACAGCCTTACTCACAGAATTGCATTAAAGAAGCTGGGTTGAAAAAGCACGTATCTGCTGCTGTTTGCACAGCCTGTGCAGGTGAGAATAAACATGATATAAACATGGCCTTCTGCAAATGTCTGGTGTCAGACTTTTAGTTTCTAATGAACCGCTCTCTCTAAACTTCCGTTAAGGTGCAGAATCTTTGCCTTTGTTCCCTCTGCCAAGAAGGTTATGTTTTTGCCGGCGTATGTTTGTTTGTTTGTTTGACTGTTTGTTAGCAAGATTACACCAAACTACTGGATGGATTTTGCTAAAATTTTCAGGAGATGTTGGTAATGGCTCAACTTAGAAATTATTATATTTTGGTGGTGTTACATATATTTGTCTGGACGCATAAAATTCCCAAAATTTCAAAAAATCCTATAAATAAACATTGGGTGAAATTAAAAAAAAAAATCATATCTCTGTCATTTTTAACAGTTCCTTCTAAGTTAATAGGATACTATGGGGTTCATGTCTCTATCATCAAGGTAAATTACAGCGTGATCCAATCCAGATTTACATCACAAAAACACTGAACTCTATCATGGGAAATCCCATTGGCGTAATTCAATAATTCATCAAAAATTAAAATATTAAATGATGTTCCCAAAACTTGTGTTCATACTGGTGATCCAGAATAGTATATATTACAAGGGTATTGGAAAAACCACTGCTGGAGCTCAGCTGTTTGGCAGAGGTCTGCTTTCTCTGAGTGCTCTTCTTGTTTGGATTTGGTTTACTCCTGTCAATATAAAAACCACATCCTTTTATCAGTGGTAGTGCCCCAGATCAGTGTTTCTCAACTGGTGAGATCCAAAAGTGGGTCACACAGCTGTTTCTTACTGGGTCAAAAATGTGCGCCTATAAAAGAAACTACAAGTCTTTGTTTTGTTGTAATAATAACTTTGTTTAGGTTGTTATTCTGAGGCCTGGACTAATTTATCCAAATATTTAGGATAACAAAGCTGTTTATTCTATTGTTTAATGTTAATCATTTAGTAGCTCAGGAAAACCACCAGGGTTTGCATGTTAATACAGAAAATATAGTAAAATAAAAGTGCATGCATGTCCCTCCAGAGCTTCTTCAGTTTTAACATATTTATTCAGTCCTGTCCCTTTGTCCATTTATATTTTGTTCTAATTAATGCCTTAAAATTGACTTTTTGAAAAGAAATTTAAAGGGTTAAAAACTTCTGAAATTTGACTTGTAAGTTTTCATTTTAAGGTTTAGGTGGGTCCTGAAGCTCTAACCCCACCAGAAAAGAATCTCTGCTCTAGACAGTAAACTTTCATTACTATTTTAAGCTCATGCTTGATTAAAGTTAATTATTGCTCTTATCATTGATTTGACTCAACTTGGTTTTTAAATGTATTACCTTTAAATTTGAGGTGGGTAGGTTGTTGCCTGCTTGGCTTCATTTTTCAATTAAATTATGCTGCAAATAGACAAATGGCTTCTTTATTTAGGTATGAATGATAAAAACCAACACCTGGCTATTCTAAGATAATTTATTCTAAGCAAAGGTAGATTCACAAATGTATGAATTAAACATCCATCTATCGATTATCTATACCACTTATCTCTTTTGAGATCCCAGGGGCTGCAGCCTGTAGGCAGCGTTGGTCGAGAGGTAGGGCACACCTGGGACTGTTGGCCAGCCAATTACAGGGCTCACATATAAAAACATACAACACACTCACACTCGCAGGCAACTTAGAGTCACTAGTTAACACATTTTGGGTCTGTCAACCCTCTTGTTGTGGTGCAAAAACACGACTCACTGCACTACTGTTTTATGACATGCTTTTCAGACATGTTTATTAATTTTTCATGTCACTTTGCTCAATCATAATTTCAGATCTGTCAGAACTCTGGATAACACTGTTTCATGAAAGAGGTAGGTCCTAAAGCCAGACTTGTTTAGAACCACTGCCCTTTTAAAATATAATGCAATACTCTCTGTCCAAACTAACATCTTATTTTAAAGATATGTAAGTTTTGAGGGTCCAGATCATATCTTTTAATTTAACTCCTTATGAGCCATTGCGCAGCCACAGATCCTTGAGCAGGGACCTCCTGGTCTCCTCAGCTTGGGAAAAACCTGCCTGAGGAGATTTAGCATGCAGAATCTGTGTCATCTTTTAAATCAGCTCTTTACAATCTTGAACAAAAGATAAACAAAGAGTATCTTGACAGCAGTAGTTTGCTGTGGATTCCTAAATGCTGTTAAATTATTTTTAGGGACACATCTCTGCTCCTTTGCCCTTCCTCTATGATAGGAATGCTGTCCTGACATTTTTTACTTGACCTGATATTTAGCAATTAGTCATTACAAAATATTTTCTAGTCTTGAAAATTATTATTACAAGGTCAGGTTTCTTTATTCTAAATGTACTGAATAAGAAAAAAATTACTTGGCAGAATGACTCATTAAAATCAGAAGTGATATAAATTTTTCTTACCACTGCAGAAGTGCATCCCACAACCAAGCAGAGGCACAGCTAAGAAGTTTTACTTCTCCATCCAGATCATCCTTCTTGTTAGAAGAAAAAAAAATATGAGACAAGCAATACTTACAGGAAGTGATTAGTTACTTTTTGCATGCAAACAGTCCCAGTGGTTTGTAACAGAGCACTCTGTGAAGTCCCAAAGCATGCATTTAAGAGTAACCCCTGATCATCTCTACTCCCTTACCCCTGTCTCCTCTGGAGCTGCAGCTCAGATACTCATCTCTTTTCCTCCAGACAGCTTCCTTTCGCTCTCTCTCACCCGCCCCAGAGAACAAAAGGGGAGGAGCGTCTTGAAGACACCACATGATATTTAGAGCATGTGGGAGAGTGAACAGAGAAAAGTCGTAAAGAATCAGCTTGTAAATGGTGGACAGTTGGAGCAAAAGGCATCACATGTTTGGTTTTAGGTTAGGACCAATTTTGTGCATGTGTGAGTGGGAATGTTGGGAAGATGAAGGAGGGGACTGTGAAGACTTTATAAAAATGAAAAAAAAAGCTTCTCTAAAGAACTGAAGAAAAGGTTCAGTCACATAATTTTATAATTAGCCTATAGATGAAACCAAGGATTTCATCTGTTAAAACTGACCAGAGACATTGCTGAACTGTTTTCAAATTAATCAGTCTCAATGGTAAAACTATTTCTTTTATGCAAATCACTGCAAGACTGTTGTTACCACCTTTTATGCAAATGGTATATTTGACTTCACTTAAAAATAGTAACATTGAGGCTGTTGTTGTACTAATGGAAAAAGCAGGACATGCCATCAGCAGATGAACTGTCTTGTTTTCTGCTTTGAGGTTTAATACAGAATCTGTCTTTATACAGTTTACATAGCAGACTGACTTGCTCAGATAGACAGATGCTTCGCAGATGTGTCACATGGCTGCCAAGCACTCAAATAAGCCTACCTTGGAAAACATTTCAAACAAAAGCTGCAGAGATGACAGTGCTATAGAAAGATGGCAGAGATAATTCAAACTAAAACTATGATGAAAGAAATGTTCTTAGTTGATGAACTTGTACAGTCCACGTGTCCTAAATCAGTACACACCCATGTTTTAAACCTGAGGTTAACTAACTGCGCCACAAGAAACTTCAATGGCTGTGAAAGTGCTGAGAGATAAAGCAAGACGGGCTTTTAATTCACTTAGGAAAAATGTTAAATTTGACATTCCAATTTCCAATCTGGCTAAAAATGTTAAATTTGTATTAGAACTGATTATTCTGAATGGCAGGGAAATATGGGGCCCAGAATAAATCAGTACTTTGGCAAATGGGACAAAATAATTATGAAATCTTTTCACAAGCTCTGGTAGGCTTTCTTTCATGTATAAAGAAAGACCCAAAAAACCACGTACAGCAGAAACTGGCCATTATACCCTCATATTCAAAACTCAAAAAAGAGCACTTAACTTTTTCCAACATTTGAAAACTAGTGACCTTCCATCACATCTGAGTCGCTGAGGTATTGTCTTGTACACATTTATTTATTAACACTTTTGTGCATTAATTAAAAGTACAAGTAGCAGACATTAAAATCACTGAAAGAAAACAGCGTGATCATTACACTTCAAGCAGAGTGATGTCATCATTAGTAATGAATTATGGTGGGTCAGAACTCTTATTTCATCGATTTAGGGGTCTTTTCCAGAAATGGACCTCGAGACATTGTAAATGGACTTGAGCCTATATACTGTAGTGCTCAGAGCAGCTTTACACTTCAGGTCACATCTACTTACTCACACCCATTCACTTTCACATTCACTCACTGATGGGTCAGAGGTTTTTTTTTTTTTTTTTTAGAGAAGTCAGCCATCAGTGTAAGCCAACCCATCCACACCCTTTCTAGGCAGAGTCCTAAGGAGATGTTACATTCAAATTTATGCTAGTTTTCCGTGACTACCAACCCTACCTTTAAGGATGTAGTGATTAAATTTTGGAGGTTAAAGGTCAGAGGTCAAAGTTATCAGGCCTCATTTTCGTTTGTTCCTGCCATTAGATGCAATATTCAATGAACACCTCAAGGGATTTCCTTAAACTTCGCACAAATGTCAAGGAAAGAGGTTACAGTACTTAATGATTCTACACCCTGCTTGTAAGTGAGACACGTCAATGTAAATCCAAAAGGTCATTTGGATTTAAGAAAAACAAAATATATCTATTTGGGGGTGCAAGGTCAAGGTCCCTTGTGACCCTTAATTGTGGTGCAACAACATTAAAAAAATAAGAACTTTAACAAATGAAAATACCAAAACAAAACAAACAACCAGAAATAACACCCAACCCTCCCTCTTGACCCATTATTGTTCTTCAACTGTCTTACAATCCCTGAGGAGCATACATCCACCAATGAGAAGCACAACCCCCATGTGGTAGTTCTGGTTTGGTATTTTATTAAGATGGCATTGTTTAAGCAAACGAAAGTGTCACTTTTGACTGAATCCTCAGAGCAACATTTTTTAAAATGTAATCTGTATTTTTTACACCGGGGTAGATAAAGTTTAAGAAAAACTGGGTCGACTGTCAAGTGCTCTCTCCTGACTATTTGAAGTTGCAGACACATGGATCATTAAACATGAAACACTTTTAAAACAAAAGTGCACACTGAGGGATTGCATGCAACTTAACCAAACAATGTTTACCCAGAGAAGCTTCTGAGACCACTTTGAAGGTGTATTTCAACACAATAACTCCTGCAATATGGTTGCACAGATGAAGCTATAAATCACTGCAGAAGATCTTCTCTGAAACAATGCCTAAATTAATCCTTCCCCAGATGTAGAACTCTCCTCTCCTGAATTCCTAATTACATTTTATTGAAACCTTAACTAAACAGCTTATGCCCTTGAAAGACATTTCTCCAGAAAAAATCTCACAAAGCTCAGAGAACAAAACCTCTACTATACGAGTTTTCTTTTAAGAGTTAGGAGAGAAACCACAAAGTAAATCAAGAACACAATAAAGTGTATCACATCTGGTTGAATCATACTGCTGTGTTACATTGTACCACATCCCACCATACTGCAAACTCTGCATGTACTGCACTGTAACATACCATCCCCTGTTGTGCCATAGTCAGATAATGTGCTGAATTGTATTGCACCATGTTGTACCATACTGTCAGGTGTCTTATATTGTGGCATATTATCGAACATCATAGTGTATTGTATCATATCATATAGTAATGTACAATGTCTGAGTTGTGACAGAATAAAGATTAATAAAAATAATGAATTCAACACCTTTTATGGAGTAACAGAAGAGTCTTTAATTTTGAAAGGGTGGCCAGATCTTTACATTTCCATCTGTGTTGCTTAACTATGCAGACTTTACACACAGGCTGTCCATCCCTGTGATGCACATAAAAGAACAACATGAAATAAACTCACTGCTGGACCTTGTGCTCATTCACTCATCCACCTGTGCTCTGAATGTAAATATATATTTGACTCTGCATAATGGGTGTAACTGGAGGACACTCAAGGAACATGAAAGCGCTCAACTATCTGATGTGGAAGGAGATTCTGAGGTCAGAACTAATAAAATAACCATCAATAATCAAAAGAGCATCAGATCAGCTTGAACTGAAGACATATAAAAACACGCACCATTAGCATTGTGTGCACATTTTTTTTACATTTTCCTCCTCACTAGAGAAGGGAGTTTATCAAATAGCTACCTTGTCAACTGGTGCCTTAGTATTACTGCATTACTAAATACCAGATCGGATCCTTTTGACTATAATGTACCCTACTGTGTTACATTGATTGCATTTTTTTCATCCTATTGGATGCACCATATTACCACAGCAGCCATATTCTTGTCTCTCCCAGTAAAACTCCAAAACTCCTTATACATTTGTACTCTAATTTGTCATATAAACATTTTAAAGGAACCCCGCCTGTGAAGACAAATAGTCATAAATATGCTTTAATGTTTATATAATACGAGAATGTGTTGTTAAAAAAGCATGAAGGATTGTTATTTCTTTAAAAATCGCAATTTTTCTAACCTACGGACGCAGCCATTGTTTTACTAGCATGCTGGGTTGATGACGTGTCATGGTTGAAGACATGCTTGAGGAAATGCCATAGGCAGGAGACGCTTGGTGTTCTTCTGCGAGGATGTCAACAACTCACTCCTGCAGATGTAGCTGATGGCGAACCATCGAGCATGACCACGATCACAGGGAAGCTGCCGACGAGTCTGTAGACTTACAGACTGCTGTGTTGACTGATTCATCTGCAGGAGTGAGTTGTTGACATCCTTGCAGGAGAACATCCAGCGTCTCCTGCCTATGGCGTTTCCTCTAGCGGACTTCCCTTGTTTCCCGAGGGTGTTTTGTCTTTTTGTGTGAGAAAACTGTAGGCAAGGCATTTGGCTTTAGTCTATGTAACTAGCAGCACCTGTGAGCTCTTTCAGCAGCTTGGCTCAGCTTAACGCATCAAATGCATCTGGAGAGAAGTGGTGAGAACATAGCCACGGGTCCTTTAGAAGTTGTGTACACCCATGAGCGATTTCCCACTCCTTTCTTCTCTTCTTGTCACTGGAGAAGCTGTGTAGACTTACATTGCTCCCCTTGTTTCCCTTTGACTGAAAACTGCACCCAAAAGTAGCACAATGTGGCATTATTATGGTATTCTGGCTCCTGATAGCCAGTGAGTAAACGTAGTGGCTCGGCACAGTTCAACCCTTACAGGTCATCAACCCAGCATGCATTGGGCTAGTAAAACAATGGCTGCACCAATATTTACACTAAAAATTTAAATGTATTCATGACAGCACCATTTGTCCGAAGATTTACTTATCAACAATATCACAGGAGTAAAAACAGTGAGAGTTTATTCTCCAGGACCTGATGGAGGAGGGATTTTAGAGGGAGGAGTTATAAAGTTATAAATAATTCAAAAAGTTCTCAAGTAATTCTAATGGGTTTTCAAGGAATATTGGTCATAGTACTAGGGAGAAGTGATCAGATATTGGTGGTGATCTGAATCTGAACGCGTATCCAAGAATTTTATCAATGATTAGCATTGAAACTGAGCAAAAGGGCAGTTTTTCACATTTTCAGTGATAACTTGGCTATGAATGAGTGACATGCCTGGGTGGAGATTTGTGTTCTCTAGGCACCTCTAGTTCTGTATAGCACCATCCCCAGTTATGCCATATTATAATGCCAACTTAGATTGGATTGTTTTCTATGGCATTGCACCTTACTGTGTTGTATTGTAATATCATGTTTTGTTTCGTACTGAACTGCATTGTACCTCATTGTACTGTAATGCATTGCATTGAACTATATCACACTGTGGGATGTATCTTCACCTTATTATATATTATGTGTCACTACAGCTCATTCTGTCTCTGTTTTCTTACTCACAAATTGAAGAATCTACTCTTTATTCTCTATCAAGAACTTGCATGTTACTGTGATTCAAAAAAACATACATGGGGCATGATATCAACCACAGACACTTCAGAAACTCAGAAGCATCTTTTTCTCTGCTTTGTCAATGAATCCCCGCTGATAATATCACACCAACTTGATTACTGTCCTTTTGTTAACATAAACTCAAATTTAAATACAATAGTTCACCACAGACTAGGTGGAGATTTCATTAACACTGGCATTTAGTCTGTATGCATCACTTCCTGCAATTCAGTTTACAGCGTAAATGAGCTGCTCTGCTTCATTGTCCCTGTGCTGCTGACACACTCAGACCCAGTCTCTGTGTGTAAACACAGTTTATCCCAGTGATTGATATTACACTCCACTCTGGCTAACACCTTAAATGGACTCAGAGTGATTTCCTGAACATTTTGCAGAATCAGATCTAACTGTAATGGATGTTAACATTACCGACATCCAATCTTTTATCTCCCCTAACACAATTTTTGTACTCCCACACAAACACAAATGCTCTTTTCACTTCTGCATCCATTTTACTCACCTCTCATCACTCACATCACTTTGGGACGTAAATGCTCTTAAATTTTAATATATCCTACCTCTCTGTGCATTTGTTTCTGTATTTACATGGTCTTAAAGCATGATTTTTCATAAGTTTTGAATAATATTTGTAGTAAGGTACATAGGTGTAAATTAGACACATTCAGTATGTAAGTTTGACTTTTATCTGCCTGAAATACAAAATGTATATATTCGAATTACTCTTTTTTTTAAATAGCAGAGTGTATTTTGATCCAAACATGTTCTTTTTACTTTGACATTGACAAAGTTTGATCCTCTAACTTTAGTTTGGAAAAATATGACCATGTTTTAAATCCTCTAGAACAAATTTACGCTTTTAATTGATATTTTTCACAATTTTCGCCCCTTGAATAAAAACAGTATTCTAAGCATAAGCTTAGAACATAACAGCATAAAACATAGTCTATAATCCATTCATCATACTCTATACCAGTGTTTTTCAACCTTGGGGTTGGAACCCCACGTGGGGTCACCTGGAGTTCAAATGGGGTCGCCTGAAATATCTAGTAATTGATAAAAAAAATAAATAAAAAATTAGGCTACTGATAAAAATATATTTTTTAACTAATTATTATTCTTTTTAAAATGAAAACACCACACACAATCTTAAACAACTGCATTCTATACTTTCACTTTCTCAAATATAAATTTAGTTCAAACAAAATGCAGCATTTAAAAATATCTGAGCTGGCGCAACTTGATTGAAGGCTGCGATCACGTGACTTTACAGTTACTGGTGCTTCAGTTCCCTCGCTTCAACTTAACACACAGTCAGTAGGAAAAAACAGCATAACAAACCTCCATGGTTTGTACAGTATAGCAAACATGATGATAAACTAATTCTAGAAAAAAAATGTCTCTGGGGTCCCCAGAAATTTGTGATGCCAGAATGGGGTCACAGGCCAAAAAAGGTTGGGAACCACTGCTCTATACTATGTATTCCTTTCAGGGTCACAGGGGGCTGGAGCCTATCCTGACTTTGGGTTAGTGGAGGGGTACATCTTAAACTGTCGATCACAGGGTCACATGGAGATACAGACAACCATTTGCACTCATACTCATGCCTAAGGGCAATTTCAAGTCCCTAATTAACCAACGAGCATGTTTTTGCTCTGTGGGAAGAAACTGGTAACCCACCAGATGAACCGTTCAATATATTTGTCTAGTCCATGTAGAAAAGAGCCCATAGAAATTGTTTGGGAATGAGCAGAACCTTTCAATGCATATCTGGCAGGTGATTGGATGATCATTCTGTCATTCACATTCATTACAGGGCCAGTCAGGAATAAAGAAATGCAGTCAAGATCTCATAAAACTGTTACTGAAGCTGTTAGCATCTATGCTAATCTCTGTCTGAGCAGCCACTTCCTGCTGTCATCTCACTTGTGGCTCCTAGCTCTTCCTGCCTCAAAGGATGCTTGGCCTGGCCACTTTTGGTCGCTCACAATCGTACATTGGAGCTTGGCAAGATGGATCTAGGCTGATCCTAGACATTACTGGTCTACAGAGACTTCACATTTACTCCTAGAACTGAAGAAGCCTTTTGGAGAAGAGGCAAAACATCTTCAAGAATCTGAACCAGTCCAGTTGGATCAGTGTTAGAAACACCCAACGTGTATTTAACTTTTATTTATTACCTAACAATGTGCCTAGTTGCCAGTTTATGTCCAAGTGCAAAAAAGGGTATCTGCCACCTAGTAGTTACTGTTAATCAGTATGTTTGAAAACGACTACCTTCTACCTGAGAGAAAATATTAGTTTGACTTTGTTTTACTGCGAGGAAGCCACCATCTGTAAACCAGGAGAGTTTATAAGATGCTGTAACAGAAAACAGCTACACAAATATTTGCCACTCTGTAAGTGTAAGGAAAGGCAGACGTTGGTGTGTGACTAATGCTCAGTGGTGTTTAGTTTAAATACAGAGAAGAGGTACAAATAATTAATTAAACCAACAAACACAAATGTTCACAAGGTACTTTTGTCACCTTCTCTACCATCAACATCTGTAGCTGAATACAGCTCTCTACAGACACCAGCTTTAAGACTGTTACTCCGTGTTTACTCTAATGAGCTGTAGAAAAGCGTGGAAGAAACAAAGCAGAGAAAACATCAAACTGAACCTTGACTGAACTCACCCAGAGGGTCATACCTGTGGCAGATGTCTCCATTGCTGCACCGCTGACACGCCAAATGCTCCTTTTTCTGCTGATATGAAAAGTTGAATCAATGTGGCAATACATTTGACAATACAGTCCATGGGAATTGCAGAGGTAGCTGCAGATGATTTCTTTCAGCCCCCTGTAGACATGAAAGCAGGCTGACAAACAGCTGAAAAAGACCGTCTCCTTCCCCTTCATTCCCATCCATCTGTGCAGGCAAGTTAGGACAGAGAAAGAGGGGGCCAATTACTCAAGGCGAACGAGTGAGTCATACCAGACATACTACGCTTCAAGGTTATAAGGCTGTCTCATTAGACTTACATCAAGCATGTCAAGGTTAGTTTTAAAACTGATTTGGAAAAATGCAGTTTCAAAAAGAAAAGTCAGAAAAGTAAGAACATATGGATTTAGTTGACCGTATCACTTTGATATGGAACAAATTCTATTAAAATATCATAAAAAGATGAATTTCACTGACACCCACATGCAGAGACAGAACAAAGGAAACAGATGGGACTATATGAAAAGGGCTGGAGGTTTATAGCAGATGATCATTTCAATGTGACAATAAAATAAACCATTTCTGAAGAATAAATATAACCACTAGTATGAGGTTTATATCATGGTATAAATCTGTGGACAGTGAAAGTTCAGCAGTAAGTCAAGCAGAAGGTCCAAGGTTATTGTTTTGCAGAAAACTGAATAATAGAGCCAAGGAAAAAAAAAAACAATTATCCAATTCTAATCACAAAAAAAGAGCAAGGTATACTTTGACACTGGAGATCTAATCAATAAAGCTTTAAGTTTTAAGTCTCTGTGAACATGACTTGAAGTCTTCAGAATTTTAGAAGAACACAAAGTTCAATGTGTCATTGAGTATTGTTGAAATTTTGAGAGAGACAATCCATCTCTAAGGATTGGAAAATCTCGTCTTCAACCGCTTATTTTACAGTTACGATAGTTTTTCAGGACTGTGTTTGTGTGGCCACTATCACTATGACATAAAGAGGTTCATTGAGCAGGAGTAAAGTTTTTTAGTTGCCCTTGTTGTTTATCTTTTGTTGACCAAGTTATTTATTAAGCAATAATGATTGAAACTTGAGTGCTGATATTTTAGAAACAGTGCAAAGATCATTCCTCAGATTTTTAGATACTCCATTGTATGTATATATGATCATAAATAAATTATGAAGAAAGTTTTTAATGATTTGTATTCCAGGGGCTTTAAAGCCCCACTATGTAAGATTCAGGTTTGTCTGCTCTCGAGGGGCCGCTCTGTTCGTTGGGTGTAATTGCACTGTCGTAACACAGCGCCTCACAGCAACGTGCATTTGTTGACATACAGAGCCGGGAGAAGCGAGTCAACAGCACGTCCGAAGACACAGAAGAAATAGTGAAATAGTGAATGACCGAGCGTCACGGCGCCATGAATATCTCCGGCAATCTGAGAAACTCGCCGGCGAATAACCGCTGGTAGCATTTAGTGACAAAACAACGTCCGCCAAGTTACACAAAGCATGCAATGCTACGGAGCAACCACCGACTGAAACCAAGTGTTGAACGGGGGAAAACCAGACGAAAACATAACTTAAATCTCCAGCAGTAACTTTGCAAGCTCGGCGTCCGTCTTGTAATTTTCCATCTCCCGACACTCTCACCACCGAGCAAACTGGACTCCAATGTTATTTCTAGTTTCGTTCCTTGCGTTGGCCCTTGAATCTCGAGAAAGATTCCTCCTCACATGCTTTGCGGATGCCATGGCTGCTACTACTACATGCAAAACACCGGCTTCTTTAGCTGGAAGCCAAATCTTGCGTAGTGCTGTAAAGCAGTTTGCACTTCTCACAGCATCTCACGATATGTGTCCCTGTCACGGGAGCAAAAGTTACATAGCTCCTAAACAGAGCAGGGAAGCGCTGTGGGGGGGGGCATTCTCCACTGAACAGACTTTGGAGAGAATATGTTAATCATATATATATATATATATATAAAGCCCCACTTTATATAGTGACATCGACTCACTGATCCACACCACCAGGATCTACAGCAGTGACATCGGAATGTCGTTCGGACTGGAGAAGTGTGGCCGAATGGTGACAAAAAGAGGGAAGGTAGTCCATACAGAGGGCATTACACTCCCAGAAGGCAGAATAGTAGATGTGGAAGAGAGCTACAAATACCTTGGCATACCACAGGCAAATGGCAACCACGAAGAGGCCACTAGGAAAGCAGCAACGACCAAGTACCTGAAGTGAGTAAGGCAAGTCCTAAAGAGTCAGCTCAATGGCAGAAACAAGGTTCGGGCAATTAACAGCCCGAACATGCCCTGCCAGTGATCAGATACCCAGTTGGAATAATAAGCTGGCCAAAGGAGGAAATTCAGGCCACAGACGTTAGAACTCGGAAACTGCTCACCATGCACGGGGGGTTTCACCCCAAGTCCAGTATCCAGAGGCTATACACTAAGCGCAAAGAAGGAGGCAGAGGGTTAGTGAGCATCAGAGCCACTATCCGAGATGAAACATCCAAGCTCCATGACTACGTCAGGAAGATGGCCCCAAGAGATCAAGCGCTTAGTGAGTGTCTCAGACAGTGGAAACTGACAGGGAAGGAGGAACTAGAGGAACCATCATGGGAGGAGAAACCCCTGCATGGGATGTACCACCGACAGATAGCTGAAGTGGCTGATATGAACAAATCCTACCAATGGCTAGAGAGGGCTGGACTGAAGGACAGCACAGAGGCACTAATCATGGCTGCACAGGAACAGGCCTTGAGCACCAGAGCAATAGAGGCCCGGATCTACCACACCAGGCAAGATCCCAGGTGCAGGCTGTGCAAAGAGAGCCCTGAAACAGTCCAGCACCTAATAGCAGGGTGTAAGATGCTGGCAGGAAAGCATACATGGAACGCCATAACCAAGTAGCCAGTATAGTGTACAGGAACATCTGTGCAGAATATGGACTGGAGCCCCCAAGGTCAAAATGGGAAGCACCTCCCAAGGTGATTGAGAATGGCCGAGCAAAGATCCTGTGGGACTTCCAGATACAGACCGACAAAATGGTAATGGCCAACCAACCGGACATTGTAATCGTGGTTAAGCAGCAGAGGAAAGCCGTTGTGATTGATGTAGCCATCCCAAGTGATAGCAACATCAGGAAAAAGGAACACGAGAAACTAGAGAAATACCAAGGGCTCAAAGAAGAGCTAGAGAAAGCCTGGAAGGTGAAGGCAACAGTAGTGCCTGTGGTCATCGGGGCACTCGGGGCAGTGACCCCCACACTGGAGAAGTGGCTCCAACAGATCCCTGGAGAAACATCAGACATCTCACTCCAGAAGAGTGCAGTCCTAGGAACAGCTAAGATACTGCGCAGGACCCTCAAGCTCCCAGGCCTCTGGTAGAGGACCCGAGCTGAAGAGGATGAACAGCCACCCACCCCACTGGGGAGAGGGGGTGGGTGAGAGAAGAGTTTTTATATATATATATATATATATATATATATATATATATATATATATATATATATATATATATATATATATATATATATATGACCTTGACCTTCCACCTATGACCTATATAATCTGCTAACTCTTGAGTCTTGGGATTTTTGTGCTGTTTAAATAGAAATGTCTTAAAGCGCTCTTAGGGGCTTTCTGTCAACTGAGAAACGACTGGGCTAACATGACTATCGATGACCTTGACCTCTGACCTCCAAAATCTACAAAGTTAATTTCTTGAGTCTGAATGTACATTTGGTCTTAGTTTGAAATGCATTTCTAAAAATGATCACAGCCATAAGCAATGAAGGCCCAATGACTTTGACTTTTGACCTTTTTCCTCCAAATCTAACCAGTTCATCCTCGTGTTGCAGAGGACGTTTGTGCAAATGTTGAAGAAAATCCCTCAGACTGTCACAGACAGGCAAAAGCACAGGTGAATGGATGCACAGTGGATGGACAGACAGACAAAAAGAAACATAATGTGTGAGGCTCTGGTTATTGCTGAAGCAAAAGCATAAAATGCAACCACAGTTATGATAAACCTTTGTTTTTCCTACTAATGCAACAAACTTTACCTCCATTTTATAAAAATGCAATGGACTAACTGGAAAACCAGAGGACTAGGATTTCCTCTCTATAATTAATTTTCCTCACATATTTCTGTTTCAGGTGTTAGTCAGGCCCAGTCTCACTGGAGCTGCATTTTAGCCTCTACATATGTCCCACAGATGATGGGACACATCACCATGGTGAGGGTCATACCCTTCTTTGATCTTGTGTCAATGGTAAATCCACTTTAGTTTATTGGATGCTAAAACCACATAAACACAGTCAGAGGACAGGCTGAAGGCCTCGCTGATAGAGCCATAACAGCTCTGAAGCTATGAACTCAGTACTAAGAGCACCATCAGAGAGCTCTTTTCATTATGTGGTGACCATCAGCGGAGGCAGTGGTTTGAGAACGCCCTCTTTTTAAGTGCTCATATTTTGTGGTTGAGGCACTTAGTGCTATGCAAAGTCAATGAATGTACGCATAAGGACTGGACATCGAACAGGTGAAGCCATGTTTTAGGACTCTGCCCCCACATGGGAAACAAGAATAGCAATGGCTTTCATAATGTTAATAATTTTTTTTTTAGGCTGTCTGTCTGTCCTGGACACTTTTGTGTACACAAATCTAAAGATCAGTTTGAAGGATCTTCTTCAAGCTTTTGCACAAATACTCACTTAATACAGTTTTGGATAAACCAGGTTGAAGGTCAATGTTTTGGAGCTCATGTTCATCCCTTGCTTGTAATGCAATACTTTAGAAATTATTTTATGGATCTTTCCCAGCCTTTGCACAAAGGTTTATTGTGACTTAGAGATGATCCAGTTAGATTTGGAGGTCATAGGTAAAAGGTCAAGGTCATTGGACCTTATAATATTTTGCCTACAAATGAGATTTAAGCATAAGATTAAGGGAATTTCTTCAGACTTTTAATAAATATCCATTCTAACTGAAGGGTAACTTTATTAGATTACTGCTCTCTTCAAAGCATTTAACAACAACTTACTTTTCCACTGCTATGCCACTTTGTCTAGGCATTACTTTGGTTCTGTTCACAGCACAGCCAACGTCTGCGTGAACTGTTAAGATCTCAGAGGTCAATGGTCAGGGTCATGGGTCTGATGTACATTCCTTGCTTGTTAACATAATATCTTATGAGCACTTTAAGGATTTTAAACTTTGTACATACATCTGCTCAACTTTAAAGATACATGATTAGACTTTTGAGGTCATAGGTCATTCAAGGTCATTAGGCCTTGCTTATGAACACCATATATCAATGACACATTGAGGATCCCCTGACAGACTTTGAATAAATATTCACTGTGTTGTGGGATTATCTAAATAGATTGTGAAGTCTGTTGCAGAGGGACAAAGGCACTGGGCTGTGTGGTCGTCTCTTGCTTTTTTATTCTGTCTTTTTGAATAATGTGTCATTTTGTATTTTTACAAAAGAGCAAGAAGAATGCCTCTTCCATTCTTATTAATGTTAAGTATTAAAAACACTTTATGGGATTTTCTTCAAAGTGTGCACAGCTCTTGACTTTGATTTTTTAGATTAAGGTTTCTGGGCTCCAATTACTTCCCTTATTTCATGAGATTTACACTATCACACCATTACAACCGCCACCCCGGCCCTAATGCTCAACCCGTCATGGAGACATCAAACCACCAGAGGGTAGTTCTAGTTCAGTCAAACCTGAACGTCTTGGCTCCTCACTCGGCAGGAATGTAATTTAATTGTACCCAAATGGACATGTTTACAAGGCTTTAATGGCTGCACTGCTGATGGTTTCACGTAGCCGTAATCATTACTGTAAAATCCACTCTGCTGCATCACAGAGCAGATAGCACTGTAGGGTTTTTATCCTTAGCCATCACTCTTTTGCTCTGTTTCCCATTACTGCACCATTATCCCCACAGCACTGAGCCTTTTTTGTGATGAACTGGGTGTTTTAGCCGACATTTGAGACCAAAGTCCAAATTAGTTTTTTAAGAAACGGATGGACAAGATCAGCTTTTTGGCGTCTTTTCAGTTTGGGTTCAAAGTTTACAGCTCTTTTTCTGAGTTTGTATTGTAAGCTGTGAATGTCTGACTCTAAATCCAAACCAGTGATTTGAAGCAGAGACATTCCTTGTCCTTTTAGGGGTATATGTAGAAAAAAAAGCTTAACAAGAAAGATGTGGCCTTTCTCTCCAACTCTGGGCTAAAATATCATCCCACTTTATATGTTGGGTCCAGGTCCTCATCTCAGAATGCTGTGTTTGTGTTTGTGTTTATTTCTAAGGTTGTTAAAAATCTGGAGAGCAGACCCTTTCATCGATGTAAAGAAGCAGTTATGTTCCTGGAGAATAAAAAACACTGACACAAACAGCACAAAAATGGATGAGTTTTAAAACTGAATACAGAAATGAGTTGATGCTGAAGGCAAGGATTAACTTCCACTCAAAGATTTGTGCAGTAGCCAAAGGGAACCAGAGGGTGTTTAAATAATGCACAAGCCTGAGTTTGATTCAATTATTCACCAGATTTCTAACAACCAATAAAACAACAAAATTATGCAGTAGGCTTACCCTCATTTTTGTCAGGTTGCAGGAGTTCTGTTAAGAGCTACAGCAAGTCATGATCAATTTTTAATACCACTATTGACAACAAGAATGTGACAGGAAAACTAACTAATAGATAGGAGACCTTAAGGTAGAAAAAGGGGAGAAGGGCAGAATCAAAACAGAGATCAGAGGAGTAAAAACATGATGTGGATTTAGGTGAACAACTACTCCTGCTTGATTTCTCTTGATCCTGTATGTATGTATATCTATATCTATATATATGTATATCTCTATATATCTATATCTATCTATCTATCTATCTATCTATCCATACTATATATATATATATATGTATATATATATATATATATATATAATCAAAAGTGCAGTATCTGCTCTTCAATCTCTTAAAGTTTTATAGGGTTTCTGTTTAATTTCTCTGAGATATTGACATTTGTTACTTTGCAGTATCTGCAAAATGCACTGTAAAACCAAGGCAAGCTGCAGTAACTGCACTTACTGCAGTTTGCCTTGGTTTCACCATGAAGAATATCAGATACTGGAGCCTTGGTTTCGCTATGAAGAATATCAGATACTGCGGCCTTGGTTTCACCATGAAGAATATCAGATACTGCAGTTTGCCTTGGTTTTAGGACCAAATTTGGGCCATCTCTACTCAGACTTGAGTTAAAAGTTAACCTGTTGCTGTAGAACATTTACATTACTGTGTTCGTTTGTTGATTAGCGCTGCATTTTATGTATTAGAGCCAAATGTAGAATGTTGTTATAATGTCTGATGGTCTGATTTTGTTTTAGTTTGTGTAAGTGTGAAGTCACACATGAAATGCTTGAGAAATAAACACTGTTCTGATAACAAGAAACAAAAAATACATTCATAGATAACTCTATTGTTCTGTTGTTGCTTTGCATAATTATTAAGGGGGAGATAAGTACACATTCGGTGTTGGCAGTAGCGGTGTGTGCAGCAAAAAATAATATATCAATACTCAAAATTAATATGCCTACTATTATTTAAAAAAAACTAAGTGAAAAGGCCTTACTTACCGCACATACTACTGTACGTCATTGTATGGTCATGTAATTATACTGCATTAAAAAAAAGGCAAAGTGCAGTATGGCCTATGAAACTGCCAAATTTGGCATGAATGTCAATATACAATATGCATTAAATTCCCTTCCCTTTAATCTAATAAATCATACACATGGTAGTTATATTTGATTTCATAATTGGTGAAAAAAAACACAAAAGCTGTTTTTTCTCCATTTGGCATTTTTGCAGATACTGCACTTTGCCTTTGTAGGACAGTATATTTCACTCAAGAAAATGATAAATTGTCCTTTGTGTAGAAGCCCTCATGTGAAATGTGAATTAATGAAATATATAATATTTCTAGAATCATTGTGATGGTACATCATCACCTTACAACAGGTTGAATGACACCTCTGTCATGGTCTGAGGGGGTCTGTATCGCCTTCACCTGCACTATGTAACCCCGAGGTGGATGGTAGGAACACTTCCAAACTAAAAAACTACAAATTTTTACTGCTTTGACTGCTTTATGGCATACGTCACTTCCCCCTCGAGGCGAAAGCTAAATGTTGGGAAAAGGAGAATATAAAGCAGTTTATGAATTTTTAAAACAGATTTAATGAACAGAATGTAGTTTAAAGTAAATATGCACTTATTTTCCTCTGGCTCACACTCCTGCATAGTAGGTGGTGGTAATGCTCCTCTGACGCTGGATGCCACCCGCCTATAACAAGAAGAAAAAGAAGAAAGCTAAATGTAGAGTTGTTATCACTGCGGAAGCAGCGAAAAACCCGAAGAAAAGAAATGTTTTATCGGAGGAGACGAAAAAAAGAAAGATGGAGGGTTACAAGCTAAATGCCCGGACAGGGATAAACATTGGCCCGGCGTTCAATCGCTGGCGTGAGCTGAAATGTCTGACCGATGCTGACTTAGCCCTGGTACTGCTTGGACTTGTAAGGACATGATGATTTATTCGAAAAGAAACATGACCAGACTGTACCTTATCAGTCCACATGGTTTATTTGTCTCTTGGGAAGTCCTGTCGGCTCGCTTCTCCTCCCTCTGTATGTCAACAAACGCATGTTGGTGTACGACAGCGCAGTTACACTCAACGACCATAGAGGCCCCTAGAGGGCTGAAAGCCAGAATCTTACTTAGTGCTGCTTTAATTCAAACCTCTCTAAAAGAAATATTCTTTTAAAATTCTTATGAGTCTAAATTAGATTTCTGTGCCAAGTCTACAGCGGTGCTACACCACAGTGGTTATGAGCCTACAAACTGTCATGGTGTGTCTTTGTAGCTCTGTCATCTGCTGCAAAAGCGTTAGTAGGTGACGAAGCTTTACTGTCTGCATTTTTGAGTGTGAAGTTATTTTTTCTTTTTTTAAGGAGATTCACATTGAGTTACATATACTGGCTCAAGGGTAGGCACAGGGATATCTGTGGCTCTTGCAGAAGTTCCAATTATCTGTTAAACTTAGCAGTTTTTGTTGCTTAATAATCACCCCCAAATAAACTAACACCAAGCTGTGAAATTAATCTTTCGATAGCGCTTAAAACAGTACAAAACACATAGAGATCTGTACTGTTAATAGAAAGATGCTGCAGTGGTGCTGTATCAATTCAGCAAGCTTAAAGTTTGAAAGGAAAAACAAATAAACTCTAAAAGGCTGGAGACTCTGGGGACTTTCTGGAGACTTTTAAAACTAGAACTACCTGGTGGTTTTATGCTACATTGCAAAGCACATAATTCCCTGATCATGAAAGTACAATGACAGGTCAAAAAGAAGCACTGGGGTTGATTCTGTAATCATGTGAATGGTACAGGTCGTGTGTGTGTTCTGTAACACGATCTGAAGTCACACTGACCATAACCCTCTACCTCGCAAATGTGCCAAGTTTCTCCTTAAGTCAAAGTGGACATTTAGCAAATTTTGAGAAAAAGATGTCACTATAACCAAGGGATGAACATGTAGCTACATCTTTATCTGAGACCTTTAAAATCTACCATTGGCCTGCAATTGAAAGTACTTTTCTTTCTGATAGTATTTTTGCACACCTTTATTTTACAGATGAAAGACAATGGATATATTTAAAAAGTGGGGCAAAAAGTAGGAGAAGACACACAGCAAAGGATGAAGGCTGGCTTTAGATCCACGCTATTCTTCAAGTTACAAACATGAGTCAGAGACAACGTTTTTTGCAAGATTTGTAGAAAATTCCTCAAAGTAGTCTTGTAATCCAAGGGGAATTGTCTGGGTGGATGCATGGACAACCTGAATGCATAACCACTCAAGCCCTTGCTAATGTTAGTGTGAAAACATAGGCCATCGTGAAAGCAGAATGTACTAAGATGTTCTAGTCGTCCTTAAGTCATATATGATGAAGAAAAGATGGATTCCCAAACCCCAATCCTCTGTTTTCTACATTTCAAGCATTCATTGTGGCTTTATTCCAAAAAAATAAAGAGAAACACAAAGTTCTTTAGCACAAGCTGAGACAGTCCTTGGAAAACAGAGAAATAGATCCATCCTGCTGGGACTATCAATATCTATAAGTTCATCCAGTACTTTTAACAATCTGCATCTGTCAGCACAGATATCACTAAAACAGGAGTTCAAACACGGCCACATGTGAACACAAACAAAGGAGAGCAGGCGGGCTTGACGGTGTAAAGGAGGAAGAGGCAGGTGCAGCTAAGAGATGGACAGGTCAAATGAGTCAAATGAGTCAAAAGAGCAAGAGAGGTAGAAATGGTGGAGCAGTCTTTGTTATCACTCCAACAGAAGCTGTTTTTATAGCAGCACTCAGTCAGCGGTGGAGCTGTGGCTGCACACACAGACACAGAGAGGATGGAGGGAACAGAAAACAGATGATGGGAAATAACAGCTCGACGACATAAACACAGGAGTCACAGTTTTAAAATGCCAATGTTTACTGCTGGCAGATGCTCAAAAACAGCAGAGTTTGCAGAGGAGGAGGGGAGAAATGCAACACTCCAGGCACTTTTTAAAACCATGTATAGTATATATGTTGATGAAATTATCTATTTGGAGAGTAAACTTTACACTATAATAGTTGTTAAAGTCTTCCATTTTTTATGTCAAAAGTAAATATCTATGTGCACAATGGGATTCATGAGCATGTCACAGGATTTGATCAGCAAAGGCCTCTGCAGGAAAAAGAAACATCCTGACACATCCTATGCATTAACCATTGGTTTAATTTAACTTGATTGTTGTTTGGCACTTTTTTACTGGTTTTTCACAGGCATTTGACCCTGTTAATCATTTTATCCTGTTAGATTTCTTAAAAGCTTCAGGGCTTTCAATCCATGCTGTCAAATGGTTCTTAAACTATCTCACAGGTAGGACACAGGCTGTAAGGTCAGATGGTGTCCCCTCTAATACTCTTCATGTTTGCAAGAGTGTTCCTCACGGCTTAGTGTTGGGGCCACTTTTATTTACTATTTAAAATAATTTCTTGGCCAATACATTTTAAATTCCTCTTTTCACTTCTATGCTGATGATACCATTATTTACAGCTGTGTACCTAAACCTGCACAAGCTTTTGCAAATCTTCAGCATGCCTTTGATTTAGTTCAGGAGCAGCTCTGTCAGTTACAGCATCTTCATAAACAACAACAATCACAACAATAGGCAAGAAATTGAGTTGGTATCTTCTTTTAAGTACTTAGGATTCCTGCTTGATGATAGCTTGTCTTTTAGGGAGCACATTTGGTAAGTGGCTAAAAAGTTGAAGGTCTTACTGGGCTTTTATTTTAGAAATAAATCATGTGTTCCCTTCATGTCAGGAAAAGCCTGGTAGAGACAAAATGTACCTGTTCTTGATTATGGAAATGTGTTGTACATGAATGCCTCTGCTCAGAGCCTTCACATGTTGGACAGTGTGCATCATGGTGCTCTGAGATTCATCACAAACTGATTCCTCATCCATCATTGTGCTTTATATTCCAAAGTGATCTGGACTTCTCTAAGCACGCGCAGACTGTCACATTGGTACATCTTAATCTATAGAGGCATTCTGCCTTTCCTCGCTTTTAATCTTGAAGGATGTGACGCACAGCCTTTGGTTGTTGGACACTGGCCATTTTGTTGTTCCCAAAGTTTGAATTGAGTTGGGAAAGACAGCTTTTAGATTTTCTGTTCCTTTTACTTGAAACAATCTTCAGACTATTTAAAACTGCAAAGTTTAGTTTTCCTGAATGTCTTTAGATCCTTGGCTTCAAGGCAGCAACTGTTTTTTTTTTTTAATTGATGACTTATGGTTGACCTATTGTTTATTATGTATGTTTGTGTGTTTGTTGAATCTGTGTGTTGCTGCCATTCTTGGTCAGGTCTCCTTTTAAAATAGATCCGATCTCAATGAGACTAACCTGGCTAAATACTGTAAAGGTTAAATAAGTAAAATAAATAAAATCTATATGTAAGTATATATTTTCACTTAATTTCATGAATAATCTGTCAGTTGTAAATGTAAGCAGCCATTTTTTAAGTCCTGTTCCTGCTTTATTTGAAATTGAGCTTCAAATTTGTATTTATATTGTGTCTCATCTCATTGTCAGATAATGATATACTAAACTTAGTACTGGTGGCTTTTTTGTATCATGGCAATAATACTGATGGATGAAAAGGTTATATTGGTGTGAATTTTTTCACATAAATCAGTTCTCAGATATTATATGAACTATAGCAAATTGCGATACTTTTCACTGAAGTTATTCAAGTCAAATACTGGGCTAAAAGCACATACATTAAAACAAGTACATAAAAACCTACTTAATTGAAATAATATATGTTAATGTGATTTTTTTAAGCCACTGGTTTGTCATTGTTTTAGTAAACGAGGGTCCGAATTTTTAGTGCTGCATGGAAAGATTAATAATGACATTACATATATTGTCCAGCAGATAGCAGCAAAGCCTTATGAGTAAACAAGACTCATAACCTCCATGAATTCAACAAATGTATGGTTTTCTTTTGTCTTTCTATCTATCTATCTATCTATCTATCTATCTATCTATCTATCTATCTATCTGTCTGTCTGTCTGTTTTATGACTGATGGTCTGTCAGTGTCACATGAGTATGTCTTCCTCCTTAGCAGTCATGATGGTGACATTCAGGGATCACGAGTGTGACAGGTAAATTGAGTAGATCCATCACTTGTACTCAGTATACCCTGAGGTAAGAAGGGATCCTGCTGTCTCTACATTTTTATTTATTTATTATTGCTCCTCGGCAGCTCATTTGCATCATCACAGTCTCGGTGCAGTTTTTTTCACTCCTCTGTGAATCAGCAGGCATGTGCGATGGTACCCCTCTGACACCTTTTAGTATTCTGGCAGGAGCTCATATGTCGGTAAATCTCTCGTTATAAAAGGTGGCCATAAACAGCTAATGGTCTGTCATGAATATTTTAGAGGTCTGAATATCATACAGGAATGACCTCTGAAAAACCACAACCTCAACAAGGCACATCTCAGATGGATCACCTCCTCAGCCAGTGCAGGGCTGGGCCACTCTTTCTGGTTCTTCTGGATTTTTCTTTTTTCTTGTGGCATGATTGGATTGATTTGTCATTTGCAACAGAAGGAGCTTGGCCACGGGGCTGTGGATAATCCAATTTATCGCTTTGCCATTTATTACAAATTTCTGTGGCTTTTGGGTCCACTGTCACATCGATTCGTTGATTGCTTGCTTAGCTGGGTCCTAATGAGCTGCTGTCTGAATCACTGCATAATCACCGCCCTAATTCACTTCCTCGCCTGCCCTCACACTCGCTCTGCTGGCTCGCCACGATTAGCAAAGAATGGACTGAGACGCGGCTCTGTGAGCAGACAATTGGTAACGTCATCCTTGAAACAGGCTGTCATTCTGCCTATATTACCTTTTACTCAATGACAAGGCTCTTGGGACTTTTCAGAGTGTTTTTACAGATTGCTTTTTCAAATGGAAAAGGGTTTTTCGGAATCATGTGTACTTTTTTAGGTTTAGTGAAATAGCTCTGAGGTTTGGGGTTTTTAAATCCACTAAAAACATCTTTAACATAGACAGCTAAATTTTTCAAAATCCAAGTGTAACAGGGTCAAATGTACAATGTATATTGTTATGATTATTATCTAGTAATTGTTTTGTCTTTCGGCTTGTGGCCTTCATCAAGATCCTGATAAAGACCACAAGCTGAAATGTGTCAGTCCAATAAAGTTGGTCTACAAGTGTTGTTGGAGTTTCTTTGATATTTTTCTTTCCAAGCACCTTGATAGTTGGTGAAGTCGTGCCAGAACATCAGATAATTGTTTTGTCTTTGTCAGCCTGAAAGGACCTCTGGACTCTATGATGTAGTCTCCTTGTGCTTTAGTCTGCAGCCCCATCCCTACTTTGCTATCTTTTTTTTGTGGTTGTCTCAATGCCTCACCTCATTTGTGTGAATCCCTGCAGGAGAACTGTGTCCACTGTATTTATCCATTTACATACTTTTTAATCAAAATATTTTAAGTACAGTTTTGCTCCTTTCAGCTGTCTGCATAAATGCCCTTTATGAAAAGTTATTTGTAGGATGTTGCTTGTTGCACACAAGTTAAGCTAACATGCATATAACGTTGAGCTAGCAGATGTTCATTTTTCATCAAGCTAGTGTTACATTATGCTAACTGACATTCATTTTACAATAAGCTAACTCAAAAGTATGTTACATAAAATACATACATTTAACAAACTCTAACGTGTCTTAGTTAGATCAACCTAGCTATTAAGCAGCAGACATGAGACTTAATCATGAGTAAATTAAGTAAGGCAAACTTACAAGCAGGGCTGCCTCTGGCTAAAGTGGGGCCCTTAGCAGTACAATAATGCCAACTAAACTCAAAAAAAAGTTTGGAAAATGTTATTTTGCTCCAATTTCACAATGCTAACTGGTGTTGTATTATATATTGATGGAAAGCCTGATTAGCCACCTTTACAGTGAGGTATAACTCGTAAGAATTATGTTATGGAATGAGCACCACAGGTTAATCGTCCATCCCACACCATGACACTGGCCCCCTTGAAAGATGTCAAATGATCCATGCAACAATCTGCCAAGTGCTCTTCAAGCCATCTCCATAATTTCATCCTGCCATTAATTTTCTGCTGAAAAAACCTTGATTCATCACTGAAAATGATGTTGGCCCATATTCTTAGGTTCCACCATTGGTGCTGTCAACACCAGCGCAAATGGTGCAGATGGTGAAGGGCAGTCATTGGAGGCTTCCTGGCAGCCTTAAGCATGAAGACTGGCCATGTGCAGTCTGTTCTTCACTGTTTGATCAGAGATCTGTCCATTGCGCTGTTGTGCAAATCTTGCCTGTAAGTCTCTGAAAGAAAGCCTTTGGTTCCTCAGTGCAGCAAGCACAAGGAGCCAGTCTACTTGGGCTGTTGTCTTCCTTGGACTACCACTTTGCAGTCTGGCTATGAATTCATCAGTCTCACAGAACTTGGTCCCAAGTTTGGAAATGGCACCAGGGCTGACACCAAATGATGTTGCCACTCTGCAAACCAGAGCATCAGCTTCATTATTGTGGCTTTAATCTAAAGGGGCAACTTTGGCATGTAGATGCTTGGTGCACACACAAACTCAACAAAGTTGCAGAACCCCTGCAGACAAGTTTTGCCAATTAAGTGCCAATCAAGTGCCAGTCACACACCACATACCTGTATAAACCATACAGGCTCTGGTAAATCTATCTGGTAAAATACTTTTACAAATGATTATGATTAATGATTTGGGTTTATTGCTTTTCATGGTTGCAAAGTATCACCATGTTAAATATTTAAACAACAAAAAATATGATATTTGGTGTTTTCATTTATTATAATATTAATCCCTATTTATTATGTATTTATTTTGTTTTCCTGAAGACAAAACTTATGATATAATCCTCATCCGACTCTATCCCAGAAAACATGCAGTCACCAGTGACTGATTGTTGTCCCTTGTGTCTCCTAATGACTTAAAGTTGTTCATGAGCAATTTTTGCACGACAAGGAACAATGTTTTTTATTCGCGTCACAGAACGATCGTTCATAAACATTTAATTTATTTTAAACAGGACAGTAACAAATAGAGTGAGAGAAAATACAAGAGAGGGGAAGAAAGACTTTCTTAGTGCAAAATGTGTGTATGTGTGTTCCACTGAGCAAGGAGCTTGAGTAACAGAGGCAGAGTTAGCGGCGATCATGCAATTTGAGGAAAACTTTTAAGTGTCAGTTTGGGAGCACATGCCAGGTTGGCACTTCACCATTCATCATTCCTGATGACTTGTCTGCAACACCATTAGCATTAACCCTGCTTCATTCATAGAGGTTAACGTGCAATGAAATTTAAGGGCACAGGGGTGCAAACCCGACACCCCGAGGCTCCGGAGGCAAGGGACGCTAACCCCTTTCAGTTGCGTGACCAACTGCCGTAACCAGTGGCAGTGCCCCAGGAGTCAACTTGCATCTTTCCACCTACCAAACCAGCTTCCAAGCATGTTTCGACCGGGACTTGAACCAGCCACCTTCCCCAACCCAACCCCTTATGGACTGGACTGAGCTACACTGTGCTGATTGTTAACATGTACAGATGTGATTCCCAGTTAAAGCCCAGAGTTTGGACAGCACAGGTTTAAGACCTGCCTTATTTATCAGACAGAACAAAGTACAGTGAGAAAAATAAACAGAAAAAGATAGGCCCCCCACAGATGATGCAGCCCTATGCACTACATGTGATCTGCGTATAGGTAGAGGCAGGATGACCCCTGAGCCCCCACCTTGAAAAAACAACTACTTCCATTTATGTATTTATGGTAAAAAAAAATATACTGAGTTATACAAACCCAGTACTTGGGCCCTTCTTTAGCAAGAGGCAGTCAGTCTTAGTAGTCAAACATACACAGCTACTATATTTGACAAGTAAGAACATTTAAACCCCAAAGTTGCAGCAAATGTCTCTAAACTGACTTTTCTCTGTAGTATGTTGCTTAATAGGTTAGATACTCAGTCACTCTTTATTTGTATTGGACCAATTCATAACAAATGTTCTCTCAGTGCACTTAACAAGAGAGGAGGTCTAGACTCTTCATTCATTTTATTTTTATCTTTATTTTATTTATTCAGACCCCACATGAATAACCTTCAGTTAAAGCAGGTAGGAAATCTTGAGCAGAACCAGACTCATGCTCAACAACGGTCTGCTGAGGCCTTATTGGGGATGTGAGAGAGAGATACAGAAAAAGATTAAAAAAAACCCACATTATTTCAATAAATTCATGGCTGCCCAGACCATATGATTTCCTTATATTTCTTTATTTGAATATGTGGGAATTATTTGGGTAGGTTTAGCAATAACGAATATAATATAGAGATCCTTCTAACATTAACATTAAAAGCTTTTATAATTATCATATGGAGAGAGGGGTATTGGTTATAATAGCAATTTTAGTAAAGTTGCTATTTAATCAAGTTCAATTGTTATAAAAATAAGAACTGATGCTAAACTATAAGTGTTTCAAGAGCATGACCCTCCACCAAGGCATTTTCAACATTGTTCAGCAAGTTATTGGCTAAAATGTGAAAAAAACTGCCCTTGCCCTGATAAAAAAATCATAAAAAAAAAAATTCCTGGCTTGGCATTTGGGTTTGGATCACCTCCAAAACCTAATCACTTCTTTTTTGTGCCATGACCAACATTCCTTGAAAATCTATTGAGAAATAATTGAGGTGTTAGCAAAACTGTGGAGAACCGCACTAACTTGCACTGTTGCAAAATCTTTAAAAAAAAACTTCCCATGTCCGCATCCAGATTCAGGGTACAACCCAAAAATAATCTCATCCTTGTACATACCATGACTAACATTTCCTGAAAATTTAATATAAATACGTTCATAACTTTTGGAGTTACCATGTTAACGATCCAACAAACTTAGGCAAACACGTCCTACTTCCAGAAGTATGATATTTGCAGGAACTACTATGTATTTTAATACACTGACCATTCTGAAGTTATTAGAAACTGCAGTGATAATAGAAAATGAATTAATAAAAGACAACATATTAGTATTTGTTGTAGTTAAACTATGCAAGTCCACAGCAGCAGGATGAATCAGAGAACCAGAGACAAGGTGAATGTTTTACTGAAGAAGAAATTACTTTCATGGGGAAAAGGGAGCATGACCCCAACCCAAACTCAACCTAACCCACCACCACCATCATAACTTGAAATTTTGCTGAGGGAAACACTAGATATTGGTATATTGAAGGTAATTAAAGCTGTTTTCACATATGCAAGTGAACAGAGCACCTTGTGGAAATGGAATCAACTCATTGTCTCCGCTGAGTTATTGGTCTGTTGATCAGTTGTGAAACTACTACCTTAAGGTGGAAATGTTGATATTGTTACTTAAGGTTTGGAGGGTGAACACAGTCTAATAATCAAATCAGCACAGAGAACAAGGGTATATCTAAAGTATTCAAATTGAAAAGGGTGAATACCCACAGACTACTCTAATTAACTTTTAAGAAGAGGTAAACAAGACTGCAATTTTTACACCCACTTAACCCTGTAACTACACTGCACCATAATGCATACAGTCAACACGGGACTACTTCACTTTATAGCCTACATACTATTAAACTAGCTGGAGAGAAAACAATGCAGTGTTAAACCACTTTACCTAACAGCATGTCCTTCTTTGTCATATAGGTACCAGGCAGTCTGTGATTTGAGTCATGTTAGTTAACATTTGTCAAACATTGTCGTGTTTCAGCAGCATTTCCCTTTCATTTGCAGTTATTCCACATTGGCAATACCAGCTGAAGAGCCTCACTTGAGGACAGATGTGAGAGCAAATACCACCAGGTGAAGGTTTACCGCAGCACCAATATCAGCCTGTCTGGGTGGCATTTATCAAGCTTGAAGAGGGGCTTAGGGACACTCTGGGATCTGTTTGTGGACAGGCTGGTGGACAAATAGAGCAGGAAGCTAATCAAGCCATCTATCAACAAACGGAGCGCACCATCTGTGTGCTTCATCATTGATCCTGCTACAACTTGTTGCACTGATTTCTTACAGCAGTTAGTGATATAAAGGATGAGGTAGACAGATTTTGCTGGTGTTCTAGTTAATGGAGACTAACCAGTTTTTTGCACATTACACACTTGAGGGTATTACGTTTATAAAGAGAAGTAAAACAGCATTAGTCAGGAAAGTTTAGCACCTAAGACCAAAATTATCTTAATCAGAAAGCATGGGACCACAGCACTGGTTGGAAAAGAGGGGTTGTATTGAAGTTTATCAGGAAAGAGTCATACTTTTACTTGATCACATCACATAATTTACCATTTTATTAATGTATTCTTGGTCTATATAGCCCGCTTAAAGAATAGTCTGAATAAGGATGGTGGTCATTTTCAGAAATTATTGAGTTATTTTAGTACAGCAGACAACAAAAGAAACTAGAAAGCACCCGAAGAGCGCAAATCTCACCTACAAGGTAGCTCACATATTGCTGTTACATCAAGAGCAATTCGGCATCCATCTAGTCAAGGGCGTCAGTTTGTTTTGAAAAGTGGGGGGGGGGGGGGGCTACTGGCAAAAGTGACTTGAGAAGTGCTTGGGATGATGACTATAATATCAGGCATGAAAATGGGTCGGGGTTGAATAAGGTGAGGGGGCAATAACCCCTCTAGGGAGGTCCAAGGGGAATGCTCCCCTGAAAGAAAATTTTGAATATTTCATATTTAAAAGCATCAATTTGAAGCATCTTGAGAGAAAAATCAAGCAGAATTACAAGATGGTAAGAATGTATAATAAAGTACCTATTAAATTCTGGGGGTGACTATGTCCTTTTGCTGGAAATGCATAAAAGCTTTTATCATTAGTGAATTTGGGAATTGGAAGGAAACATTGATATTTTCATTTTTTAGATAAAACATACAGTGAAGGGATGGCTCTTACAGCTCTAACCTGAGAAACAATCACCATTTTAACAGTCATCAGGACCCAATTCTCAAAAAGATCAACCACTTTAATCTGTTTAGTGAAATAACACTGCAGTTTGGACCTAAGATTGAAAAAAAAAAAAAAAAAACACATTTTTTGTGCAAAGAGACTGGAGAAAAAAAAAATTAAACATTAAATAATAATGAGAGCCCTGAGAGATCATACATCCATAAATATTACTCTCTATTTTTCTCATCATAACATTTATATTTTGGTTGTTTTCTAGATATCTCAAGTCAAAAGTTTATCATAGGAAAACCCCCAATTTCTATGCTAAGATAACAGGATATGTCGAGATCCTGAGAGAACAGCAAATATGTACCCAATACAGAACAACAGAGTGAAATAAAATGTACGGATGTTTGTCCGCTTAGGGCCTCCGTACACTGAAGACATTTTTACCTGACTCATACACCGTCCACTGAAAACAGCTCTGAGACCCACTTTAGGGCCTCAACCCACAAGTTGAGAACCACTGCACTAGTAGACTAAATCGGGAGTTTGATCCTTTACAGATTGCTCTTATATCATGGAGAATAAGTGATGCAGGATACCTCAGGATGAATTCATCATTTTGAAAAAGTAAGTGAAAACTAGAGCTGGACTGCTCGGGAATGTTGTGTTTTAATTAACCAAAAGACTGACTCCTCATTTTTTAAATCGTTGTGTTCACTTAAACTGTGCACATGAGCCAGCGAGACACCGTTTGAATTACAATAAACATGCAAAGTGGTTCAGGTTCCCTGTCCCGTGCGCTGCGCATCTTTACGCTCACGGGCACACAGAGGAGCCCTTCGCGCTCGTTCCCATGCTCTCGAGCTTGTAGAGTGAATGTTTTTATTGAAGTCAAGGCTCCCTTCAGACGCGCGCACATGTTTGCAGTTCACTGACAATCTCTGGTATACCTCCATGTCCCGTCCATACCCGTCGTTATTTGACTAAGGCGGAGCTCAGCTCCGGGTGGGGGGTGTGAGCTCAGCCCCGGCCCACTTTAACCCCTGGCTGTGTTCAATTAAACCGTGCACGTGAACACGATTCACGTAGGTCACCTAATTTGATTTCAAAACGGCGAATTTCACCGAAAGGTGAGGGATTTTAATGCCTGATAATTGATTTTACTTTGGTATGGCTACTATAAAATGCGTAGACTTATTTCATGATTTAAGTGATTGTCATGTACTGAATAAAAACCTCTTGAGAACTGGGCCGACACTTTTATATGAATTACGAACCCCCAACAATGTTGAATTTCATGTTGAAATCAGCATGTCAAATATGTCACCTACATCTCAACAAGGATTTACAGCTCAGTCCAAGCAAACAATTTTTTTTTTTTTTAACTCACCACAGGTAGTATCAGAAGAAAAAGCACACTCTGGGTCGGAGGTTCAACTGGGCACAGACGCAAATTTACAGCAGCTGCACGTTTTTTTTTGTCCTCGCGAAGGTCTGCTGCGTCTCTCTGCAACTCTCGGACGAATGCAGGTGGTGCGTTCAGGAGCGTCGGAATTTTCTATACTACTGAAAATAACTAGGGTTACAATGGCTTACACGTGAGGGATTTGTGTGTGGTGGAGACAAAATGATCCCTGACAAAAAGTGGGGGGGACACATCCCCCCCGTCCCCCCTAAACTGACGCCTATGCATCCAGTAGTTTTTGCATAATCTTGCTATCAAACAAACAAACAAACACACGCTGGCAAAAACATAACCTCCTTGGCTGAGGTAATTATGCTAGTGATAGCTTGAGATTGTCAAGTGGCCAGTCTGTAAATCAGGATGGAGGTCGACACTTATCAACTCTAACTCCTAACTATGGTGCTTGGATCATAATTACAGATGCTGCAGCAATGTAAATCTTAGATTATTGCTGACTAAACAGTGCCAAATATAATGCAAATGCCCTTTTTGAACAAAATATATGTCCTAACACACACACACACAATCACAATGATAAATATAAAAAACACAGAAAAGATGTTTTTCAGACAACATTTCTTTAATACAAAGTCAACATATCTACATACACAGTGGCTTTAAACCAATTATTGTTTCAGTTAGAAGTAACAGTTTGAAAGTGATAGCTCTTGGCCTTCATATAAAGAAAAAACTATTTTGCTGAGTTTGGGTTCTTTTTCCATGTTTGTCGGTACGTACTGTATATGTTCTATTCTTGATGTCATTTTTTGTTAGTGCTGTTTTTTTGTTAGTCCCCACCCCATCCCCCCAAATATTCTGCAACATATTCCAGTGAAATTTTGGCGGCTGTTTTTCAAAAGTCTACGATCTTTACATGAAGTCAAAAGAGTAACACATTGCACAAGCTTCCAAAGACTTTTCCATGGGTTTCGATTTTGGCATGGGGTTGTTTGCCAGTCTTTTTATTTTAAGTTCCCAAAGACTTGAGTTCAGTCTTTTTTAAAAAGTTCATCATGAAACATGTCAAGGTTCTCACTGTTCAGAGATGACGTGCTGGAAATGTGAATTTGCAGCAAGTTTTTGGTTGTCTTGGTCTTCCCTTGGTTGCATGGCGCTGCTTTGTTTCATCGAGTCCTGATGTCTTTCTGCATCCCACAATGCAACATGGATGAACAAAAAGAACACAGTATGGTTCTCCATACAGTGATAGAAAAGCAACAAGAGGGAAAAATGTGTCAACTGAGGCGTGTACGGCCTTTAGCTTAGCTGTATTTCTCCTTTAGCTCATGTCATATTTATGGAAGGTGGGCAGCTGGGAAACCTTCAGGGAATCATTGGAAAGTTTCAAGGTGTGAAAAGCAGCTTTTGGTGTTATTGTGAGACATGGTAGCTGGGGAATTGTAAAGAATTTTCTTGAGAAATTTTGGTCCAATCATTTAAACAGAAACTGTTCAAACCTAGTTGCCCAGGTCTTCTGGTTTAAAAAGAAAAAAACTCTACCTAATAATGTAAAATGTGAATATAAGCAGACCTTTATTAACCAGTTTAAGAGGCTGGTTTTACAAATGACCAACTTTCCTTCCTAAGCTAAATCGTACCGGTAGATCACTGTTGAGGATCTTTGCTCTCGTTGAGGCTATAGGTGTGAGAACAGGAACTGGCTTGTTTCCCAGTTTAACAGCCAGCAAGGGAAATTAAAGTCTGAAAAAAGTGAGTGGTAATTAAAGAGTGGGGAGCGGGGCTGGAGAAAGAGCATGTCAGAAGGAGAGAAAACAGGCTTTACACACCGGGAAGTTGGATACGAGCAGAGCCTCCAGCTTTGTACTTTCTGTTCCCATTTAAATGTATGAGATCTGGAGGGTCAAATGATACAAATACATATAATCTATATATTTGTTTATTTACAGGTATATTCTAGTTCATAGTGGATATCTAACAAAATGGATGACCTCTGTATGTCTGAAAATAATCAAAGTTTTTAAAAAAGGAAGAAATTAAAAGCTTATCATAAAAACTGCGAGGGTTGTAGTCTGTACATGATCATACAAGGTACAGTACGTCAAGTTGGGATGACATAGATTGTAACAAAAAGTTCATTTATGAAATTTTTGATTGGTTATTTCATAGACCAGTCCATCATTCAACAGTTGCTCATAAAACAAAAATAATAAAAACAACTAATGTCTACAAATTAATGAATAAAATCTCAACAATGTTAAAAATGGCATCTCCTCATTGACACAGGATCCACCCAAGGGTAGAAGTTGAATTTTTGGAGGATTTAGTAAAAGTTTTTCCTGCTAACGTCACCTCAGCACAACATTTCTCCGATTACAAAACACAAAAAGAAATAAAAAGTCACATTTGGAAACATGAGCACTGGCTGGTATAAAAAGAAACCATAATGAGGAGAATTTGAGTTAATACTAAGCGTTTGGATATATCTTTATATTCTGCATTTAAATATATAATGCATGTGTGATGCGCAGTGTGTACTGCACATGTACACACACGCATGTTATACTTAAGATTTTCTACAGTGAAAAAATAGAATGTCTTTGAACGTAATATGAACAAATAAGCATTTCTCTTTTCCGGCTAACTTTTTAAAAAAAGGTGATACAACATCTCTGTTAAAAAACTAAAAACCAAAAGGTAAATAAAAAGTCAACTATGTCATGTAAAATAAGTCGTCATAATACAACATTAATGTTTTTTCATAATGTTACAATAACAATAAGGCTTTTTTGGAAATAAGAAAGATTACACACAGTTCTGTCCATCACTCTTTTTTTGTTCCTTTTTTTTCTTGTGCACACTGTCGCTGCTCTGAAACCTTCGCAGAATCCGCACACTCGCTGATCTCCAAGTGAAAACCAAAGCTTGATTATTTGATCAGGCACATGTTCCGTACGCCAGTGCCCGTAAAATCCAACCTGCGGATGTATTTGTAGTATTTACTTCAAGTTTCTTTTCGGTTTCTTCCAAGGGATGTGCAAGTACTGAAGGATTTCATTTCACATCATGGCATTGAGATCCAAAATGGCCGCCTGGTCCAACTGTGGCACCCGCAAAGACATCAAAATAAAACTAAGGACAAAAAACGAAGCCACCATTTTGTTTATGCACCAAACACACAAACAGTGGAACGAAAAGGCCAATTCTTTAACCAGGCTTCTGTCACAACTGAGTGTCTCCTTGGATGAATTATAGAGGAGGTTTGTAGAGAAAAGAACGGGGAGAAAGCAGGAAAAAAATACTGATGGACGATGTTGTTGTCGATGCACTCTCAGCATCCATCTTCCTTCAGTCGTCAGCTTCCTCTCCCTCAACAGTCACGCACACATACAGCATACATGAGATAAGCAGCATGTTTGGTTCTGACAGAAGATGAAACGAAAAAGAGACAGTAATATTCCTCATAAAATGGAAAAAAAAAACAAAAAAAACAGACGTTCAAAACAACGATGATGAGCGTTGGTCACTGTACACAAAGAAAGCCCCAGATGTACGGCCATCGTGGTTGTTCCAAAGCTTCTCGACACTTTATTTTCCAACACTGTGCCCCATAATGCAACGGTTCCAGGGAGAGGAGAGATTGTACAAAAACATGGGACACAGCTCCCCCCGCGGTGTTTTCTCTCTGATTTTTGGGGCACTTTTTCAAAACACTCTGGTTCTTCATCCACATCACAACCTGGCTGGAGATGATGATTTTAGACATTTTATGAGAGGAACCAATCTTCAGATATGTGTTGCTGCTTTCTTCCCTTCGGAGTCGTCTCAAAGCCCTCTGCGCTTGAGTGCAGGCAATTATGTGATGTATTCTTCCATAATTGAGAGCTTTTCCACACAAATTATGCATATCATTAGTGTAAAAAAATCTCCAGGTTTAATTGATGCCAGATGGGATTGTTCTCGTGCCAGTTACATTTCCACTGTTTTGATTTTTTCTTTGTCTTACCAGAGTTCTCGGGGAAAACCATTTGTGTTCACACAGGCAAACCACGTTTTGGTCATTTCTCTGGATACCACTCACAAATAAAAAGAAAACAAAATATGTTTATAGAAATACTCGAACCCCCTTTTACACCAAGGCATATCAAAAAAGCAAGAAAGTCTTGCCATCTTGGCTACATCCATCTGCCACTCGTTGATTTTTGCTGTTGCCTTCTCCTTCATTTTCTGTTGCTTGTTTCCGTCCTTTCACGAAGATATTTTTGAGAAGAGAAATGTCCACGAATGTTTACAATGTCCTTCACATTGAAACACTTGAGGTAAGGTAAGCAGTCTGACACTTTGATCGATTCCCACCCCACAGCTCGAGCCACAAATGTCTGTTTTCCTCTCCTGATGAGGATTTTCTTTTCTTGATGAGGGGGGCAATTTTCCACCTGAAGGGTCTCTCGAATTGGGATTGTATTCAATCGTGTAAGCTGGGCGTCTTCTTGTACAAATCTACAGTAGGATCCTGTTTGGTGAGTCTAAATGGGGTTATCGTCGTCTGCGGTCATCATTTCAAATTTCAAAGTTTCTATGGCTCAGGAGACTGTTGAGGGGGGGGCGACAGGATTCTGGGGGGAAGAGATGGCTTTTTACGTTGCATAGTGATCAAAGCTTCCTAAATACTCCAGAGCCGCGTGATAGCAGAATTGGTATTCATCCTGCAGGGGCAGAAACACACAAACAAAATACATCAAATATTAAACTCAAAGATGGTTTAAAAAAGTTTGCACCAGTAATGAAATATTGATAGAGAAACTTTTGATTATGGCAAACATCAATAATTACTGAAGAAGATTATGGCCTTAAAAATAATACATAACATTAACTGGGATGATTTCAAATACGTATAAAGTTACCAAAGCACTCAGCAAACAGTCATTATTGAGCACTCCTTTTTTAATCGCAGGATCACAGCTTCAAGAGGGAAACAAGGTGAGGTTGTCGAGTGAAGTTTTGGAGAATGTTTTTGTCATTGTTGATCTCATATGGAAGTATAACCTGAAACAGCTGAGAACAACTTCTTTTAACGTTTTTAGGTAAATTACTGCTGATCCATGATGTTTCTACAAGTCACTACTGACAATATTTTTTTGTTTCATAGCATTCATCATGTAATTTAAGATGATGGTTGCTGCATTTGTACTTTCAGGATGTATCTCTGCATTTCAGACCGGTATATTTTTGTCACACTGTGAGTCTCAACAAGCTTCTTAAATATAACAACAGCGTTTAAAAGTGCATCTTATGATTTGAAAATTATCTGTAACAGCATACAGATGTCCAGCTTATAAAAAAAGCTGTTTGTGCCCAGCATGTTGGTTGTTACTTGGCTTTTTTATGTTTCTAGATATTTCACAATAAAAAAGCCAATCAAGTAATACTTTTTTTCATTTATCCCCAGAGGACTGATGTTCTTTTCTTTTGTAGTCTTTCTGTGCTCTTCACCAAAGAGCACCTTGACATTTCTCTCTCTTTTCTTTTCTAATGACATTTTTGTGTGAGAGGCAGTGCCATCTTACCTCAGTCTGCACCATGGCTGGCCTCTGTGTCCGGAGCATCTTCACTGTCTGGAAGATATCCACCACGCCTTCATAACGCATTCTCTCCAGGACGATGCTGAGGGTGATGAAGACTCCGGTTCTGCCTACACCAGCACTGAAAGCACCAAACAACAGAGCTTGTTAATAGGAAACACATAAAAGATATGAGCACACGCAGCGATTATAAGCAGGGTTGTGTCCAGAGTGGGTGGCTTTGGCAAACCTCTGTGCCACTGACACACCACTAATGCTGAAGCAGGAGCAAATCTGGGTTAGGTGAATCATCGACCTGCTTCTTACTCTAACCTACAATATGATAATCCCTTCAAATATACTTTATTATATTTACAGAATTTACCTTGTTTGCTGGAGGCTATGCTAAGTTCCCATCAGCATAAGATGGTTTCATTTGTACACATGGATACACAATAGAGCCGGAGATCAACTTGCAATTTATCCCCGCATTCACATTTATGTTCATTAACATCTTGAGTGTTTTTGACTATATACTTGCCTGTATAAAATGCTGTTACTACAGAACACAACTAGAGGGCATAAGGACTTCAGTCTGTATTGTATACAACTACATGGATTGTTAGAAGTAAACTGCAAAACATGGATGTAATTCTGGCAATAAAAATGCTGAAAAATAATCAGTATTATTATCAAATATTTGTTGGCAACTGAAAGCCAGTGTTCAGACCTCACCATCAGCATCATCTCTACTCCAGTTTTACAGTATTTTCTCCTGTACACTGTCCTGTGTCGAGGTGTTATGGTCTAATGAATGACTGTATTAACTGATGACTTTCGGTCAAATGTGCTGATAGATGCTGTAGTTAAAGTACCAAGAAAAATGAAGGTGTGCCCTTCAATGCTTCACTGTGAAATGTTTTTAAACATTGTATCAAAATAATTAATCAGCAGTTCATATGTAAAAAAAAAAAATATTGACTCGGTCAAACCTCCTCCACCTCTACACTGATCGTACTGGTAAGGTGTTGACTGCAATTTGTGTCTGCTTTGTGCTAATTCTGGACGACCCGCACAACAGACGCACTGAATTGAACAGGAGAAATGTGGCAGCCATCATGATCCGCATAATAAACAGCAAGTATCTCCATGGCTTAACACTCCAATGATGCAGCAATGGGAGTTTGCCCAAGGACACATCAACATGCCACTGCAAGCGCAAGAGAATGAACCTGACCTTTCAATAAAGAGACAACCAACTTTGCCACTGAAGAACTGTTGCCCCAAGTAAAATACATCATTATCATCTTGTTGGACATCATAAAATTCCTTTGCCTTACGTCTGACATGTTCAGTAACAATTCTTTAACTTGCACTGGGCGTTTTTTACCTCAGTGAGATCAGATTGTGTCATGTGAAAACTTTGCTGCCCAGAGCTCCTGTGGTAGTTTAATGCAATGGTGACGATGGCAAGAATTTAATTTGCATGTCAGAGAACTGAATCTGCTTTGATGTGCACCCACATCCTCGTCAAACATAAATGAGTCCTCAAGGACACACACACACAGACACTTCCCAAATCACGAACACAAACAGGCAAACAGTTTGTCTCATTAAGCCCCTCCCATGTGTTGGAAAAGTCAGTCGCTGCCGCCGCCGCCGCAGCCGCTGCTCTCCAGAAATACAGCTGGAGTCTTAACTCAGATCCTGAAATACTTGAGAGCTGCCTCTCTAAGCTGCTTTGCTGTGAAATGACTTCCACTTCAGCAATGGAACAATAATTGATATGACAACAGATTTATTCAGGCTTTTTCAGCCTCTGATGCTATTTTGTTGACTGAAGAGTGAAAGTAATGGATGCTGGCACGCATGTTTGGTTTGCGGGTGTCTGTTTGAAGACAAGGCTGAATGTAGGACAAAATATGACTTCTATCGTTTTATGATAACTTAAATCACATCAATGACATTATTATTGAGCATAATCTTACTGGAAAACCACCCAAAGAAAACACACATACACCCATATCCCACCACTAACCCCTATGCTGCAGTGTATCTCAGCCCACCCAAAGCTTCTTCCAGGGAATCGGTCACAGCTTGTCACATGGACTCTTAAACTCTCACTCTCTCTCTTATTTTCTCTATTTCTTTCTCTCTCCCCAGGAAGATCGACTCTCCAAATCTGAGAGCTCGCCGAGCCGCCGCAGACTGAGAGGATTTGGTGTCCCCATTCACAGGAAGTAATCAGGCAATTAATGACAAAACGCATGTGGGTCTATTAGATAGTGGCTGAAGAGAAGAGAGAGAAGAAAAGTAGGATGGGAGTGAAATGAAAGGAGGGCTGAGAGAATGGAAGGGCGGATGGATGGAGATGGAAAGAGAAAGAGAGAGAGAGAGGATTAAGAAATACAGACAGAGAGATGACAGACGGGGAAGGCCAGTGACAGAAGACGAAAAAGTAAAAGAAAAGGACAGCATAAGCTCTCTACTTGGGAGATGAAAAGCCTGAAGGAGGAGGAGGGAGGAGGAGAAGAGTACAGTGGAGAGGAGCAGGAGGTGCCTTCAGTAGTGGTAGACAAAGATAGCTGCCAAAGTTTCATTTATTCTTTTAATCCAATGCTGGAGAGAAACTTATTGTTCAAATTTGATAAAATTGTGCAAACACAGCAACAGGACTCCTAATACTTAAACACCACATGTTTACTTCATCAGAGGCTAAAATGCCTGATTCACTTAAAGTATGGCCACAGAAATTTGGTAACAGGCAAAAGTTGGAGGCGAAACATAGCAAGTGCATGAAATGAAATTTCAATATATTAAGGCACAAGTCCTTCAGGTGAATCATTTTGTTTTCAAGGGGAGTCTGGAAGCAAACATGCATCACCAGTAACGGCATGCAAGCAGCATGTGAAGCATCGTATAGTATAACCGTGTTTATATCATAGATTAACACTGAAATCCAGAAACAAAGGTTGATATTATCTGCAGTAGTCCTCTATAAAATAAAAAGAAAGCAAAAAGTGCATTCTTAAGATCCTGTTGAGGGTTATTCAATCTACCAGATCCAGATCATTTTGATCAACCCAGAAATAAGAGTTGGTCTTTTCGTTTCTTAACAACTCTTCATTTGGTACCATGTTTTTTATGTTTAATCAGCAACAAAAATGTAAAAAAAAGGCAGCTGTCTCTCAAACAGAGGTCGTCTTCAACTGCTCTCAGAGACAAGTCAGCCCTGAAATCTGCTTGTTCATTCACAACCAAGATATCACTACTTGCTTTTCCCTTTTCATCTTCAAGTTCAATATAACCAGCATGTCATCATATTTATTTTACTGTGGTACCTTACATGGTGTTTTTTCTCAAACAAAGGAGATAGTATTCAGGGATACTTGTAAAATGGAGGCTGTGTGGGTGTGAATAAACCACAGGCCTTCACTAAAGGCATATTGGTAATGAAGAGTTAGATTGCATTTACTTAAGTTCAGGCTACTTGGTATTCAGATGGCTAAAACAGATGTAAATCAGTGCTGAAATTCAAAGTCTTCTCCACTTCATCAGTGTGAATTTATTCTATTTTGTTTTTGCAACTGAAATCCTTGGTCCTGGTGAAGAAGTGACCTCGTGTATCCAAAGGAATTTGTATTTATCCTCAGCTATTGTCACGAACGAGGCAGAACTTACAAGCCAGCGCTGCCAAATGTCTGGAGAACTGCTTGCCTGCAGCTCAGCCCCACCCATCAAACAAGTCATCATAACATTACCAAACATGAAAACATGAAAAGGGTCTATAATGCATCAATACTTATTAATATGCAAATTGTGAACACAGTTTTAAATGCCTAAATGTTGAATAAAAGTAATCCAGCATTTCACAGAATTAAGAATGCTACAACCCAATTTGAAACCTAAAAATCTTTAATGACCTACAAAAACCCTTTTACAACCTTTACAAAAGACTCAGACTATTTACCATGGTTCACCAAAAACTGAGAACACTTACCAAACAGACTAAACAAATACCTATGACATAATGTAATGTCAGAGTTAAATGTTAAGAGGCTTTGTTTTGTTACTTGAGATATCTAAACCATGTTTAATTGTGAAAATATGATTTCGTCTGATAGTGCGCTCTGTCGGTAATTGGAAGGTTGCAGGTTCGAACCCAGCTCCGGCTGTCACATACTAATGTGTCCTTGGGCAAGACACTTAACCCAAAGTTGCTCCCACTCCTGTATCAGTGGAGTGTGAATGGGTATGAATGTGCAAGAATGTGTAAGGTAATGCTGATGTACCACAAACAGAGATTCTGAACCATTTCCACCAAAATGGGATTTGTACGATGCCTTAAAAAAACCCTAAGAACTCAATTTACTTTAAAACAATATATTCTACTCAACATTCTTTAAGCATAAAGAAAAACGGTTTAAAAAATGCTTACCAAAAGTCAATATTGTTACTCAATATTAATGCTAAAATGAAGTTACATGGTCAAACCCTGAAAATCCATTTCGTATATAAATCAATCAGTCTTTGTTTGTTTAGCGCCAAATCAAAGCAACATCAAATCTCAAGATATTTAACAAAACAGTAGGTCAGTATCATACTTCCTTTATATTTACTCTTTTATCCATCCATAGATCGATTGATCTATCTATCTATCTATACACACAGACACGTGCACACACACACACACACATATATATATATATATGTATGTAAATATATGTATATACATATATATATATATATATATATATATATATATATATATATATATATATGTGTGTGTGTGGGACAATAGGGGTCCTCAGTTTTGGGCACTTTTGTATTGGAGGTCTTGTGCTGAAACTCACTGCATTAAAAGATGCTCTATCAGCACTTACAGAGATAGGGATGCATAACTAGTGCATTACTATTTACTGTACTGATAGTCAATTATGTTAATTATTTTCTCATGATTAGCTAACGATGCTCAGCTAAAAGTGATAAATACAGAATTAGTTTAGTGACAGATTTAAAAAAAAAAAAAAAGTTTCTAAAAAATGCAAATATTTTAAGGATGCTATAGCTGTGTGTTTAGTGGCAGCATCTTCACTTTTGCATGCTCGTTCAATCCACTCTCTGCCTTTATGTCCATCACTCCAGCCCCTCATTTTCCTCTGTAATAACAGATCCTTTTGCTTCTAGTCTCTTCTCTCCCTCCTCCAATAACAGCCTCATAGGAAGGAGGAATAACTCAGTCTTATTGGAGCTTCCCTGACACTTCCTACAGCTCCCCGAGGGCCTTTTTCAGAGCCGGTGACATCATTGCTTTTTAATACAGGCAAGGTGACGTTATACTTGGTGAGGTCATGGGCGCCTGTGCAACACAAATGTGCTGCAACGATTCTGCTCCTTAGAAACTAAACCATTTTTATGAGACAGGAAGGAAATTATTCAGCGTGTTAACACCCTTGTTTGTTAACACAGCCACATTCAAAGGAACACTTGTAGCCCTGAAGCTTTTTCTGAATGTCAATCAAAGCATGGAAATGTAAAAAGAACTTCCAAACAAGATTTCTGTGTGAGTTGTGCAGAGCAAACAAAAATGAGCTTATCTAAAATGTTGATTGTCCTGCAAAAAAAGGGCAAACACCTCCTTCAGCCGGAGGTGTGAGGAAGATTTACTGGAAACCACGACCAAATCTCTGTTTCTACCTGAGCCCAGCATGCCAACTTAATGATGAAGGTTACCTTGGAAGCTACAGCCGAGGTGATGAAAAATGCATCACGTAGCGATCATAAAAACCAAAAAGAATGGCTGTATCATTTCATGTGCCTCCTCTTTGCAAATGCCAAGCTGCATCTCAGCCTTATCAATTATGGAGGAGATGGGCCTGCGGAGGTGCAGGGGTGTAGTGTACTGCGGTGGCAAAATGGAGAGGAGGGATCCTATCTGATGATGCTGTTAGAACTGCACCGCAGGAGGTGCAGCTACAAAACAATAACCACCTTAAGAAGTGATTTAATCTTCTCTGATGCTTTCAGCTTTCTGGCTCTCTTAAGAGGGAAGTCTTTAGAGAGCAGTTTGGAGCATGCATGAAGCAGTGACTGGTAGTAAGAAAAATCAGGCCCTCTTTTAACAGGCCCTTTATCGTGCTTAAAACATATTTTAATGTTTTTGATACAAAAATATGTCAACAGCCCATCTAACCACCAACCCACCATCATGAGAAAAATCCCTTCTCTCTCCTGTGGCCTGTTCTGCCTCTCATAAAATTTGTGCTTAAAAGTCTGAAAATTGTCCTTAATGATGTCATGACAGGGAAGTGGTGCTCCACAGGAGATACCACAGGTGACCGTATTGAGGGCTACAAGTGTTACTTCAAATCTACTAATCAATTTCTAATTTTTGTTAATTGGTCTCTTATTAATCAGGGTATCTCTGAACATGAGAAATAGTTCAGACATGCCATATCACACACTTCAAGATAATCATTGTGATTTTGACCTGAACTCCCCCTCCCAACAAAAGCCAACAATGGCCCAACTGTCCGGTGGTCCTCAAGATTCAAGATTCTCATACTTGATTGACTTGTCATGTGAGATATTTTAAGAGTGATTTCATCCTCTCTGACCATCTCAGAGGAGGACCAGGGCCATCCTGATCTAAGTCTAACTCTAACCATACTGAGATGCATGTTGGACTAAAATTGCCACTGCTGCAGATGTACAAAGAAGCTTGACGTATTTAGCTTTGAATCCTCCTGCTTGTTGTCCGCCATATTTGTTTACACTAAAGTTGCATTTGACTGTACCAGAGTACAAGCAGCAAGAGCAGAGATCTGAGTTATTGGTGAGTGAGTCTGTTGGTGTATGCACAAACCTGCTACATGTGACATTATTTATCATCATGTTGGGTCTCACAGTTTCAAAATTGGCTCCTATTTTAAAATTCTTCATGTGTGCGCCAGGCTTCAGAAGTTTAATGCAGAAACTTGGTGCAAATCCCTTACCTGCAGTGGACAGAGATTGGCCCATCCTGTCCAAACTGCTCCTTGGTTTTATGCACCTGACCAATGAAATCAATGAACCCCTCTCCAGATTTGGGAACACCTTGCTCGGGCCAATCAGTGAACTGGAACTGTCTTACTGTCCTGGACTGGCCATCCTGCAAATATGGAAAAAGAAGGTGAGAATAGATTATTAAAGGTGAGGTAAAGATGTCAGACAGTCAGAAAGAAAGAAATACAAGAGAGAGAAAATTAATACCAACAAAGCAACAGATCTGATTCAGAGGATCTCTGTTATGAATTAAAGCATCAAAGGGGTCCCTTAACCTATGGTTTGTGGCCAAAAAACTGTTGTCCTTGAGGCTGGAAGCCACGGTGTGAACTTTACCTCTGGCTCCTTTATATCTTGTTATTCCACATTCTCTCTCTTACTAATTCCAACACTGTCTGATGCCCTTTCTCATACAAATAGAGATATAAAAAGGGGGCTTCTAGAGCAGGGATCATCAACTACATCTGAAAAGGGCCAGATTTTTTTCCTGGTATCTCCTATAAGGGCTGGATTTTAAGAAATAATTACAATAATATGATTACAACGGTCTAATTAGGGTCCTTGCCCAAAAGGCAGGAGTCCCTGCCTAGAGGAAATGGATCCTGTTGCTCTTTGTCTGTTTCTTTCTTATTATTATACATGAGTATTTTTTTTTAATTGTATGTGTTTCTTAGGCTTCAAAGTGAGGTCAGTCCCATACTGCTGCTAGTCACAGTGGGCGATTGAGGTATCTTGGCTACCTTGGCGTCACCTCAAAGGGGCGTCAGTGGCGCAGCTGGAAAGTGCGCTTGGTCAGTAATCGGAGCAACCCCAAGTTGCTCCCACTGCTGTGTCAGTGGAGTGTAAATGGGCGCATACATGGGCATGAAAGGGCATGAATGTGTTAGTTGTTACAAATGGATAACTAACATAGAAACTCAGAACCATCAGTGAGTGAATGTGAGAGCGAATGGGTGTGAATGGGTAAGTGTGACCTGCGATGTAAAGCAGACTTTGAGTAGTCAAAAGACCAGAAAAGTGCTATATAAGCTCAAGTCAAGTCCATTTACCTCTTTCTGGGTTGACTCCAACATACTTGCTGCCATGGTTTAATGTTGGCTAAAAATGTCTGACAGGTGGATTCCTGTTAAACAGTTCAAACTAAAAGCCATTCCTCATAAAGATGCTTCAATCCAATCCTTCAATCCTTCGGGGTGCGTTGATAGTTGCAGTCAGAAATCAGAAAAACAGGATTAAATTTTAATTTTTCAAGTCTTATCTTATTTATTTAAATTTACCTACCATCCAGTAAGCTGAGCAAACTCTCCAGTAACTGAACCTGCATGCTGCTGGTTGTTGGTCCCCATTTCCAACCCTGACTTGCACCCCATGTACAACCACTGTTGTCCACAAAGCACGTGGCCCTGGGACATGTCTAGTCTGTGGCTGCTTCTCATTTCTAACTCTTCCATCTCCCAGTTTCTGACCTTGTCCATTGTCTTATCTCTTTCATAAAAGCATAAAAGCCCAAAAATAAATAAAGACCAAGAAACAAAATATTCAAAACGTGATGCGTCATTATTTTCAGATTGTTGTCTACATTCCACCCAGACAACTAACCCACGCTCTTTGGATCCTTTAAAAACATCAAATGAAGTGACTGATAGAAAGTCTATAAAACCTCTTCTCACTAATTGTCTTCTGAAATTGAACTTCTTTTTTTCTCCTTAACAATAACACAATGATGACACCCACATCTCAGCGAAAAAGGACAGGGTGTCCTCTCCCAATTGTCTCCATTTTCTCCTCTGTTATTTTTTGTGTGTGCACTCTGAGTGTGTGTGCGACATGAGTAAGTCCTAGTTAAAGCTAATCAATAGTGTATCTGCCATGACAAGCGTCTTCTCCCAGACACCATGTTGAATAGGATAATCCTCTGATGCGATCGATGCAGCGACCTGATGGATGAGCAGAGCGATGGAGGTATAAGAACTAAAAACGAGAAGCAGAAGGTGGCATACCACGATGAAAATTGAAAACAAACACTTTGACGGGCCCACCAGGCAGAATGTCAAACTAAACAATTTATTCTTGTATTGATTCTTATAATCTAGTTTCTGAGCACTCGCTTCTAATGCAAACAACAACATCTATATACATAAACGTAGAGACGTGCTTTACTTCGTGAGAACTGATCCTCAAGTTTAACAAGTTTTTCAAATCATCCAAGAGGGAATGGATTTATTAATTTTCCTTTTCCTTCATTTTTTAAGGAGCAATCTGCTGGATACTGACAACTTTTAAGACATCTATGTGTAATTTCTAATGCTGTTTCTCAGTCATATTTAAACCATTTTGCAGTTTATACATGATTTATCCTTCTCACTCATTCTCATTTTATTGGCCACAATTTATTAAGTAAAAATTTAGAATAATACTATGATCTGTTTGCATCTTAATTTCTGTTTTCTTACACCTTATTCTTTTTAATCCAGTTTACAAATGACTTATTTTTGATTTATAAATACATTTTTAAAAAAATAATTCTTAAATAATTTTTAAAACAATCTTCAACAAATTTAGTAATTGTCAAAGTGAAGAAATTTAAATATATTCTTTGCTTACTTTTATATTTCTTCAATTCTTTTGACCTTATATTTTAGCAAGCTTTATATGTCACTGTCTTATTTATGCTCAAAGTAATCTACTTTGAGAAACTTAAATTCCTGTATTCCTGCATTTATAGAACTTTTTAATGAGGTTATATCATGCTTTCTTGAGTGTTTTTATGACCTTTAGTGTATTTGATTTATCTCGGACATGTGATTGGGTAGACCAATTAGACCTTCCCTCGGTCCTCCCAATTTGACCTACTAGTGTTAGTCTTAATCTTATTTCTAAATATGGTCTTATCTGTTCAGTCTAAGCTCCCATGTTTCCTCATTTTTAATTCAAGATTTCCTTAAATGTATTCTATCTGTGTTGTGACATTATCGTTGTCGTAAATGAGGCTAATACTGAGTGTTGTTTTACATCACACCCAGTGAATGTACAGTCAGTGAAGATGAATTTCCCCCCGGTGACCAATAAATCTAAATCTAAATCTAAATCTAAATCAAGCACTCAACCCTTATTCAACACCCCTGGTGTATCCTACCCTGGCTTCTGTAAACTTGAACTCTTGGAGGATATACTGAGGCATGTTGTACATGGGGAATGAGGCCTTAAAGTGACAAGAGCTCACACAGTATCTCAGACAGAGGGGGAATGGAGGTGGATCAGGGGTACTCGGTATGTAAAAATGAAGTGATTTTTTTGTGTTTAGGGGAGCACTGGAAGAACACCCTTTGCTGACTGCCCATTAGCTATGATACAGGTTCATACAGTATATGCTTTGTTTCCACTGATTGGTCTGGTTTGGCTCAGTACAGTTCAGTACAGTTTGGAGCGTTAAATCCTGATCTTGTTTGCATTTCCACTGCCAGCTGTATCTTCACTTGAGAGTAGGGATGTGAGTCTGGAGGAGAGGGTTGCGGCAGCTACATAAACATCTGACATCACAGCAGTGCAACACAGTGCAGCGTTCTGAAGTACAGCATGACTGCAAACAAAAAGCAACAATGGAGGACTTCCAGTGCTCCATGGAGCATTGTTTCGTGCAGACATTCTTTTAAGCAATGGCAGTAAACACATCACTGGCTTATTTGAACATAGCGAGGTATGTGTTTTAGCTTTGCTGCTGTTGCATGAGAACTGACGATGTTTGTGACCAATGAACACACTGCAGCGCTTTAGCTCCACCCTCTAGGGCCAATTTGGTATGGGTTGCACCCCTTCAGAGGGGTGCCAAAAAGCTGGAAGGCACAGGTCTGTTATTTGGGTACCTTATCTCCTTCGACAGTGAAAACACCAGTAATTGCATGACTGAGCCAAACTGAAATGGACTGCTTGGTGGAAATGAAGCTATAGAATAGGATCCTAATAAGCACTTAAAGTCTAATAAAAACTGTATGTCCATATAAAAAAGCCTTAAGCTCAGTACTTGTCGTATGTTTTCATTGTGTCAGCTCTATAATTGTATTCATTCATTCTCATTTTTGACAGTAGCCAACCATCCCCCTCTCCTGCTAGCATGCTAAATGCAGATGTACAACATATCAAGCCATTGTACTGGGGATATACATAATCTGTGCACTCAGTACTTGTGCTGTGAATGTGAAGTCTTGCTGTCCTGTGTGTAAAAATAGGCTCTGCGTTGCTGTGTTAGCTGTTGGGATGCTGCTCAGATGCATTCTTGTACATTCATTGTACTCAACAAACACACAGGTTTGAATTCTAATAATTTCCTTTTTGAAATGTATCCCATGTTTTATGACACACAGCATGTTTACTCTCTTTTGTTGTCTTTGTTTTTTTCCTCTCAGCTACATTTTGCCTCAGCAGGTGGATTAAAAGTGAAAGAGGGGCAAATACAAGAGCACAATAAACCATGCACCGTGCAGACAGAAAGAAAAGAAGAAAGGGGGGAAAAAGAGAGGGAAATTTAACACACAACCTGAGGGCCCATGCGGCGTGTCAAATTGTGTGATTAAATACGTGACTGGCTCGCTAGATGTGAGTGTTGAGGCGTGGAGTCTATGCTATTACTGCGCGGAGGCATGTGACGTACAAATGAACATGCAGAAACGCACACACGCACTTTTGGTCATACATAAACACATTAACATGTATGTACATCTACAGGATGAATGGTACACGGGGGTAGTTTACGTGCCGTACACTCTCACATGCATAAACTATCAGCCTGATGGAGTTAAAACCCAGGAATACACACACACAAGAGCCTAATTCACACCCACCCTCACACTTCCATATACCATCTGCACCATCATAATCCTCTGAAAACCACCTTAATGTACTGGACAAAATGTGTGTTTAAGGACTTATGAAGGTGTAAACATACATTACGCAAATACTTAATGTGCTTAATTTGAGCTGGGAATTTCAATAAATAAATAATAAAAAGTGATATGAGGGTGTTTTCATGCGTGTGTGTGCACTCCTGCTGTGAATAGCAAATCAGCATGGAGATAAGCATGTGGCAGAGAGTGAGCTTGTGTATATATCTGTGTGTATGAGCCTGTTAAGAATGACATTTTCACACTGCACAGCTAAATATACAGAAGGAGTGTGGCATGAATGTGTGTGTATGTGTGGGGCGATGGCATAGCAGCTTAAACAGCATTTTTGTCTGATTTCCACACTCTGTATAGTGTGTGTATGTGCAGAGATATCAAGTGTTATTATTCTTTTATCCCAACAGGGCGACTGCTAACTAGCTGCCACACCGCCTGGGAAATCTTTGGGTATGTCAGCCTGTTTTTCAAAGTGAAGAAGGAGGTTTTTTTTTTATCCTTGGTGAAGGTTCTGCTGCTGCTTCAAACTGTCCGACTTAATTGGACCAAAAAATAAATCCCAAGGTAAAAAAAAAATAAAAGATAACTACAGCCATGCAGAGAAGCCTCTAAACACTCCAGGGCAAGAAAAGTCACTTTGGTTTGTGAACCCTCATTAATATTTGAATGAAGTTACTTTTCACATTAAGCCATTGTAATATCATGTTTCACATCACGCGACTGAGGAAAATTACAATATCAAAGCTATTTTCAAGAAAAAAAATCTTCTTTTGATGTTCCTGTGTTTGTGTGACTTGCTTCTCCTCAACCTGCTTAATCTCCCGTGAAGGCTGGGCTGCCTGGGCACTGCAGAAATCACAGCTTATGCTAGTTCTGCATTGCTGGGTAGAAAAGAGGAGAAAGTAGAGGATGGTAGGCCATAAGGATCAACAGTCAAACCTGAAACCAGTACAAGAGGAACTGCAGCTTCTGTACACTGGGTGCCTTTTCTACCCCCGACATAAACCTGCATAGACTGTGGAGATGATTGGATTAAGCTGTGTTACATTGGTCGTATGCTTATTAAAGGAGCCTTTGGTACTAGTTGATGTACGTTAATGGACACTGCCAGGGCCACCCACAGACATGGCTGGGCCCTGAAAAGTCCCATAATTGGGCCCTGGACTAGTTCCAGCATTTCTTTTCACAAGACCATTACTCACAGCCAGGTAGAGGTTAACTTCTACCTGGTTGTGCTGTACTTGCCTAAGGGGACCACACAACAGTGTCAGTGCCCATAAGCATCTTCATCATTGTACCAACTTTTTATTTACTGAATATGTACATGGATGGTAGAATTCTTGCCCTTTGGTATAAAAAGATTGTCCAATTCTGATTCTGAGACTTGTAGCCACATCAATCATGTGTCTAATTTCCCAAAACAGAAATCCTCAAAAAAAAAAAAAAAACAGGCAGGATATTAAGAAAAATCACCCCCTGTGCAGTGAGAGCACTTTGACATTTTATGTTTTAGACTGAATTTATTTTTTGAAGCAGATATGTAACCTCCATGGCAGCACTTCTGCATGGGTCTCCTTTTCCAACCCCGGGGGATGCCACTTGCCTAAACCAGCACTTCTCAGAGACTTTTTATTTTGTATCAGATATCATGATGAACCATTTTTTGATCGCCAAGCAATGAATCTTTCGTTTTTTTCAGAATCTGTATTCTGTGACAGTATGATTACCGTGCATGAAGCAAGTCTTAAGTATTGTTTTGCTTCATACCCAGTGATCCCCCCCTTGCACACAACCCTTTTTCAACATCCCCCAGAGTATCTTACCCTGGCGTCTGTGACCTTGAACTCTCGGAGGATGTACTGAGGCATATTGTACTCTGCCATCGGATCAACCACGAAGTACTGATATCTCGCTGAGCGCTCGGCCGGCCAGTACTGGTGACACTTTTCCTGTTCAACAAAAAATCAATGACTCCCTGTTTTATGATGTTTTCTAAAATTCAATATAGTTCTGTTTTTTTTTCAGAGCAAAAGAATATGATCACTTGATTTCTGCGTCTTACCCGACCCATCTCTCTCAGTTTGGTCAACATGACTACAATAGTAGAGTTGTTCTCCCAGAGCATCCTCCAGAAGTCTTCTGTAGTCTCTGCTAGAGGGCCTTGTGTTGCAATGTAGGCCTTCTGTTGCCTGTGAAACCATGTTTAAAATCTAACATTAGCTTTTATTGTTTAATCACAGATATTTTTAACACAAATGATAAAGCTCTGGAAACAACAGAACAAATCTAACCTTAAAATAAACCACTCTTTTGCACTATCCAGGATTTTTGTAGACATCAGAGCCAATTTACTTACAAGCAGTAAAAATAAATGAAGTTAAAATGTATTAGTTAACCCAAACTGTTTTTTCATGCATAAAAATATAGTTGGAATTGCTCTATATTTACTTTTCTTTTTCTAACATCTCTCCTCTCCTCCTACCTGTATCCATCAATGAAGCTGGCATTGATGTAGTCAGATCCTTCCAGGCCTCTGATTGGCTGCAGGCAGACACGCGTGGTCTCGTAGGGCATGATGTTGACCAGCCTGTTCTTGAACTTGTTGCAGGGGAGGTTGGCGCTGATGAATCGAGACGTGTGGGCTTTGGAGTTGGCCAATCGCTAGAGAAGAAAAATGCAGGAAAAGTTAAAGGAAGAAATGCAGAGACTGAGAGACCGAGGGGAACAAATGAAGGAAAAAACAAGTTTGACAGGGAGTGTGGAATAAGAGGTGTAAAGAAGCGTAAAGATGAAAAGAAGATGAAAGAATGGACAGCAATGGAGGATAAATTGGCAGGAGTTATGGTAGTTACAAAGAAGAAAGAGGAAGATGGAAGGGAGAGGAAGAGTAGAAGCAAGTTCACTGCATCTAAAAGGACATTACTTCACAGGAAAATATCATCAGAAAGTAACTGAAGTAGTTTATCCCCCCTCTGCATCATGTGGGGTCCTGCATGGTCAGAAGCAATGATGCAAAATAAGCCACATACCCAGACTAACAAGCCCCAAATTCAAGTCTGTGTGAAACCGAAAAACTCCTCTGAAAGTGGGTCACCAGTGCCTTTGATAACGGCAGTGTGGTTTGTGTGCATAAAACACTGACTCACACAGTGTTGCTCACAAACACAAACACACGCGGGCTGTATAATGATCAAAATAAAAAGGCTGTACTGCTACATCATCATCGTCGTCATCACAGGGACCTCGGTGGGAGTTTGTGGGTCAGCAAGTCTTATGATCACTTCGTCTTGGCTTTTAAGTCTCTCCAAAGAATCGGTGCATGTGTGGCTGTGCGTAGTCTCTTGTTAGCCTTCAAATGGAGAACACCCTATTCAGGTTGTTTAGCCCCCCTTGAAGACATGGAAGAGGGAGACACCATCAGCATCTCAAGAGGGAGGAGAGGGAGGGATGGGCTGCAGCTGACCCTTCCTCAGAGAGAGCAGATATTTCTCAGAGTTGCTGCCTCTGAATGGTTGTCAAAATACTCAAAGTAGAAGACCGTCTCCTACGTAAATCCCTACCTTACCTCTCTTTCTCCCCCTTGTGTGCATCCCTTGTTGTCCTATCTTTCACTTTCTCTCTTTTAGCTCCAGTATCTGTGCCTCAGTGGCTACTTGGAGGTTATCCAACCCCTCTCCTTCTTTTTCTTCCTCTTCATCCCTTGCTACCGTCCTCCCTTTGATCTGTGTTTCACAAAAGCACCTGGAAAGGCTCGAAGTGGCCTGGCATCACTAAAGAGGCCTCTGAGCTACACCAGCAAACACCACAGAGGATGTAAGGAACCGGGCCAAGCCTGGCAATGTGTCATCCACCGGGGCAGAGAAGCACCTAAGGTTCCTCTGGTCACGCCTGCCAGCTGCTTCCCCTGTTTACCGACCATGATATCTTCTCAACTGGAAGCTCAGAGCTGCTAAGCATTCAGCATGTCTCATCACAACAGGGGTAATCATATTTTGTGTAATATGTCAGTACAAGGGCTAACAAGTTTTGATTATCCTAATCCTTACCTGCCCTTACAACGACCTGCTGCAGTCTGAAATATAAGAACTCATGTTTCTCAAAAGATCCTAACATAATAATAAGATGATTGACTTAGTAAACAAATCTGATCATGTATCATATAATGCCTTAGGAAACTATAGTCAAGCATTATCGCTAACCTCATATCTCTTCTTTTTTCATCAGTTCTTGACCTGAAAGGCAACTTGACTTATATGTCACATCAGGATGTTTTTGTTTCCCCTTGTTTGATTTGCCATCTAATCTAGAATGGATTAGGAGGTAAATAGACCCATGTGGATTATTAGTCAACCAGATTTAAAGGTCATATATTTTACTCATTTCAACATGTTCCACTGGCCCCAGATGTCCCAGAACAAAGAGTACTTAACAAATGTATTTAACCACCTGTCTTTAAAATGAGAAAACATAAATATTTTAGAAATCTTTCCAAATCTTGTTTCAATCGGAAAATCTTTGCTGTCAGGCACAAACCTCATACCTCCATGATTGCTACATTTTTAGGAAATAAAAAATTCTCCACTTCTAAATGACAGAATATTGTATTGTCCTGATTACAAATCTTTTTCTATGTATTTTAAGTGGGTTAAAAGTTCATAAAAACACTCATCAACAAGGGAGATTATTAATAGCACTGTTTAATTAATAAAATGGTATCATAAAAATGTAGATAGGAGGTTTGTGCTCGCGATGAAATATTATTGTTATGGGACAAACATTTTGAACAGAAATGAGGGATTTAAAACTGAATTCACCTTTTTATACCCAAATACGAGCTGGCTCACTGGGCCTCTCTGAGAAGCCAGAAATTAATTAAGCAAAACATTCAACCACCAAAATATGATTTCCCATTAAGAAATGCAAGTTAATAACTACAATTTGACATCTTTATCAAGAAATGATGATGTGCTTTACTATTTTTTGTGTTGTTTTTTTTTACTTTTGTAAAACAACATATTTGAAAATTCATAAATAACAATAATAACTACATTTCAGCATTAAAAATATCATTTTGATTAAGGAGCCTCTACGTATCATTGTTTCATCATTTACAGAAAAATAACATAATAGTTTTGGTAATTACCAATGTTCTTAATTTCAGGCACTTGTGGCTTCCATCTTACTCCAGTTAACTTTAAGCGTTCAAATTCTGGCATGCCTATAAGCCCTAATGTTTAATTCCTACTTAGAGAAGGCTGTTTCAGTGTGAATCCTCATGATCAGTGTCTGAAGCAATATTATGGATGGGAGAATCAACATCAAGTATTTAAGAAATGATATTTTTTCAAGTATTCTTTTGGTATTGAAAACTCCCAAGCAGATTGCGTGCACAGATATAGTGCACACACACATTTGCTTTAATATGTTTTTCGTCCATGTCCACATGCCAGAAATCTGAACCTTGCCAACTTTACGGTGAATCCCTCATATCCGCTCACTTTCTGTTCCAAGCGCCTGGAATCTCACCACCTGAGAGCGACACTACCCTCCAACCCGTCCCATCAGTGCAGCTCTCTGTCGAATCACTTCCTTAGTGCCACGTTAGCATACAGTCGTCCCTTTGTTCATTAGCCAAAACGTTCCTCCCTCTGCTTGCCCTGCCATCCACCTCCATTTGTCATCATCAAGTATTAATTACTTCACTCCCCCATCTCTGTTCACACACACTCCTCTTCTTTATTCTGACTGTAGCATGGACGTTATTAATCCCCTGTTTGACTCCTGATGCCAGCTCAGCATTATCCCCATTACAGATGGCAATGGAGATTTCATCACTGATGTGCGCCAGTGAATAAAAAAAATAAAAGGTCGAAACACACCAGTGCTATTATTGTTTCCTGGCAGGGGGGGCATGTTGGTGAATGGCCATGGGAAGATGATAGATTATTGGAGGAGTGAGAGCGTGTGCAATTCAAGGTCAGCAGATAGTGTCTGGCACTGAGATGAGTTTGTAAGCTGATGATTGTTAGTATCTTCATCGGAGATCTATGCAAACACTGTGTGTCTTTTCTCACCTACTGCTGTGTCGTCATTTTTTCCATGGACACACGCTTTGATTCTTAAACTTTGACCTGAGTCTCTGCTACTTTCATGCTGAAGTCCTCTGTTTTATGCCTGCTAAATAAATCAAATTTTTATTGCCTGAGCATATAATTCCAAATCCTCCAGACAGATCATTGTTGGTGGATGGTAATGGCCTTCAAGGTTTCACTTTTCTAGATTTGCAGTAATGATCCAAATGATGTGAATTGGAACAATTCAACTATAAAAATGAGGCTACAGCCAGTGAATGAAGTCTGCTTTAAGATTTTACTCCTTCATCAACAGATAACGACATGCTGACTGATACTGGGCACTGAGGTTGCTTTAATCTACATTTCACCTTCCTATGGCTTCAAGGTATTACATTTTAAAGAGAAGGGTCTTTATCCATTTTTTTTAACTCAGTAAGCTATGCCACAGACTGTCTTGCTTTAATTCTTAATATCTATATAAACATTAAGCTACATGAGACATGGAACCTGCGTCTGATCTTACTCCTAACTCTGTTAGTCAGAATGATATGGATTTGCCATAAACTACATCTACACTCGATTGAAATGTTATTCTCCTAGTTCCCCGACAATCATCCTTTTCATTTTTCTCCCTCAGTCACCTCATTTAGTTCCAATTTCTTGCCAAAAACCACATTTTTTTGTCAAGGACCATAATGTGTTTTGTTGAAGAACCAAACTAAAGCAGAAAAAATATAATTATGAATCAAAATGTCATTATTGCAAACAACAATTAGAAGCCCTGCAAGTAATGATGAAGAGCAAAAAAAACAGGAGGTTCAAAGAAACTGGATTAACATCCAAAATAACTTTTTTGGAAAACAGAGTTGGCAGTGAGTCTCACATTAAAAAGGCTCACTGCTGCTAAACAAGGTGACAGAACCAAGAAAACTTAGCATTAATTTCTGCGCTATTTTGTTACATGCTGTCAACTCCTTCAGCTTTGAGGGAGCAGAATCTGCCAAGCAAGATCATGAGCTTATTTTGCGGTTTTCTTTGGCTCTTGTATATCAATTTGTCAGAAAACTGGAGTAATTCTGCCAGTTAGGAAACACTAAAGAGGCTAAAGGAGTTAAAACTTGTCTGGAAACCTTTGCCGTTTATAGAAAGGTTATTATTATTCAAAAAATAAAACAAAATCACGAAAAACTGACATGAAAAAAAACAATGATGTTGACTTTAACTTTAGCCTTTTCAAAATAATTTACTTAAACTGTATTGTGTGGTTCCAAATCTAGACTAAATTAAACAAAGTTACAGAAAAAATGCACACAGTTTCAGTCTTTGACAACTGTATACTGGCTGAAACAACCTCAATGGCTCATCGCATACATAGTGATTTACGTTTTTAAAGACCTTGTGAATGGACTCAAACTAAAAACAGTTTCTCTTTTTTGATTGTTCCTTTATGGCTGTTTAAGAGCACTTGCTTGAGACTTAACTCTGACACATTTCACAAAAACAGCATTTCTTGACCTGCAGACTACAGAAACCTAACCCTTGATAATATTCCACTATCTTTATTTTGGTTGTGAATTGTGTTCCAACATGAACAAAGAAAAGACAAGGCTTTTGGTCTAGACTGGACTTTCCCCTGATAGAACCAGTTGTATAATTAGTTGGGCCCTGGGCTGGCAGCAGTTGCACATTACTTGAATTTGAAAACACTTTTTAAGGCTTCATCTACACACAGGTAGAAAAAAAAAGCCATCCCTATAATCAACTTTCATAAAGTGCAAAGGATGAAATGTTGTGTGCTTGTCAATAGCAAAAAATGATTTCCCTCGCAAATAAAAACAATCCTTACCATTCTTCTGGAATGACTTTTACTTTTCCAAGTTGTCCACTTAAACTAAATTGCAACCAGTGTTACCGTTGAACTTGAGACCATATTGGTAATAACACATGTTCTCTGCAAACATTTCCTTGTTTAATTGTAAATCCAAGAACTATCTGGTGCAGTTATCCTGATGTTATGATGAAAAAGTAAAGAGAGACATTCATGACTCCTCTTTCTTGCTTCTACAGCAGTTGCAACTGCAGGCACGGGCAGCAAAGTGCAGCTGGATGACATGGACATTTTAAAATGTGAAACTGAGTCTTGTTCGAAAGCTTCCAAGTGTTTGATGAAGCAGCAACACAGTGGGATAGCCACTATGAGTGGATGTGTACGCAAGTTGATAGTCTTGTTGAAACCTGCGGAAGTTTGCAGCGTCCACAATAGCACAACTTTTATGGTAAGAGAAGTGACAATGTTGCGTAGAGGAGAAACTGGTGAACAAAGTGATGATCAAGCCATGTTTTCTTATTGAGTCATATAAAATCTTTTCCCTGGAAGAAGCTTCTCAAAATGTGTGTTTTCAGTGACCTGAAATTCCCTTTGCTTCAGTATAAAAGGGCTAAACATACAGAAAATGATATGTTTTCAATACCTACTCATGGATCAGACCTAAAATTGTAAAAAGTTGTCTTTTAAAGTTCCGGTTAAAAACCTTTTACAAAAAACTAACCCATATATTGTTAAAAAAAAAACAAAAAAAACTCTGAAACAAACCAAATAAATCTCAACAAAAATCCATCATTTCACAAAAAAATACTTATATAAACTAACAAGAGAACATTAGATGCTAATTAAAATATGACCAAAATTGAGATAGAAGCCAAATAGACCAACAACTAGAACAACAAAGCTACTAAAAATCAACTATTTCAACCTTATTTAACAGTCTTGTATTAGTGTGAAATAAAAAAAATAAAGAAAGAATAAAAAAAACATCACATATGAAAAACTCTTATTCATCCCCACCTAGTGCTAAAGATGGCCGACATGCTTTCAAAAAAACACTCTGATTTATCTACCTTGAACTCTAGCTCCATGCCAGTGACGTGCTCTCCGCTCTCCACCTGAGCCAGCTTCTGGATGTAGGAGTAGAGGCTCCTGGCAGCCACTTCGGTGTTTCCGCAGGCGACCGCCTCCAGCAGTGCATCATGAATGAAGCTGTACTGGTCCTCCGTCTGCACCATGTAGTTCCGCTGTGAGCGCATCAGCGTCACATGGCCGTAAATGTCCACCGTTTTCTCATGTTTGATCCGCTCCAGCATGGCGTCGATGACGATGAAGCAACCTGTCCGGCCGACACCAGCGCTGCAGGAGAAAAAGAGGGAAAAGAAGGTCATCAGGACTTTTTTTTTTTTCAATAAAATGCTGATGGTACTTTGAATAATCTGACTCTTATTACGCAGTGTTTGATGGTGTTGGAAGGACTACATTATAATTATTCATCATCTGGACTTGAAGAATACTAAACATGAAGTGATTATGCATGTCCAAAAAGGCTTGCAGATTTGTTGTGGCACTGCACTCTAAATAAATGAGTGGGAGAAGAACACAGAGAGATACAGTGATAGCTTGAGAGGGGAAACAGAAACAACTTAAATTGACGGATAGAACAACAAGAGTGATGAAGATTGGCTGAAGCAAGCTGTCAAATCTCAGTTTATTGTGAAGGGCTTTGGACTCACTGAAGTCTTATCTTGACAAAAAGGAAGGTTTCAATTTGAATAAGCTGTTTGAGAAATATCGCTTGTAAAGGGAGGAAGGGCTAAGGAGCAAAAAGGGAGAAGCTAGAGAAAGATGGGAAGGGATTACTGCAAGGCTTTCTGACAGAGAGGGAGAAAAAGAGGGAGAGGTGGAGAGAATAAAAGCTTGGGAAAAAAAGAATGCCTTAAAGAGAAAGATAATGTGACTGTTGGAGAGGAAAAAAAAGATGGAGGTCTGGTTAGAAAGGGAGCATGTGTTTGTATAATGTCCATTATGTAATGTATAATAGAGTAAACATGGAAGCTATTTTGCTCATGGGTATATACACACTGACTGAGCGGGGACAGAAATAAAACAGGGATAGCTCCTCCATGTGTAGAGTAAGGATTTATTTCTGCTATGAGATCAAACCTGAGAAGCATCGAGCTGACCACAGGGACACATAAAACTTTCCCACTCAGGTACGGACATTCCTGTTACATAAAACTTTAAACACACACTTGGTCTCAGAGGGAAAACAAGTACTCAAACTAACACTAAAAATGAAAACATTTCTGCTGACCTGCAGTGGGCGATGATAGGTCCGGCATCAGGTGGGTTGCAGGTTTTCACTCTACGGAGGAAGGCCAGGAAGGGGGTTGGGTACTCTGGCACGCCGTGGTCAGGCCATGCTGTGAACTGGAACTGACGGACCTCCCGCTTCTCACTGGAGCCATTCTGAAAGAAACAGATAGGAGTTTTTATTAAAGAAACAGAGCTGCTGACACGAGATCAACTGACAAAATGTATGTAAAATAAACTAAAATGAAGGTTGTTGTGCCCAAATGAAAAGTGTTGCTTATTTCAAAAATATGTCTCCTGTTTTTACTTGTATATGTACATCTTTTTGATTTGCACATTGAGAGCAAAGTAAAACGCTGTTTGACAGACGTCGTCAATATCGCTGATCCTGCAATACCAGAATTTCCCCTTTGGGGATCAATAAAGGACTATCTTATCTTATCTTATCTTATCTTATCCTGATTCTCAAAGTACCTGTTATGCATTTTGAAGGGCTACCCACTCTAATTTCCTCCAAACAATTGTTTTACACAGAGCATGCTCTAACCATTAGGGTCAGAACAAAATTACCCTCCATTGAAGTTCAAAATTAATCAACACATCCCTCACAGAGATAGAAATTGCCTGTTAGGACAGGCTAATGTTTTGATTTGCAACTTATCTGTCTAATCCATACGCTGGAAAATGGTGATTATAATGATTTCCTTTTTTTTAACCAAATCTGATAATAATCCAAAGTTGAACAGAAGCTTCTGCTGAGCTCTCCACAGATAAAAGAGCTTTGTGTAGCTATCTTAAAGAGGGACAAATGCTTTTAACTAAAAATAGATGTATCATGCAGCATTGCCTATGAGGGTGTAATTTTCCTCTGGGAGACAATTTCACACATACAGAGCTGATCAGATGGACTCATTATAGAGAACCAACTCTGAGCATCTTCATACTAAACACTACAGGTATCATATCCTCATTCTTGCATGACACTGCGGCTCAGATCATCCACAGATACGAGTAGCAAACACCCACATTACACCACCGTCTGTCAGCTCCCGCCTCAAACTCAACTCTTAATGCATCAGAGATACAAGCTGGGATCCAGACATTGACAAAGGATAAGAGGAGAGACAGAGAATCTTCCTTGGATCTTTCTGTCCTCCTTGCTGCTCAGAAGATCCTCTAATGGAGGTACTGTTTGCATATCAATGCAGTGCTTCTGCTTCCCGGACAGACGGATTTTTCCCCTTACTGAATAAATGAATAAATGAGTGTAGTAATTAAAAGCAAACTGACCTAAATCTTATTTTCTCTATGTTTTGGACACGCTTGCTTCTGCAGATGGAGAGGGCTGTGTGGATGTGACTGATGCCTCACTGCAGGGTTTCTTTAATTTTATTTTCTTAATGTTTAGGATTTATCCGTAGACACAGTTTTGCATCACTGCAGGACGCACATGCATATGGATAGGTACCAAGGTGGCTGCTTTGCTGATGCACCATCTGTGTGTGTCTGTTTGTGTGTCCACTGCTGGCTCCTGCTGCTTCTCAGAAATCCGAGAAAATATTATTTCTCAGAGATATAAAGTGAAAACAGCTCAGTGAGAAATCACAGCTATGGCTGCAGTTAAACGGAGTAAAGAAGGGAGCGGGAGAGAAGGAATCATTTGAGGAGGTCTGAGCCTGAGAGCTGCAGAATGCAAATGAACCTGAATGTAAACCAGCATGCTTTAAATCTAACTCGGCTGCTGCTGGTATCTTAGCATCTTCAAAGGGTAACTAAACACCAAGACCACTTTTTTCCACATGAAAAATCTATGCAAATGGAAATAAAAAATCTCTTTTCTTTTCAAAGTTGTTGTTTTTTTTTTGGTTTTTTTTGGGGGGGTGGTCTGCATTTGTCTGACAGTGTTCAAAGACAACAGGTAGACTTTGAAAGGGGAGAGAGAGCAGGGGAAGAAGTAGGGGAAGCAAATATTCATCAGGCAGTAATTGAACCTAGGCCAGCTATTTCATTCATGGCACAGTTGCTAACTACACCAAACCAACACCAGCATTGTTTAATTATGGTCTAAATTTTCATATTTATGTCCAAAGAGGAAACAGTTCTGCATATTGTTTTAGAAATATGCAGAATGACTGCACTTTATGGTTTAGAACCTGTAAACCACAACTGAAAGTAACTTTAGTTCATATCTGGCGGCATTTGATGAAAAGCTGAAATAGACACCCACTTTTTTACGACTATGAACTTCAGCCCTAGCCAAAATGTGGGGATGACAGTAGACTGATTTTCATCCAAAGTAATGCAAACCAAAAGTACTCCCTGGGCACAAACTTCCACCATTTCCAAAAACTGCCCCACCTGAAAAAATCTGGAATCCACAAATAGATTCAGATCACCACCAAAATTAAATCACTTCTTCCTTGTGTCATGACCAATATTCCCCTGAAAATGTCATCAAAATCTGTTGAGAACTTATTGAGCTATTAGGGAAATGTGAAAAACTGCCCAATCTTTCACTGTTAAAAATAGTTAAAAAGTTTATTATAGGTATGGCATTTTTTTCCCACCTGTGTGTAGGAAGCATCATTCATAAGCTCTTATCCTGTTAACAAACTAGCAAACAAACGGTGCCTGAAACCACCAATGAACCACGTTTCCCCTCATAGACGTCATGTCTTTTTTGGTATTCTCAATTTAAATCATCTGTAGTCAATATAAGGATGTTAACATTGATGAAAGCAGCTGACTGTAGAAGATTTCACTGTGATGCCCTCGGATTGCAAGCAGTGTAGTTTGTCTCTCGAGAGCCCAGTATACACATTTTTCTTAGAATGAGGTTGATAAAATACAAACATGTTTCTCGCACAAGACCATACACCAGTGCTGTACACCTTGGTGGCTTGTTAGTCAACCTAGGATGGTTATGGCACTATGGTCAATAATAAACACAATGACAATATGGACCACATGATGTTGTGGCTGATGGAGAGGGCATGAGGAAGTGAGTGGGGTGTGTCTATCCCAACCCATTTCAAGCTTTTTCTGTGATGTTCAAGAGGCAGTTTTTGACATTTCAGGCCAGATGCACCACAGCAAAACCTCTGGAGTTTAGTTGTTTTTCAACATCCCTGGTTCAAACTAGTGGTCAGTCTGTTGTCACTCCTGAACTAAAGCCAAATGCTGCACTGGAAAAGAAAACTACAGCTTCATTTCTCTGTATTTGTTTTTTACAGCTCCTTCATAAGACTGAGACTGTAGAGGCAGTGGGCCGCACATTGATATGCTAGTGATGCCTCCTCTCTTTCTTTTTTGTGTAGTTATGTATGTGTGACTGTCCTTGTCTGAATGCAAATAAATGTGTGTTTTTCATGTCTGCAGGTGTGTATCTGCATGTGGCATCATATTCATTTATGTAAATACATGTATTTGTGTTTCATGTGTTTTTCCCTTCCCCGCACATGTTCACAGGGGTGCATGAAAAAATCTTTCATCGTCTGAAGGAAGGAGAGAGCCTGTGTGTCCCAGTATTTAAATGTGTTGTGTGTGTGTATGTGTGCACAGGAGCATGAGAGCAGTCTGCCAATTATGTATATTGAGTTTCTCTTCTGCTCACTTTACCTAAGTGCTCCAATTTGGCAGATGTGCATAAACAGATGATCTATTGAGAAGAGAAAGAGACGTCTAGGGAAGGTAAAAGGGGTGGACTGAAAGGACAACATGGATAAAGACTTTCAATTAATCTACTCATGGAACAGAAAAACATGCTCAACATACAAACTTTATGTCTGTTCATAAAAGATGCGTATCAGCGGCTGAATTTTGCTTGCAAATTGGTGAAAGCCTTTTTACTGAATTATGTGTTTTATTGTAAAAGTCCACATGAAAAGAAAAAAAACAAAAACCTGTTTTTCGCATAATGTTACACAACTTTGATTACAATATTTAGTCCAAAGCTATGACACCTCTGTGCAGTGGGCAAGGACGTGGCCAAATTAAAAATCACCGGAGGCTGTGTAACAACATGTTCTGGTTTGCTTTGTACAATATTTTTTATGTAGAGTATTTTGATTATAAGTAGTATTTAAGGTAGAATTTTAAATTGTCACCTAGGACTTGGATTCGTTCATTGAGCCTTCAAAGCAATAAATATATTAGTTTCCATAATGTTGTTCTCATCTTTTTAAAATGGGATGGTGGGCTAGAATGTAAATTATAATTATCATGTGCATATAAGCAGGGCAAATAAAACTACTGAATTCTGAATTTTCACAGTAAGACATGATGAACTAACTGCCTTAACATTTCCTAACTTCAGAGACTAATGTTGTAACTTCGAAATACAGGTACAAAAAACCCTTTTCAAATAATTTTTGAGAAAACTTGCATTGCGTTAAGACACCACATTAGGCTTTTCTGTTTAATATGCCCTTTAGTGTGTTTAACCTCTCTCCTCCCAGTGATAGAGCACCTCTGTGAACAATTAAAAGTCTGCAGCGTCCCAGACAGACTAAGAACACAGAACTATAAGGGGCACTATATATGTGAAAACTAGACGGTGTTTTGAACATAAGTGGTTATGAATATACCCTTGCAGTCATCAGAAATGAATTTTTATGGACGTGATTTACGGCAAATTATGACGTCCTTCATACTATGAATTTCAGGGTTTGAAGTTGAAGAGGACCCAGCATTATTTGTATGTATGTAAGCATTTGTATATGTGAATGACACAAAAAAACAACTTACCTTGTGCAAGGAGAAAGTGCGCACGCAGAAAGTGGCTAGTTCTATGGTGTCAAGCAGGGTCACTTGGGTCATCCCGTATGTTTCTGTGCCACGACTGGGCCAGTACTGGTCACATTTGATCTAGACGTGAGAGAGAAAGAGAGGCAGAGTGTTAGAAATTCTTCACCACAATTGATTTAGAGGTGTCTTCACTGATGAACAAATCATGAAAATTAATGGTGAAGTGCAAACACCACTCATAAATCAAGCCCTCCTGTGGGTTCAAACAGCAGGCGCTGTCAACAGAAACACTGGGAGACCTCTTGATGATAACAAAATCTGGAAAACAACACTTTGTCACTGAAAATGCATATATTGCCTTACAAGTCTTAGAAATTCTGCTTCCACCTTACTGTAAAAAGGCTGAATATGCTGAACATGTGTGCAAAATTCAGGAAACACAATTACTTCACAATTCATTCCTGAGACAGTATAAGTACTCTATTCTTAAAGTTCTAACAAGAGTAAAATCCCACTTTCTTCCAAACACTGGGCTGGATGGATGTGTTATTTCAGCTAAAACTTTATTCAAGCAGTTTTCTGCCCACCAGTTCTACCTGATATCTGAAAACACAACACCTGCTCCTCCCCACAGCTCTCTTCTGTCAGCCCACTTAATAAAGATTCACTCAATATGGGCTGTGACGCGCCGGTGGACATCAGATGAGATGTGACAGCCTGTGAGGGAGACGCGCCGCTCTCTAGCTTCTGTCTCCCATTTCCTGCTCAGAGCTGACACTCAAGTTCTCCCGCCTGCTAATCTTGATCACGTTTGACAGGAGCGGAACGCGCATGTCAGTATGGAGGAAAGGTAAACAGCTGAAACTGGATGGAGGGAGGGGAAATGAACGGAGACACCTGGAGGTGAGCGAGCTTGATGTTGACACAGGTTGGAGCTGACAAGATGAAACATCGCAGTTGGCTTTTTGACATCAAGACAATTCACTCCTTCATTGAAAAGAAAATAGACTTTCTTGATCCATTTTCACGTCATTTTGGTCCATTTTATTACTTTTCTTCTGGCACTCACTTCGATGTTCAGCTCACAATGTCAATAGGAGGTGTTAGCAAGGGAATGTTATTTCAGCAGTCAGAAAGTCAAACACTTTGCTCCATACTGATTCAATATGGAGTCCCTCAAGGATCAATTCTTGAACCCTTTGCTATTTTTACATGCTCCTATTATGGCTTATCATTCACTTAAATAATATTCCAGGACTGGGAAACATTCTCTTTATCTAAAATCACTGCATTTTGTCTTTCTTTTTATCTTTGTAATGGAAGATACATAAAAGTATTAATAGAGTTTGTGTGTTTAGGTATATCTTAAACTATAACAACCATCCTCCTGCCCCTAAAACAAGCCTGTGATGTGATACTCTACACATTTCTGTGCAAAAAATTTACAGGCAGATGTTTTTGTAATGTTGATGTTGATGATGATGTTGCACTCTGATTTGTTGAGCATTTCGGTGCTTATGAGAGAGCCACGCAGGTTGTGCATGCGAAAATGATCTGTCGTTCGTGGCGCTACAGCCAGTTTGAATTGAATAATTAATTTATTTGACTAAGGCGGAGCTCAGCACTGGCCCACTTTAACCCCTGTGTGTGTGTGGGTATAAATTTTTAAGATTAAATCAGCAGAAAACAGAAATTGGTTAGTGGGTCAAAAGACTTTGGGGACCAGATTTGCTATCTGCTAATTCTACTATCAATTACATCATGTCCAATGTGCTCTTAAATGAATGTGGCTTGACGTGAGCGTTGCCACAGTGCTTTATTAATGATTTTCTATGATAACATTAACAGCAGCCAGTATTTTTGTAACACATTTTTCATGTTAAATCTTGCAATTTGTGGTTGCAAAGAGGTTTTGTTGCCATGAAGCTCTCTAAAATGTGCAAAAGAGAATTAAAAACAAAACAGCCAAAACTAAAACAAGAAGTTTAAATGTTAGAAAATGAAAAAAAAAATATTTTCTTTTGTAGGACACAAAACTGAGACTTTTGTAGACAACGGATTTCCAACACATGCTGAAGCAACTTCTCATGGAAATGAATGTGAAAAAAGTTGACTAGTGTGATCACACCTTGACATCATCTTCCTCCTGTCTGTTACTAAGCTACTGTGCTCCTCATGCACTTCATCCTCTGACTTCCACCATGAGCAGATGGTCGTGGGAGGACTGGTCACAGGTACTGCAAAAACTCAGAAGCGCTCGGTTGCTGTAAAAATAATTATTTTAGCTTTTAGCACCGAACACTGGGTGTGCTAAAACTTGCTAAGCTCTGAGAGCTGTGGGAAACATTTGACAGATTGTTGTTTCCACTGCAAATAAAGGGAGAAAACAGAGTCTGTAGTGAGCCTCCCAGTGGATCTGCAGCCTTACTTATCAGATGTGCACAGGTAGAGTCTTCAAGTTAACTTTATCTTCATCCTTTCCGAAGCTTTATTCACCCCTGTTTGAATTTCTACACTTCTCTTGGAAGCAATCCATCTCAAGAAAATGAGATTCAGTAGCCTATGAATGAAGCTTAGGCTGCGCAGATGGAAAATCAATGTAAAGTTTCTCATGCTTACCTGACTGACCTGAATTCAGAGTTCCAAAATTTAAAGTGGAGAAACAAATGTCAAGCATTAACCCCCAAGTTGGACAACAGGACCACACGATTCTCACCTAAATGTGAATCATGAAGTTAAACATGGGGATACTGTTTGCCTTTACAAATTAATGCTTAGCCTCTTTATTAAACAGTGTCTCTGACTTATTTTCTTTCACTCTCATAGATGAAAACCATCACGATAACTATTATGAGAAAAAGAACAAACATATTTTAAATATTTTCAAGCACATGGTTTAAATCAAGCCATTTTCAAGCCTTGAAAACACATTAAAACTCAAATATATGATGACAGCAAAAACAAATAGTCTTCATTCATAAGGAGACAGTTCAGCAAATTTTGCATAAAAATTTGAACAAGACAAATGTGTGCGCTAAAATTTTTCCCAAAACTTCTGACTTGTTAGCAAAATAAAAAACGTGAGCCAATTTGTGGAATAATTTTGGAACAAACTACACGGGTCCCACAATTTTTAGAAATGACTACATGTGATGAAACTTGAGTCTTTCAATACGATCCTGTGACAAAATGGCAGTCAGTTTATTGGAAAAAACATTGTCACCAATGACGAAGAAAGCCTGGCAAAGCATGTCCAAATTCGAGGCCATGTTGATTGTTTCCTTTGACATTAAGGGTGTGAAGCAGTTACTCAAACATATGAATACAGTTCGCTTTGAATGCATATTAACATGAAAAGTGAAATGAGAGCAGAGAAGGATATGAAGATTATTTTTTTTGATCAATAATGTAGTGTGTATTTACCCTTGATTTCTCCTCCAGTCTGGTCATCATAACCACTGTGGCGGCTCTCTGTTCCCACACCATCCTCCAGAAGTCCCCAAAAGTCTCTGGTAATGGACCTTGTGTGGCAATGTAGGCGTTCTGCTTCCTGTAGCCATCAATGTAGTTGGCGTTGATGTAGTCGCTTCCTGTTATGCCTAAAAACAATCAGAAATCTTCATTTAAAAAACATAGCACTTGGTAGCTTTAATACTTTTTCTCTCTGAATGAATGACAATATCACTTAAGTCACTATTATCACCCTATTATTTGTGTCATAGGTCTCAATAATTCCCCGCTCTCACACTGACTGACCTCGTTTTCTTGTGAATGTAAGTGTTAAAACTTCAGGCTGGTAAATTTCTTACATAATGAGTTCTCACACACCTAATTGTTAAAACAAGTGGAAATTGGATGAAGTCTGTAAGAAAACGAAGCTGTTCGGAGAGAAGTGGCAGTGTTTTCAAGTAAACTTTTGGGACATAAAATCATTCAGGTTTTGTTTTTGTGAAAAAGATGTAGAGGTGCTTTCTTCAAAAACAGTTTTCTTAGACAAAGCACAAAGTTTGAACTGTCATGGACCTCTCAACCTCTGCTACTGTAGATAACCTCAGATTTGGTTCCAACTCAGTGCAGCAGCTGTTTCACTGTCACACCTTCCTCTATAGTTGTTTTCAGCCCTTGTGGTTCTGCCTGAAGTTTCTACAAATTTGTTGTAGCAGCCAACATCTGATTTACCCTCACATGGATGAGATAAATCAGCCACTACAGCCAGGAGCGTAGATTCAGTTAACATCCCTTTCAGCCTTCCACCATGCTCTGCTGCACACCAGCCTCTGCTAAATCTAACTTTAGGAAATCCCCATTCTCCAATGCTGGCTAGACAAATGTGTACAGCCAACATTTTAATGCAAAGATGTTGTATATGGAACTTTAAGCTCTTCCAAAAACTCCCTGCTTCCACTGAGCGCATGTAGCTATTAAAGTATGCTGCAGCATTTCTTTAATGTGTCTGCAGAAGCAACCGAACACTTCAGAGGGGAAATATTTAGCTCTCTGCAAGGCTTTAACGGGATTGCTTATGATACCAAGTGCATAAAGTTATGTAACTATCAAAGAAGCCTGTAGTGTCATCATGTCTTGGAAAAAAACACTACCATCCTCGGATCTGAGGGAATCAGTGTTGGCATGATACACTTCAGATCTTTGAATGATTAAAGGCTCAGCGTTCTTAAACTCTAAGGATGTGCCACGTTTTTCAAGAGTTATTCGTTCAAAATTGAAAACAAAAATGATCTTATGCTACCATTATCTTAATTCAAAACTATATTTTTTAAATTGTTTTTAACAGATATGTTAATAATGTGGTTGGACTGACAATTCATGACTGCAGTAACAACAGAAGATGAAAGTTGGAATGTCTGATCATCAAGCAGCAACATACCAAGTGTGGAAGTGCAGAAACTGCAGTTCCTTGAGTGGACACTTGAGGTTGGCTGCAGGGACACCATACTATTAGCATCAAGCTAACTAACTCAGATGAACACATGTCTTGGTCCATCTCAAAACAAAGCCCTAGGGCAAACTGCCTCCTCTGGTCCATTTTAATTGTCGCCTGCAAATCTTTTTTTTTTTTAATACTTTATTTTTTCATTTTTTTTACATAAACATATAACAGATGAGGACAGAGGACAGCATATATATAGACAGTACATGGAATTAATAGATACATTCTGATATCAAAAAGGCAAGAGTCTCTTTTTTTTAAGAATTAAGCAAATCTCATTTTTTCCAATATTCATCTCCTTTCTTCTTTTGGAGTCATGAAGAGAAAGTAATTTTCTCCATGTTGCGAATGGAGTTTATGATATTTACAAGGAGTTTCATGGTGGGAGGATTCTTCTGAAGCCAGCATTTAGTGGTTGCTTTTTTACTTGCCACCAAGAGTATCTTCAAAAGATATGAGTCTCCTCTATTGAGGCCTTCAGGGATATTCCCAAGATACAGGGAGGCAAAAGAGAAGTCCATTGACCTGCCCAAAGTTCCTGAGATAAGCTGCTCCACTCCTCTCCAAAACATTTTCAGGTACGGACAAGACCAAAAGATATGTACATAGTCTGCCGGAGCCGCTCCGCACTCCCTCCAGCAGACAGATTGGGCGCTACTTAGTTTTTATTTTTGATTTGGGGTGATAAAGAATCTTATTATGTTCTTCCAACAGAAATCTCTCCAGAACAAAGAATTTGTGGAAGTGGACTGCATTTCCCAGATCTGAAGACACGCATCTTCTGAAATGTTAATATTTGCTTCTTTTTCCCAACGTTGTCTAATGTAATCTGTTGAATTCTTATTCAACAAAATTAAGCTTTTGTAAAGTTTGCCTACTGTACCTTTAGGAGTTTTTGAATTATAACTATCAATAAATATTTGTGTTATGCTTAGGGGTTCAGCTAAGTCAGGAGGAATATTTTTTGAGAAAAAATGGCAGATCTGTAAATAACGGTAAAAATCTTCTTTGCCCAACCCATAAAATTGACGCAGATCCTCAAAACGTAATAGTTTTCTATTTTTGTAATCCTACAGAAGGAAGTGATTCCTAGCTTAGCCCATTGTTTATACTTATAGTCGTGTGATGCTGGAACAAAGTGTGGGTGAAATGCAGGCCAACTCAAAATTCTAATCTCTGTGTGTAGCTGAAACCTCTTCACCACTTCTGACCACATTTTTAAGGCAAAACTTGCACAATGTTTTTCGCCTGCAAATCTTAAGGTAAAATTAGAGATTACCCACACAGTATTATGACATTTATGTTTAACAGACTAATAAAGACATCAAATACAATAGCAAATACCGTATTTAAGATTGGATAAATAAATAAAATGGCACAGATTAACTTCAAGCAAAAACAGTCCTACTCATTTCTGCAGCTTTGGGAAGTTTGCTCATGTTTTGTGTCTGGATCTGGGAGAAAGCTGTCAGCATTTTCCCTCTTTGCTGCAAGGAGCTTCATACTCATCCTGACCAGGTGTGGATTCAGAGGCAACCAGGAAAAGAGTGTGAATTCAGATTTTCCCACTCAAAATCCTAACGATTGGCTGAATACTTCGTAAAGCAATTAATGGAAAGCTATGATGTAAGCTTTTTTTTTTAAATCATGAGGCACACTCAGTTGTTGAACATATTGTTCCCCACTTCATATTTGTTTTATTACTTCCAGCAAGGACATTATGTTTTTGCTGGTAGTTGTTAGTTTGTTTGTTAGCTTGTTAACCAGAAAACCAGAAAAGTTATTTGGTTGTGGTGGTGATCCAAATACAGATGTGAATCAAGGATTTTTTTTAAAAGGAATTACTGATATTATGAGATAGGGCAGTTTTCCACATGTTCGCTGATAACTCAATAAGCATTTTGTTGACAAATTTAGGGAATGATGGTCATGGCATGAGGGAGAAGAGATTTGATTCTGGTGGTGATCCAAATCCAGATGCAGATCAAGGATTTTTTCAAGGATTTGTTAACAGTGGGAGACGAGCAGTTTTCCACATTTGTGCAATGTCAGAAATTCCTTGGTGGAGGTTTTGGGTCTTTGAGCAATTCTAAGTCAAGCCATACTTAAATTTTTTTGTCTTGCCATCTAGTTAAAATGTTCAGACACTCCTGTCTTACTCTTTTTTAAAAAATCATTGGCGGTGACTTTTAAAGGTAAATTTCCTTTAAAAAACACATATCTATAAAATCTTAGGAAAAAAGGTGATCACTGCAAAAAAGATTAACAGAGACTGGTGTTTTGTGTGAGTCATAATAATAAGATAGATTATCAGCCTTTTATAATTAACTAACTGGTGAAATCATGTCTGTTATAAGGGACTCCAGCTTGGGGCATCTGTGTTAGAGAGTCACGTCTCTGACTGACGTCCATGCACTCAAGCGACAAACAATGAAACACTTGACTGGGCTAATTTAAGCAAGGAGACGCAGTGAGGACAACAAGCAGTGTGAAGAGACAGAATAAGAGAGTGCAAAAAGAGACAGAGAGCAAAGAGGAGAAGAAATTTTACTGAATGAAGGGTGGATAAGAAAGAGAGACAAAATGAAAGGAAAGCGTCATTAAAAAGGATACCACGTTGCTATTCGAATGTGGTGCCTTGGCTTTAGTCATAGCTAAGTGAACAGAGAATGGAGGCTTGCATGAATTGTTCTACTGCTGCGACTAATGGCAAAATCACTGCAGTGTAAAATAGAAATTTCAGACTTGATTAATTTATGTATTTATGGACGAGGCATTTTTTTTTTCCAAGGGATAATTTTCTTATGCATGTTGTTGCACCCTCAAATTGGCCAGACTACTCAAAAATTTTAAAATCCAGCTGCGGTGTTCAGCTCACACAAAAGGAGAGGAGCTTCTGAGCAGCAGTGTGTTGGGCACTACTGCGAGGAGTCGGAGCTCTTTCTGGTGATGCAATGCCAGAACAATGTCAGCGGTGAAGGGTGACTACCTCTGACAATGTCCCTTGAGATTTAAGAGTCAGGGGAAGAGTTTTTCTCAGTTGTGAGTCCGTGGGTAGTTAGAGAGGAAGTCATGAGAGCGGGGAAGATCTCATGAGACAATTGGGACAGTGAAAACACTGGTTTAATTTCTGGGTCACACTGTAGTGGCTCAGAGGGAGACTTGAAACAAGTCCTCACCTAACCCCATGAAAAGACACAATATTATTCTATAAACTGCTTTAGTGTTCAGGGACAAAGTTGCGCTGAAACAAATCCTCACTCTAGCCTCAAACTAAAAGCAGTTTTGTTCAATAAATTCACTGTCTGCTGCTGAACTGAAACTGAACTGCACATACTATAAATAATTCCTCTCCAATTCAGTCATATTTTATTCTACTTTTCTTCATGTAACAGGCTCAAGACAATATTAATCCAGTGGACTCTGCTGAATTCTTTTTCCTGATTTTCTTTCTCTGTAAAGGGAATAGACGACAATACCATAACTCCACCTGTCATTCCCAATGCATAGCAAGTCAATTTCTGTCACATGGAGTGTATTTGCTTTCTTGCCTGAGAGTATTTTCCACCAGACAATCAAGTTTAGTCCAAAGTGGAGGTTTTTTTTCAATGACTATCATGGGATATTAAGAGCTTGTCTGAGTTTGACCAGATTTGATCTAGAAACCTGTTCCTGCCACAAGATTTATTCCATACTTACAAACATATTAATGGCAATTTAGTGTCTTATTGCAGAGGTCATCAACTACAGTTGCTTTTCTTGACATAGGCTATGGCGGCTGGATTTTAAAATAAGCTGACATTATATAAATTATTGAACTAATTCATATTTTTTGATTTCTTTCTATTTTTTTTTTTTTTGCAAATTTAATGTATTTCTCAGCTTTTAAATTGAGATCCGTCCCCTATCACCAACATTGCTGCCAGCCTCTTGGGGTGGCTCCAGTGTCTTGGCATCTTTTTCTGGGGCTGACATATTTCCCATCACAGGGTTTGACTCGGATAAACTCATTCTAATTTAGTGTTGGTTAAAATGGCTGATAGGTAGATTTCTTCAAAACAGATCAAAAAAAGAAGTCATTCCTGGCACATGTGTTTCAGTACCAGATGTTTAGGGATTGCATTAACAGTTGTAGAGATTTAACAACAATGAGATAACTATAACAAACCCCTGCATTTTCTCAATTTCAAAATATTTTGGTGGCCGGATGGGAAGCTTTGAAGGGCCACTAGTTGATGATCACTGTCTTATAGCTGTAGAAATACAAGAAACGGTTCTGGAGTGAGCTTAAGCTGCTGTCTAGGGTTGTGTTTACTATTTATACTGCTAAAATACCTCCATTAATCTAATATCAATCTATTTTTGACAATTCATGGATATAAAGGCATATCCCACAAGACTGACAGTGAGACCAAGTACTACCAACAAATTGTTTGTTGATATTATTATATTGCTGGAACCTTACAACAGATTTTTATGGGGACAACTGTGTTTGGAAGGACTCTTTTATCAACTATGGAGGCCAAATATATCTCTTGCAAAAAAAAAAAAATCCAGCCATTAAGTGCAGCATTTTTTCAAAAACCTATTTGTAAATTCATAGTGAGGATTCTGTAATGACTGTTTTTTTTAATTAAAAACATAGTTGTGATGTTATTAGACCTAATATCTTGACCCTAAGTGAAACTGACAACTTTTTATCAGTCTACTGACCAATTGGATTAGCTCAGTTTCTTCTTTGCTTGTTTTTGTGACAGAATTGTCCAATTAGGTGCAGCTAAAGGATAAAAAAAATAAATTAGTTACCTGTCAGTCCTCAAAAGAATAAAAAAGGAAATGTGGCCAATGTGATGAGGCCCTTTATAAAATTTGGGACAGAAACTGCTTCCAAGACTCGCAGAAATAATTCTTCAGAGCAAGGAGTAATAGGTGTAAATACTGAAATTATTTTTACTGTGAGTTTCTTCATACTTCTGTTTTATTTCACCAGAGGACCAAGGATTTACAGAACAATATTCAGATGGGAGGAGGCTTTATCATCATTAATCTGTGTGTCATTTGTCTAAGGTTCTGTGAGATGAAATTCTGTTTGGATTTTTTGTTTTGTCTCTATGGTAAAACAACTTTAACTTGACATCACTGCAGCTTACATATTCTGCTAGCCCAGGCTGTCTGGAAAAAAAATATGTCTTTAAAATGATTGTGCCTGAAAGGGCTTAAGTTCAACACGCATTATTACAAATAAATCTGGGCAGATTAAAAATAGCACAAAGTGACTTGAAGTTAAAAGGGTTAATAAAGCAATACTCTAATAGAAACAACTTCAGTAAAATCCTTTTGAGATTAAAATAAACACATTGGAGATGGTTTATTATCCAGTTATAAATTCTTTTTTGTTCTTTGGGACAGTAAATGCAGCTTTTCATGGTCTTAATTGTTGTAATAATCTGTTCTCTCCACTGTTCCAGTTTAGTCTTTGCCGTCTAGTCCCATCTGGTCTTGTGTCTGTCTATCCACTACAAATTCCTAATTACTTAAATTGACTCTGTAATTATGAGGATTTCCCAGTTGATCTGCAAAGAGCTGAGCTCATCTCTGAAGCTGTTGTAGGTGCTGAAGTGTGATGATCAGAAGAGCCTTACCCTCGATTGGAGCCAGGATGACGCGGGAGTGGTCGTAGGCGATGACGTTGGCATAACGATTTTTGGGCTTGTTCACCTCCAGGTTGGAGTGCTCCCAGGTGAACTGCTGGCCGGGATCAATGGACTGATGTTAGAGGAGGGAGGGGGGGAGAGGGGAGAATATGCACACAAAAACAAAGAAGGTATGAGAAGAGCAAAAACAATCCACCACCTGAATGTTATCAAAGCAAGGGGAGAGGGGGGCGATAGAGAGGGTGATTTCCCCAAAGAAAGCAGAACATGGTATCAGGAAAATCAGCTTTCAGCAGCTGCACAGAGCGCTTTATCTAGATCGCTAATGTAGCGTGTGCATAATGACAAATCACAATATTGAAGGAGGCGGCGGTTTCCCCCGGAGGGGGGAGGTTTAGTAGGAGAAGCTACAAATCCAGCCTCCTCTTTAAAATACAATTACAGATAAATATTCCGTTCCCTTGTTGATCAAATATTCCATTACAATGCCTGTTTGCTTATGGGGGTTTGGCACTCAGCTGGAGTGTGAATGCAGGCTTGATGGATATTTGCAGTTGGGGCTTCTGTATCAAGGATGAGGGACTCAGGGAGCGAGCGACTCAAGCTGAATGAAGTCCAACTGGAAACCTGATCTAACGCTTTCCACGCAATCATGACAGCAATTAGAGCCCCTCTCTCTTTCCTATCGCCTTCTTTGTTCACTCTCATCTCCTTTACTCTTTTTTGTGCCTGTTTTTCTTATCTGCATCCCTCTATCTTCAAAGTCTCTCGTTTTTTTCCACACGCATTTCTCCCTCCCGGTATCTCTTCCTCCATCTCCCGTCTCCTCTCTGATGTTTGTGCTCACTCTCCAGTAGTCGCCCTCCTGCTATTCTCTCCTTTCTTTTCAGATACCTTGAGGCTCACTATGTGTGTGCATGTGTGTATCAAGACTGGGGGTCACTTCCCTGGAAAATTGACCAATTTTAGTATTTAGGAGCACATCTGTTCAGTCTAAAATGGTTTCATGAATTACATTTTGGAAGTGCTCATGGCAAATCTCTAGTCATTAATTTAGAGGAATATCAAAGTCTAAAAATCATCAAAAAAACTATCAACTAGTTTTCTGTTTTTTTTTTTTTTATCAAGGGTCGACTGCAGCGATGATCTGGCAAAGTCAAGACTGTAATATCATCTACAGGGTTCATTCCACTGCATGCACAGACCCTCCATCCTGCTTCACAGCAGAGTGTGGGTTATGGCTGAAAATAAAACTTAAGATTTAGTCCTTAAAAAGAGATGTGATTTGGTTTTATTGAACTGCTTTGGTTTTCCTAGAGCAACAAAGTGCAAAACCATTTCTTGGCATATGATCACATGCAAATGTTTGTGTTGTGGCAACAGCAAACATTGGAGGTAATCCTTTTTTTTATTCAAAGCCCAAGTGGAAAACTTTGGTGTTCAAAGATCAAGCAAATGCAGAAAAATGAACTTCCTAGAGTGTTAGGTTGAAACTGGCAGCAGAAACACTGAAATTACATCATTATGTATGGGGAAAAGGTGATTTCCATGCTTGGAATGAACATTTACAGCCTGATTCAACTCAGATTTGAGTCCAACAAGTCAACGTATACACATCCTCCCACTGTACTGGTGGTGGTTTTTTGATTATATAATTTGATTTGATTTTTTTTAAGAATTTCCAGTTAGGGACTTGATTGGCATGGATAAAAGCCTGTGCCATGTTTCTTTTGGTCAAATGGCCCTTTGTCCACATAATGGCTTAAAGGTTGTTCTTAAACCTCCTTTGATAACCAAATGGCTGATATTCCTCTTGCTTTGTCATATTTCAATTATCCAGCCTCTGCTTCTTGTGGCACAAGGATCATCTAATATGATAACAGTACTCTACAGTACTGAGAGAAACATTTTAAAACACAGGGCTTTTTTTTTTTTTTTTTTACGATGGGAGACAATAATGACAGCAACACCCAGATCTTGGTTGTCATTAAAAAAAGTTTTAAACAGTATAAATGTTCAGCTTTGTGCATTTATTTACAGGTATTCTGTGTAAAGTGATCTTTTTGCCATTTTCTTGCTTCTTTAATGCAGTATTAGGACTCGTGCATGCTTATTATTATCACCACTCTGTCAAAAAGTCCCATCCCCTATATATATATACATATAAATAAAAAATCAAGATTATGGAAGTGCTAAAATAAGGTCACCTCTACAGTTTGTTGAATGACCATAGAAAAGTCATAGAATGATTCCATTCTGGATGTTTTCTTTGATAAGTATGCCATTATTGCCTTTATATAACTTAAGCAAATCCGGTAATGCCACACAAAATTCCAAATAGACAGTCTTTCTGTATAAGGATACATATGTGGAATTTCTGCAGGGATTAAATTGTGACAAAAAAAACACAATATCTGAAAACCTGCATGCTTGCAAAGTATTTTTTTTTAATTTTTATTTCTGAATATATGTCTGATGAACTCTGAATTGGGTAATTTTGAAATGGAAGATTTGACACCGGCAAACATGCTGTTGCTGAAGACTTTAGGTATAGATTATTACACTGTTAATTCAGTATTTGAGCATTTAAAATAATATTCATGGATATAAGTGTTGTTGTGGTCTTTAGTTGAATGTTAGTCTTAATAAACAGTATAAAAAACACTTTGTTAAGACTGAGATTGTGATCTTGCCATTAAAAATAGTATCTTTCCTAATCACTCACCCCTATTTTGATCCATGATAACATGTTTAAGAAGTAATTATGGCTAGAGTCAGGACAGCCTTTACAGAATATGTCTTCTAACTGCCTGACAGTAGAAAGATAACAAACTAACGCTTCAGTATTGTCTGCTGAAACTGCTGCTGCCTTTTTCATCGCTGTTCGTACGTCAGATTATCTCCTCCTCATCTCTGCTCTCCAGCAGAGATGGCTTGCTCTCACTCCCCTCACTGAATCTTCATCATTAACCAAACCTCATCCCTCTCCTCTCTTTCCCTCTTCTCTCCATTTTTTTCTCCTCCTCCCTCACATCCTGCCTGGCTAAAAACCAATCAGTCAAAGCCCCGTGGAGCTGCGCTTGGCAAGCCAGGGCGCCCGGACGAGCAGCCATTCATCAAGAAAATAACAAAATTAAAATTACACTTCTCTATTTAATTTGGTCATTTATTTTTCCTGGGGGGGGGTGGCTGTGTGAAGGGGGTTGAGGTACAGAGGGAGAGAGAGCAAGCGAGCCAAAAAAGACGGAGCAGAAGAAGAGACGAGCGTGCGGTTTAATGCTCCCTCTCAAAGCCAAGTAATTAGAAGTTGTAGTTGTAGCAGAGCGTCAACTCTGGCATCACGTCTCTCTTTCCCCCCCGAATGCAACGAGCTTGTCCATTTGGTACACAGCCCGGATGTGGATTTATGAATAATAGATACCAAAGAAATACTGGATGGCTATGAGAAGTCATTATCCACCAACATTCCCCGGCAGGCATGATGACAGCAATCTATGCTGGCGTACCTGCTTCCTGCGGTGGGCTGGTGTGCAGCAAGGCGACAGGCGCTGTGATTTAGGGATGGCGAGGAGGGGATATTGCTTGTATGCAAACGAGAGCTGATTCAGCACTCCTGATTTCTAATCAACTCTAGTGTCATTTATAACCGCCACGGTCTCAGAGCTCAGACAGCTCAGCCTCCACTCCATACACACACACTCCCACGCACACATACTGAGTGAGAGCTTGAATGGGAGTTTGCTTTTCCCTAAAAAGACATTAAAGGTTCTCTGCATACCCACAGCTTTATCTTCATTTTGGAAAAACCTCTCAACTCAAAGCTTATGAGTATATGTGGAGAATACTTACACACTTAATATTCCCTAGTTAAGACTTGGTGTCTACCGGGTTTTCTTGTGGAAATGTTGAAGGCAGCTGAAGCAGTCATTGTTTAGCTCTGGATCTAGTTTAATAGCTGGATCTAGCTACAGAACTTTGTTAAAGAGATTAAACAATCTCTTACCTACAGATCAAATGCAGTGTATTTAGATTAGTTGCAGACTCATGATGTACATACTATGACATCACTCACTACAGCAGAAAATTGAGGTATCAGTGGCTGTTATCCACAGGCTACCCTTCAATTTATACAACATATGTTTTCATATAAACCATTTGTCGGCTGCTACATCATCCACATATGTGCTTTAATATTTTCTATTATGCTGTCAAAAGTTGAAAATAACTTTTGTTTTACTGCTACATATGTATCTGAGGTAATAAGTGGCTGGAAACAATTCAATTTATGATCTCAAAGCACAGCACGCCAAAGTAAAATCAACATGGAGGGACAATAATAAAAATAAGACCTGAAGAAGAAAAACAGGCTTCTCCCAGTGGTAGTGAAAGGACACTTGCATTCCTTTACAATAAAAACACAATCAGGCAGGAATCAATACTCAGGAGAAACTTTGACATTTGAACTCTTGGCCCTCTCACCTCGTATTCCTGGGAGAGCTTGAGGTTGTCGTTGGCCTTGAGGAGTTCTGTGTGTTCAGCCAGCTCTGAGATGGGGATGGGGGGATGATTCATCATACCTGCACGCCAAGACATTGGAGGAGAGATTCCACGAGGGAACAAAGAGAAGAAAATCAATTACTACAGTGGACAGGACATAATCTGAAACTTAAACACTTGCTTTGGGTGAGAATTTGTTGATTCAGATAATGGGGAGGAGGGCTGGTTTTAGTGGTGAGGAAGCATGTGCACAACATAGTGAATGACACACGGTAAACATGTCAGGCCAGAGCTCAAAGAACAAATCTGTCAGGCATGGTGGTTGATTATTTACAATAAATCTGGAGGTAAATACCCACAGAGCAAATTGTATAAAGCCTCACAATTACAACTGTAGGACCAATTATTGTGTAAATGGGTTTAGAAAATAGAGACAAATCATATCCAAACACTAAGAGGCATTACATTTTCAAAGCAAGAGAACTTAGCTGAATGGCACAAGATGTAAAATGTAACGTTTGACGGTGAAATAACAGACATGAAACACAGCAGTCCTTTATATTCAGAAATCAATGAAATGCTTAGATTGACACAAAATCTCTTTTACATCAAAAGTGTTGTTTGATTTTAACATGGCTGTTTTCATCTGGAGAGGAAAAATGCAAAACGGGATCACTAATTAAAGGAAATAACAGCTTTGAAATGTGTCTTTGAGGTTGTTTTAATGCAAGAACATCCAACAAAGTTATCTCTGATTTATCCCATTGCCAAGACGTGAAAACTACAGGTTAGTGTTTTTGACATTAAAATATTTATGACTTTACTACCAATGACAAGCTTATGGCTGTAGGGCAGGGTAATTCATTACGTTTTAAAGATACATTTATTTTATTTTTAACAAGATAGTGAAGACAGCATTTTTTACGAAAACATAGTTTATGTCATTAATTTTTTTTTACAGATACATCCACTAACAGTGATGTATTTATTGCCCACAAGATAATCTAGTTGTAATGTTAGGTGTTAAAGGGGAATTTTTATTTCTTATTTTTTCAATTAGGAGCATATACATCCTTACTTAAAAAAAATATTGATTTTAATACTTATTAACATGGCAAAAATCGAGCATTTAAAACAACAAATACTCAGTGTTTTGCTATTTTTATCATCAAAAATTGCAAGAAAAGTCCTGCAACCTGAAAAAAAAGTTTGTACACCAGAAAAAGTCAGAGATGAAAAACTCAAGATTTTGGACACTCATATTAATGATATTAATTATGTATGAGAAAAAAAATTCCCAAAGCAGATGAAACACATGCAGACCTATCAACTATTTTGATGAAAATTAAAAAAAAAAAAAAAAAAAAATTAGATTCCAAACTAATTAATTTTACAATTAAATCTTTTTTCAAATGATTTAAATTTATATTTCATTATGTAGATTGTTAATTAGTGTATTTGAAAAAAGGAACAGGTCATATAAGAGGAGATCGTTCTGCTCCTTCTCACTTATCATTTGACTTTTTTTTATTTTGTGGTAAGTGCTTTCTTTTATTAATAAATATAATAAACATAATTAAAAAATAAATACATACTTTTTGAAGGCCCTCCTTTTAGTTCATTTTATGGACTTTTATCACTAATTAAGACCTCAGGGACACCCTTGGTGCATTTGCCCTGAACAGAAACCTAACACTGAAACAAAACTTCACTCATGAGTTCTCTAATCTCAATCTGTACCACTTTTGCAGTACTTTGCTGTTTCACTCCGTTGTAGCCTCTTTTAAAAATGTGTTTATTCTTGAGCGGAGCCCTGACCGGGGAGTCATGGAAAGGGGACTGTGAAGTGGTATAAGGTGGTTTAGGAGTGTGAGTGATGCTGAGTGACACAGTGAGCTGCTCCATTCCAGCAAGTCAGTGCAAAGCGAGCAACCTGCTGATCTTAGCCTTTACTTTAGCAGCTGGTTTCCCCAAACCCACCAGTATCTGCTCAAGTACTGCACAAACTGAACCCTCCATTGCATTTCCAACCCATTCTCCTCCATCCACTGCTTTTACTCTCACAGCACCCCCAAAGAAAACCAACTTCTCACTTGGGTGGCATTTTCTCTTGGCCCGCTCCGATTTCCACTGAATATTGTGTAGCTGCTGCCACAATATTATCAGTCCTGCTGTGCACTCCAGTCACTAATCCAGTTAGGAGCATAATGCTGAGGCCATGTAATGCAATATGGAGCAGCCATAGATTGTGACTCCGTCTCTGCGTGTGGACTGGAAGTACTTTCCTGTTTGCAGCACGGAGGTCCCTTTTTTCTTGCCTGGTGATTGGGTCAAAAGTCAACCAAATGACAAATCTGTTCACAAAGTAAGTTACTCAGGGCTAATTGGGCGTGCCAAATCAGCATAATCACATTAACCATCCTTATTCTCCCTTTTCCAACAAAGCCTAATACTTGCCAATGTCAAGGGGGTCACTGATGTTTTGGCTGCTTTTGTGTTGCTGAAGAGAGAGGAAGTTCAACTCTTTGTACTGACAGTCTTCATTAGCTATGCTAATTTATTTTACACTGAGGGTACAATGCAGTGGTGTCAATTACATGAACATTAACAAAGATCGTAAAACACATGTGAGACAAATGGAGATGACACTGACTGCTGTGATGTCCTCCGGAAAACTAAAGACAGAGCATTACCAGCTGATTTCACAGGAGTTATTTTAGTGCTGTTGTGATGTTTTTGACTTTTCTAAGCCTCCTTTGGATTTGGGGCATATTTTACGCATATCAATCTTCAGTAACTGAACAAACTGAATCTGCAACCAGGCTGAAATAAAGAGGGCTAAATTGTTGATACTCTACATGAGAAGATCTTGGAAAAGGAACACTGCAGCCAATTGAAATCACTTCACAGAGTGCACAGAACAAAAATGGCGGTCTACATGTAAGTATGTTCTTTGAAAACCTTTCTTAAAATGCATAAATTTAGAGAGTGTCTTTGCTCAACATATATCTAAAATACACTTATGCAAATCCAAGGCGGTAAGTGTGTCATATTTTGCAGGGTTTCTTTTAAGCCATATCTAACAAAGTTATGAAAAGCGTAAAAGATACCCATGCATTGAGAAGGTTGTGATCAGATCATCATTCCTTGCTTTGAATGTTATAGGAAACATTGTGAAGAGTTTCAAAAAGGAAAAAAATGAGGAAATATTCAAGAGAAATTAGATTTACAGTTTACTTGCCACAAATTCAGAGTGAGAAGGTATCAGAAGCTGTGAGCGAGATAAATAAGTAAACGTGATGCAAATGAGGCACCCTCACTTTTCCTTAAGAGAACAAGAAGGGAGATCAAAGGATGTTTGTGGTGCACTGGTGCGTACATGGTTGTGTACTTTATGGCTGTGTGTATTCGTGAAAGTGCCTGAATTATTGAAGTACTCAAACTCTATCAATTCCTTTCAGTTTATGTTTACTGCCCACATTACCGTCTGCATTTATAAGTGGGTGCTTCATTTCAGAGACGTATATCAGGCCCCAGTGTTTACATATAAAATCCAAATGAAGCATGATGCACTGCCGGTGGGACTAGCTTGTGGGATATATAAACTGTTTGTTTATTCCCTCAATGTTTGGTAGTATGTTTTCAGGAACTTTTACTAATTTTCATTAATCTATTTATCTATTCACTACTTTAGACCATACACCTAAACCGTGGTCCATTTATACATTACTTCAAGCTCCTGTTCATTTATTTGTTTATTCTTTTGCCACTTACTTTAATTCACATTTACTTCCTTTCATTCATAAATTACATTCATCCAAGCATAAATGCTTATTCATTCATCTATTTACTACTTTAATTCATGGACACATTCACTATTATCTGTTGTTTTCTCACTATGAATTTATTATTTCATGCTGTGTGTCATCCTATTTTACTCTTTCAGACTTACAGTTTTAATGTTTTATTCTCACAAAAGCCTATTTAGGGACAGGCTTGCAAATTAGCAATCACTACCTACACAAGGATCCTAACACTGATGACTGTTTTCAGTTTGTCAGTGTAAACTGTATCCATCCCAAACAAATAAAACAATGAATAAATAAACACTTTAGTACTTATATGCATTACTTATCCCATGCACACTTCATTGCTTTGTTTATTAGTTTACCTCAATTCCATTCACATTTACTTCTGTCCTTTTATATATTGTCCTAGTTTATTTTCACATATTCCAAATCATGTATTTGTTACTTTCAACTATATTCCATTTAAATCTAATTACTGCATTCTATATTACTTTAGTCGATGCACACATACTATTCGTTAATTTAATGTACAGTCCTTAAAAATGGGCATATTTATGTCTGTTCTTTTTAACACTGTTGTAGTCCATATTCTACTCTATTTTGTTTGCAGCTATTTTAAGCTTAAGCTATTTTAGACTTCAATTTATTCACATATTCTCTTGTTAATTTATTATTTGTATTTTTCCTTCTTCCTTTTATACACTTACACTCCAGTGTAGTTACACGTTTAGTCTATGCACAAAGACTTATTTACTCCTTTGGCTTATGTACTTGAACTACTGTTGATTTATCTATTTAGTCACTAATTTAGCCCATGCACACACAACCCTGTTCATTTATGTGTTAATTCCTTTACAGCGTTTTTCATTGAAATGCACTTTAATTTATATTAAGTTATGCACACATACTCTTACTTTGAGTCATTCAAGTATTCTTTTGATCATTTATGATTCACTTTCGTCTATGCAAACATCCTCCTGATAATTTAGTTCTTGTATACTTAAGTCCCTGCTCAGTCACCTTGCTTCACATACTTCTGTCTCTTTTGAACTTATTCACCATTAAGTCCATGTAAATATACCTCAGGTTATTTCAAACATCACAGTAGTTTATGCTTTATTTTTATTTTATTTTAGTTTTTAGCTTTTTGCTATGATAGCCAACTGTAAGTGAATACTGTTTGCTCAGTTGTTACAGGATTTTCCTACATGTTCTCTCTCTCTCTATCTATCTATCTATCTATCTATCTAGGAAAACTGTGTTTAAAACGGTTTCATGATGCAGCAAATGGCTATGGGTTCTTGATTCCAGGTAAGTTTTCCCCTCCCTCTTTCCCATTGAATCCCACCCTGAAGAATTTCTTCAGTATACCACAGGTTCATAAAGGTAACCCTGTGCATCCACAGTAAAAGGAATGTCATCGTCACTTGACTAAAATCACTCATATTTGGTTCAGTATTTGTTTCTTCTGCTGTTGATATGACATCTGGAGTCCATCGAGAAAAACAGCGGATCAGCAGAACCAAAACATACAGGTGGAAGAACACATAGCCATTTGCAGCACTGTAAAATAGTGCCAAACACAGAGACTTCCTGGAGGAAAAAAGGGCTGTAAAATTTATTGCCAAATCATACATTCAACCCAACACAGCAGCACGAGTTTGTTTCTGTCTCAAGACAAATGAATAGATCACACCTGATTTATCCTCTTACTCATTTTGCTGCTTACACTGATAACACATTGTCACATTAAACCAAGAGAAGATTTAGTTTCAAACTGATGTTTTCCCATGACCTGTACTGAAGCAAAGTCACTCAAGGGCAAATTGTTTTTATTCTGTTCATCTTCAAAGCTCACATGGCTCTTTTCAACACAAACCACAGCTTCTTTCCTCCATCCACGTACTAGACTTTTCTTTTTTTTTCCTACTGCAATCAACAGCATGATCAATGAACACAGAAAAACAAACTGGCGTCTAATTACACATTTCCAATCTTGCGATCCGCAGTCGATTCGCCTGAGAAATATAATGATTCTTTTTGATAAGCTGAAGCAGTTCTCTCACCAAAAGGCCTGTTTATGATGTCGTGTATTTCCATATAAAAAGGAAGAAGACGGCATGTGGGTAAGCAAAGAAAATAAAAGGAGGGGAGGGGGTATAAAAGGGGGGGAGAGGAAAATCAGAAAGTGTGCTTTTTCTCTCCGATGATCCCTTTTGCAGCGAGAAGGGGTGATCAAATGTCGAACCATTGTTTGCCACCGCTTTAATTAATTCTGCTCGTTATCTCGGAGCACAGAAAAGACCCCGCTACTTCAAAATGGAAATGGAGCAGTGGTGGTGAAAGAGGAGGAGGAGGAGGAGGAAGAGGAGGAAGGAAGGAGGAAGGGGGAACAACAGCAAGGGGGTGAGGAAGAGGGAACGAGATAACAGATTGTTCTACTGAAGAAAGTACAACACCTCTAAACCATTTCTACGTCAGCAGAGTGATCACACAGGTTATTTATGCATGGTGGATTAATGCACAGCCAACAGCCCATGTGAATACAGTGACTGACATCCAATTAAAGAAAATAAAGGAAACACAGCCCAGTAGACTATTAAAAAACTAACACCAGAATTCATTAGTGCTGAAGTTTTTTTTGCTGCATGGAGAGGAAAAACAAACAAATGCAAATATGTATTTGTAAATGGAGGCAAGCAGTGCTTAAAAAAAAAGATAAGAAAGCTGGTACGCAAATACTGAAAGCATAGAGACTAACTTTCATAGTCAAAATCTGCTTCGCTCTGAGGACTGCTTAGACCAGAATCTGTAAAGAACAGCAAACATAAGGGGTTCAAAAGGCTGGGATGCAACATAAATGCCTCTGTGGAAGGAAAAAATAAAAATGTGCTGGATGATAAAAGGCTAGGATATAAAAAGGAATGGAGGGTTACATAGTTTTACCCAACTTTTCAGGCCCTGGATTTCAGAATTGAGGCCTCGACTGCCATGTATTTGTGACAAAAAAAAGGCTTTTATGTTCAACAGCCGTTCTCAGAAGCAGCTGCGTTGGCCTTGAAAACATCTCTATCAATTCCCATATCAATAGCCTGAGAGATCAGGGATAAGGAAATTGATTAGCTTTCATAAACCCCAATTTGAAGAGACTATTGACAGAGAAAGCAAAAACAAAAAGCTCAAATTTCGAGCTGAAAACTAACTCTGAAAGTTCCCTTTGTCCTCAGCTCTGTGCCAGAGCTCTGGAAGTGAAAGGTGTGGAAACGTGTCAGCATTCTTGGCAGACATCTCAGGAGTCGGAGCTGATGGGAGTCAGAGCTCTGAGAATTGCAAGGATGGTTCAAAATCTTATCTGCTCCAGAGGAGAAGTCCTCTGAGGCTGCAACCAGTGATATTATGTCCAGAAAGACTCCAGTCTCCTCAGCTGTTCAGGCTGAAAGAAGCCATCTGTGCCAGCATTAGCTGGACATGTGGCTGGGAGATGCAGCAAGATTTTGATGCTGCCAAACTGCCCATCAAGTGAAGAGAAATACCTTTTTCCAGAGGGCTTGAAGCAGGAATTGAACAAGGATGAGTCAGACCTAAGAAAGAACTGCACTAACCCAAGATGGCAACTCTGATCCTTTGAAAGAAGATAACTGTATCCACAGCAGGTAGCAGGAATGAGAGGAGGAAAAAGGGTTTTTTAAAGAGGAAAAAAATCTTGCACTTCTTTCCCAAAATATATTTTCTGGTGGATCTGTCTGGCAAAGTCTCACGTAAGATCCATTCATCCATCCATTATCACTTACATTACATTACACTTATTCCTTTCGGGGACACAGGGAGCTGGAGCCTATCCAAGTGGACTTTGGGCGGAAGGCAAGGTACACCCTGGATCAGTCACCAGCCAGGCGCAGGGCCACACAGAGAACAGACAACCATTGGTGCTCACACTCACACCGAAGGGCAATTTGGAGTCACCAGTTAATGTAATGAGAATATATTTGGTCTGTGGGTGGAAGCTGGAGTGCCTGGAAAGAACCCACGCATGCACGGGAAGAACAGGCAAACTTCACACAGAAATGCCCTGACACTACTTGCTGTGCCACCATGCCGCCCTCACTTAAGATGCATTATCAATATATATGTATACTGCGTTCATTCTTATCTGGTATGTCCAGGTTTGTAAGTATGACAGTGCGCCTTATCATGTCTGATGAAGTGTTAGGACCTTGAACGTCACAGTTTTGGTTACACTCATCACGTCAATTATAGCACAGCCTCTGGTGTGTGTGCCTTCTGCATTGCAACTGTATTACATTAAGCAACTCATGCTCAAGTTTTTGGAGGTTAGCACCAATTTCTATATTTGTCAGCAGATGGCAGGAGAAATCATCAGAGTCCTTTAAGGAAGACACCGATTTGTTTTTTCAAATAAATGTTAAGTTACCCTATGACTATATAAAACACTCCTTCTAGCGAGTCAGGTTGGAAAAAAAGGCATTTTGGAGAACATATAACATTCCTATGATGAGGTAAAAAGGCTTGTGGACTCTGAATTTCAGTCAGGGATCAAAATGAGCATATTTTTGTCCTTACTTAAAGGCCCTGGGAGCACAAATCAACAAAAACTTTCTACCTTTGATATTTATGATCATATCAACATGCTATTAACTATCTAAAATTCTTAGGACTGATCTTTGCGTGGTCTTTAAGAACAACAGCAGTTTAGTTTTTGAGGATGCAACTGGATGTAAAGTGGGTGGGCTTAAAACTATGGATGCACAATAGTATCTGTATAATACTGTTATGGATAGATAATCACTTCAAAAGCTAAATATTGGTGTTGGCAGAAATGAAAACTTCTGCTGACATTTTAGCCTTACATATTTGCATCAAAATTGTAGAGTTTTTTGCATATTAATCTTTAATTGAGAGTATAAGCCCCCAAAATAGGCTGGTTATCAGCTGGTAAAGAATTAAAATAGCATATGTAGCTTAATTTTACTTGCACTGTTAAAAATACATTTTGCACATGACGAAGGTGTACTCTAAAAAGAACTGCTTTTAGTTGCTTCTATAAATCCACACCAATTACTATATTGGTCAAAATAAGTTTTGAAATATTGGCAAATCAGACACTGGCAAGAATCCAGTATCGTGCTTCCCAACTATTAGCAATCATTGACAATGTAACAGACAATTAAGCCAGTAATAAAATAAACACCAAGTCCTGCAGACTAGAAGGCAACGAAACTACTGAACTCTCACCATTAAGTCTCTTTACAGATGAGAGAACACATCACTCCTTCTCATTTTGAACTTAGCTAGCTAAAACTTACACTTGCATTTAAGTGAACGTACGTCAGGCAAATGATGGCAAAAGAATGAAGACATCTAGCCTCCCCCTCTCCTTAATTGATTTGTGACAATGACTAATTAAACCCAGCAGGGGGTGCTCTGATCCCCTGTCTGCAGACGTCATTCATGACAGCAGGAGGGGGGTGCGAGCATGTCTGATTATGTTTATGTGTAAGTGTGCTCTCTGTGTGTGTGTTTTCAGCAGGACTGGTTGTGAGGAGGAGGGCACGGCTGTTGCTGCCGCTGTTGTAATCTGGAGAAACACGTCGAGTGTTGCTGATGCATGCAAGCGATTGGGTGGTGTCCGTGGGTGTAGTAAGTGTGTGATGTCGGTCTTGGGGGAGAATGTTTGATTTTTACATGCTTACATGTGGAAGTTAATTCTCCTGACAGGAAAACACGAGTGCAAAGTGCCATAAGTGACACAGAGAGTAAAGAGATACACTGACAAAGATGGAACAAAGAGGAAGTACATCAGACATTTTGTTAAAAAGCAAACGCATGATGCTTCTCTGCTCACCTGTCTTTTAATTTCAGGAAGCAGAAATTATTTATTTTATTTTTGCCTGTGCAGTAATGACTTGAATTCATATTACTTTGCACAGCAGGGGTTGTTAGACTGACATGAAAGAGGGGCTTTGAGGTAAGGTTAATGTCATGTTTTCCTTTTCATTTGATCTAAAATAAGGAAATACATTTAGAAACAAAGAAGAAGAGCGAGGAGTTTAAGGGTGGGGTTGGGGCTGAGGGGGTGCTTGGTTGGAGATAGACAGTAGATCTCCACTGAGTCGTGCTGCTTCATTACTTTGGCCCCATTTACCAATTAAACCCCAGGCACCAATGAAGATAATGACAAAACGAGCCACTCTGAGCCCCAAGGAGTTAAAAGGAAGTCATGCTGAGGCTGTCACATGACACAGAGGCTGAACACACACATGAAGACACATGCTGACAAAATGTACACACACTCTCAGAAACTTATAGGAAGCCTAATCAAAAGCTTTTTTTTCATTCCCCAGGACTGGGGGTCAGTGAGCACACTTTGCCGATGCTGCATATGCTCCGCTGGGTTGAAGAGGCCTTGGATAAGTGCACTGGGAGTATGCTCATTTGAGCAACGATCGCTATTAGCTGATGGGGATGTTCACAAATGCTCACCGGCCCACTTAATTGGGCTAAAATGTCCATTCAAATTAAATTCCCCGGGTGCAGCGATAGCAACATCGTCCAGTCCTGTGGAACAATGGCAGGGACTGTCAGACAAAAACGCTCGTCATATATAAAAAGAGGTCTTAGGTGGTATCGGTGAATGTTATGCAAAAAAAGGGAGCAAGAGATTGTAACAATAGTGTCCAATGACAGAGGAGGGCACGGTGGAAATCGCTGGAGGTCAGAGAGACAAATAACAGGAATAGCCGTTATAACCTTGTCATTACAGAAGCACTGATATGCCTCTGAATACCAAGCAAGATAAAGCCGTGGACAGAAAATTGAACTTCCACATATTCTGGGTATAAGTGGGTTTGTACGGCTTCTTTCATCCTCATATCTCTTTTTCTCTGATGTAAAGAAGTCTGTTTTTTCCTTCTCCAAGATACAAACTCGGGCTGCATAACTGGGCTCCTGAAGAAGGCGAGAAGAAAACGCTCCATTTGAAATCTGAGCCTTTTGATGAAGCACAGACTGGCCGTGGGTGACAGATGGATGGCTGAAAGACAACCGGGCAAGGAGACAGAAAGGCAGCAAAGAGGAAAAAAAAGAAATGTGGGAACTCATTGAAAAAAGGTGGATGCATTTTCTCTTCTCTGGAGGATTTTTTTGCCATTTGTTTGGGTCAGTGAGAAAGATGGCTGAAAACATACAGTTGGATGTCTTCAAGATGCAGGTCTCAGCCTTGTGTCGAATGGAATACTCAAAGAGAATAACACAAACTTAACTTGTGGAAAGCAGTGTTTATCCATGATGCTTGGAGAGAGGAAACTGAGATGACAATTGATTTATATAATTTTCCAGGAAATGGCAGGTTTCAAAACTGTCCCCATGGAACCTGAACATCCCTGACATCTTTTCTTTACGTTTAACTGGACGAACATGGGGGTAACATACTCTATAAAATACCGTAGAAATAGATTTGTAAGTGTGGTGCACATGAATTATCAATAGTTATGTATTATGTTTATTGCACTGACAAATAGTATTCTATATTGTCTCAAATCCTGTGTTTGTATTACTGGATTATCACTTTTATTTGCCTACTATGGCTAGGGATGTTGCTTGTCAGATAATATCTTATTTGGGTAAATGGAAGTGAAAACACCTTTTTACAGACTACTCTTAAATTAGTAAAAAGCACGGAAAAAACAATTAAAATTGAACAGATTACATTTATCACAAGACCACAGAGTCAAGACCTGGTCAACAATATGAAGCTGATTTGCGTAATGCTGTTCAGCTAATGCTAATGTTATCAGAGCTAACTCTTAGCTTGTTTTAGTTAAAAGTCAGTATTTCTGGACTGAATGTGGTTACTCGCTGCTTGAGTACTACAACCCAACACAACCCCAAAACAAATGTTTTTTTTATTGGATTAAAATACTATCAAATTGTCTGTTCCTGCATGACATGACATGTCATAAGACGTTACTTTAACAACATAGATTTTTATTTATGTTAAAAAACTTAATTTAATGCATTAAACACAGCATTTAAGCCAGTTTAATCCACTTTATTGATGCAACTGAAAAGCATTTCTTCTTTTTTCAAGTGTATTTGACTTAAATATTTATTTCTATTTCGACAAATGCATGAAAGCTGATCACATACACAATTGCAGCCAATCATGGCCCTATCATCACGGCAGAATTGCTGTTTTAGAAGTTTTTTTAATTTTTTTTTTTTTTTGCATGTACATACATTTTTTTATATTTTCAACTGATTGGCAAAGCTGCATTGAGACAGTAGGGGGCCACATGCCCATCCCTGACCTGTACTGTCAGTTTGTTTACATCCAGATTAGACGGCAGTATGGCAGCAGCCATTACATGGAGCTAGTGGTAACTAGTCACTGGATAATGTAGTGCCTTTTCAACAGAGCACTTGACCTGGATTTTGGGCTTGTATTGATCAAAGAATATGAAGAGTTAAACTGACTTGTAAATTCAGTACCAGCTATTTTGTTGAATTTGAACATTTAGCGGGCTATCTTTATGTTTCGCCTTATTTCGCGCCCCCCCTTGTAACCAAAGCTGCGCATCCCCCTGAATTAAGTTGTGGGCATGTAACCGCACCAAATAAAACAAAAACAAAAAGCAAACTAGGTTTCCACTATGATACAGACCAGTATGAACTCAAAGTGTATCCACTGAAGCCTAAGTTGCAAGAGGATAGAAAACAGAAAGACAAGCTGATAGATAATGGATCTGAAAAAGGAGGCAGGAGGGAGATGAAGAAGCATTGGAGAACGAGTGGGGGGATCGAATGTGCTCTGTTGTTAACACTAGGCTTAAGCTCGGATGAAGAGCAGACAGAAAGAGAAAAAGAGGAAAACAGGTAAAAACAGAGGAGAATTTCAAAACATCTTTTAAAAACATTGAGTCCATCATTAACTTTTTGTAATTCATAAACAGCTACTTATTAAATGAGGTAGATGGCGAACATATTTGACTTACATGTTGGTATGAAGGCACATAATGTCAAACAGAATGACGTGGGAGACCTTCATGGACATCTTTCATGCTGCTGCATAAATTTAACTCCGAGTTTCATCACTTGTGAACAGTTAATCTGTGTGTGGGCTGTGTGCATGTGTGTGCCAATAGTATAATCTACAACTACACATGTAAATCTTGTGTATCAAAGAAATTCTGAGTTTATTTTACATGAAAATGCCCTCTTTACTTTCACTGATAACCAAAGAGGGTTAAAACTAAGGTTAGAATTTATTACAAAATAAAATATGGGCAATATTACTGCCAGTATTAGAAAGTTTGGATTAGAGTTCCTGCAAATTAACTTTTTCTGCCAGACTTCTAAAACTAGATTTCCATTTTAGTTGGTTCCAAGAATAAGGTCTTGAAGTTTCTGCCAAATTTGACTTTGCGAGGCAAAAGCTTCTGAAATAACTTAATGTCAGCCAGGGTAATAAAGTAATTTTTAAAGTATACAGCTTCTTCTTATTCAGTCGTTCTTCTACAACTCAAAAAAGTACCATGTGTTGTAACTGACATTGTCATTGTAGAAACACAAAGCACAAGCACTTCTTTGGAACCAGGCTTTGCATGGAAATCTAATTAGTCAAATAAAATAGGGGCTTTTCATTGCTTTTTAACAGGCCAGCTGTTTTACAGCAATCCAAAGTCATTATCTGGAAGTCTAAATTACATTAAACATTAAATGTCAGCCTTTATGAAGTCTTCTTAAATGCAGAGCTGCTTGTGTTCTTACTCAAACTGTTTTATTGCATAACAAAACTGAGAACGTTCATACCTTAATCTCAGTGATGAGGGAACCATTATATTATTGAATTATTATACTATTATTATTATTATTATTGAAAGAAAATTCTAAGCTAATATACCTAAACTTTTAAACACGTGGTTCCAAACAGGTGGGTCAAGACCCAAAAGTGGGACCTGGAGGTGTTTTCAGTGGGTCACAAAAGTGTGCCTGGAGATAAAAGTACTGGTACAAAGATTTCATGAACTGAAGCCCTAAGCAGGCAAATATCAATGCATTTTATTTTATATTTTTCATTAATGAAGAATACAAATAGACTGTATTCTAAAGATTTTAGCATATTTGTCTTATTTCCTAACGAATATTTCCCATGATAGTGAGGTAATTTTTTCATAAACTCAGGACATTTACCAGAATGTACATATAATCACAGGAAAATGGAGTTAAACAAAATGCATGCATGCAGGTCTTCCCAGGGTTGCTGTTATATCGGGCCTTTGAATATATTAGTTAAGTTCTGTTTTGTTCCACTGAAGGTCCAAACTGCAGCATTTTCTTGTCACTATATAAGAGTACAACTATTTCTATGTATTTTTTTTTATAGTGCACTGACATTCTTTGTTTGTGTGTGGTGTGTCCTTCCTGTACCTGGAGTTTGGAAGTTGATCCGTCTCATCTCCACGGGGTCTGTAGGATGGTGTGGTGTGATGTCTGCGTTGTTCAGTAGACATTTTGTGCGTGGCTCTGACTCTTTTCTTTTGCGACTGAAAACAAAGACAAACAGTTGTAGAAAGAAGGAAGGACACACAAACACACACACACAAAAATAGTGGAATAACTTTTAGTAAGCAAGACATGAGGAGCTGAGAAAGCGTATCAAGTACGCAAAATTCTCCTTCACCCTAGCTAATTAAAGGCATCTGTTTTGCTGAGGCAGGCTACTTTGTCTCCGCCTGTAAAATGCAATAAAGTACGGCTAAACCTTACCTGTCAGGTTTGCTGTTTCCACAGAAAGCAATAGGAGTCAAATAAATATATAAAGATGGTGAAAACACAACACACAAGGAGAAAGGGAGAGGGGGGAGGCAAGAAGAGAGATAAATCAATAGAGAGCAGTTTAAAATTCACAGGGGTCACTGCTGGGCTCGCAAAAACGTGAGATAAAGCTCATCAGCATTTGGAGTAGGCGTGTGCATGCGAGTGCATGGGTGCACATGTGTCAGTGTGTGAGCACAAGCAAGTATCCAATAAACTGTGCAAGTAAGCGCATACAATCGTGAGTCAGAATGGATGTATGTGTGTGTTAATGTGTGAGTGCACGAGGGTTCAGATACAGAAGGGGTAAAGGGAGTGTCAGGGCCAAGGGCAGACCCGGGAAACACTGTTCACCAGGGGAGAGATGGAGCGGGAGATGGGATAGCAAAGGGAAGAGAAAGAAAAGAGAGAAAAAGAGAGAGATCCAAGGAGAGATGTTACTCTCACCCCTAACCACCAAGTCGGAGGTAAAGCAAGGTCAGACAATCAGGGATCATCTGACAGAAGCAATCTGTACTTGTGTTGCTTACACCAGCCCTGGCTGCTTTAGCAGAAGTCAGGGATCTTCCCTGGTATGTGGGGCGCCCTTTTACACCATTGTTCATCTGGGACATGGAGTCACTGAGACTAAAAACTACAACTTGCAGTAAAATAAGACAGAACTATTGACTGTAAATGTATGCTACAAAGCCCCTGGTCTCGCTGGACTGCTCTACTTATTCAGATTTTTTAAGTTTGAGGAATGACTCCTATTGACAGTTTTCAGTCACATGACCAAGACTGAGCTAACATTAATCTCTCTGTGGAGCGGCATCAGCTTTTCCATTTTCAACTCCTCATAATGATACATGTTTACATCCCATGAAAACAGCAGGTAGATATAGATTTTAAATCAGTCAATTTCAAGCTCTCTGGGCATTTTTACACAAACAGGATACTATACAATTGCTTAAAAACCAGAACAGACCTTACACATATTTCACTTCAGTGGTATTTACATTTCATAATGGTGGAAAATACATGCCCTTACATGACTGCATAGATAATAGTCTACAAAGTATGGACATTTTTGCATTTTCTGGGTAAATAGATCAATAATTCTGCTGATAGGGAAGTTAAGAGGCATGGAATTGTTCATCATCCAACATAAGTGAATGCTACTAAGCTAACAAATGCACAACAACTCTGTCAAATGAAAAAAAAAGAGGTCAACAATTAACTTTCATTTTCAGTCTGTGTTCTGGGGCAGTAATCTTATTAAAGGCAGTCATATTTTCCTCTAGTTAATGCAATATTTTATGTCAGGATTATGAGAGGTCTGTTTGGTGCAACTGCATTGTGAATTACAAGCATTAGACAGCATTAACTATTTACTCCTCTCTTTTTCTTTCTCAGATTGGGCTCTGTAAATGCTTGTCATTTCATCAGTGCTTCCATTTGGAAAATAACAACCTTTTTCATTAAAAAACAGATATAAATGACTGAAACAGGTACGTGGGAAACAAGACTGTCTTCTTCAAATATATTATAAGTCAGTGATGCCATGTGAAAACTATCAATAGGACTAAACAACCATAAAAGCAGGGTTTGATGCCTTACTTCATAAATATGGCAATCTCCACTAACTCTTACAGTAATGATGGCCTGGAAAACTTGTGCTTCTTTCAGCATAACACCTTTGTGTTCTCCCCCCCCCCTCCAAAAAAAACAAACAAAAAAAAAACAGGTGTTATCTGGACTAGATTCCATTTTAACTACATATCTGGGACAAACCTTAATCACATGTGTACAGTTGTACTGTTTTTAGTACAGCTAATGAGCCACATCTCAAAGAATCTCTTCCTCTCTCCTTTCTCAAACCCCCTCACTTCCCAAAACCATCTTCTTCACAACAAAAGCTGTTTCACATTAACATGCAAAAAAGTTGTTTGCTCTTAGAAAATCATGCTGCCATGAATACAAAATAAGCCTGGTTTAAAACATGCACCCTGACATGCAATTATCTTGTACTGGCCCAATTCCTGAAATAACAGGTTCAACATCAAATGGCTGAAAAGTCATCATTGTGTGCCATCAATGGAGGGAAATAAACTTAAATTTGCAGTGTATTTAGCTCAAGTCCAGCATAAGAGATGGGTCACAGTTATTTCACTAGTACAAAGTGAGCTAAAGAGTTAAATATCCTGTGTATAACAAAATATAACATTATCAATAAGTCTGGCAAATAAGAGTTTATGATTATTTCCAGAATACTGAATTATTACTGTATAGTATACTAACCCTCACCCCAAGGCTCTTTAATTATTGTTTGACGTTGAACAAAGTTATTTTTTAAGTCAAAGAACTGGTGTAACTGCATTCCCAACAACATAGAAAAAAAAAACAGACAACTAAACCAACTCACTTTTTGTAAAGGAGAATAGCAATGACGATGCAGATGATGAAGACAACAGCCAGGACGGGACCCACAACCCAGATGAGCCCATCTCCAGTTTCTACTGGCAGAGGGTCCACCACCATCTCCGGGGTCATTACTGTGTCGGTGTAAGGGCTGGTGGCAAACATTTTCTAAAAGGCAAAAATCAGGCTGATGTCAAGATAGCAAAGAACACATAATCCAGGTTACAATATATGGAGGAATTCAACAAATCTCTAAGCAACTAAAACTGGACAGATATTTACAATCGGAATGAGTCACACTGATTCTTAGAAAACAAAACAAGAAATGTGCTAAACTTAGTGGAAACAAACTGAATTGAACCATGATTAAATGAACAGAACATCAAGTGGACTATGTTGAACTGGGCTGAACAAATAACTCACCCCGCTGGTGCTATTGAGTTCAGCCAGCAGGAAGAAGACATACTCCTGACCGGGTTCAAGAGGCTTGTTCTCACAGCTGCTGTGGCGGTGGTCCGATCCCACAGTGAAGCTGGGGGGAAGCTGCCTGAAGCAGGCTGTGATGTAGGGTTTCCTCTGGTCCAGCTGAGCCAGCTGACGGCGTGAGCGGCGCTTAGGGGTCACCTCACGTAGCAGCTGATAGATGGAAAAGGGTGTTAGTTTAACTTTGTTGTGTTTGGTCCTCTGTAATTAACCAAACTATCAGGCACTATTTTGAATTATTTCACTAAACTTCTTGCAGAATTCAACTTTCTAACACATAATTCTATCATCATTCAACTTCTGGAGTTCCCTGATTACTCAAGCAGGTATGTAACTGCATAATGCTAAATTACTGATAAAGAACATTGACCTTGGCAGACCCATCTTGACAAGCACCAATCTACAATGATTGTGAGCAGCCCTAAAACAGGATGGCAAACACTTTTTATGGGCTCCTTGCCAGATGGACAAGTGAAATATATTGAACGGTCCATCTGGTGAGTCAGGTTAGAAGACCATTACTACATTTTCTTTTGTTCTACTACATTTGCACATGAGTTTATGTAAGTTGAAACCAAAGAAAAAACAGCAGAAACAGCAAACATGTTGATCAGCAGCAAGAGTATCAGAAACCGGCATTTTCTGAGTGAAGCTGAAACAAATTTCGACGTAAGACATTTGAACCAGTAATTCAGTATAACATGCTACTTGTGGAGTAACTGCAAAACGATCACCCCCATCAGTGAACTTGCAAGAGATCAAATTTAACATACTGCAGGTGTAATAACACTTGTAAAATTAAAGAAAATACAGCTGACATTCTGGCTACTTTCCATGTAGCCATGCTCTTAAACCCTTCTAAAAATCCAAGCCTATACAGTCATTTAAAACTGTAGGCAGAGGCAGACAGAAAGCAGAGGGAATTTGTATAATCCCCAGTCCAATAGGGGGGAATTCCAATGCCCTGGCAGTCAAGGTGACCCTGGGCTATGGGGAAGAGTGGGAGAAGGTGGTGTAATTCGCTTTCCTGCAGGCTCTAGGTCCTAAATGAGCATAGCGGAGATGTACTTTGCAAATATTCATGTCTGGAGCATGGTGGGTAAATAAAAAGTCTGCATTGCACATTCAGCTCTGATGAATCAATAGTGTTCTTGGGAACTCCATGAAGACTTAACCAATAATGAGAAGACAGTCTAATGTTACCTGATCCTTTTAGTCCTAAGCACATGAGATTTATCTTAATCTATGAACAAAAGAGCCTACCTCTTCCATATCCATTTCATCAGGATTCTTCAGATTTTTCACAGTTCCTGAGGTCCTCTTCAGTGGAACCACAACCACGTAAAAGTTCCTGGAAAAATAATACTTTGTCATAAAAAAATCTATATTGATAATCATTTCGTAGTTACATCACATTCAAGTGTGGTATTAGACATAAAATGCAGCTTTACAGTGCATCCTATCAGTATGTGACAGGACCAAGCATAAATATGTGATTAAATCAGCCTTTCCTATCGTAATGTCCTAACAACCTAAGAGTAACACAGTATCAAGTAGTGCAACGCTACACACTGTTTTCATAATTTCTGTTTCTTTTAGCCTTTCATGTTAACATGAACAGGGAAAGTAAAAAATGTGGGAGATCTTGCTCTGACAGTAATTAATTTTTGTTTTCTTTTCAAAGATCTCACTCAACAGAGCTTGTCAGCTTGTTTTACAAAGTTGAGATAGAGGAGCATTAACAATATCCACATCTGTGCTTAAAATGCTGTACTCTAACTTGTGTTGACAAAGACTTAGAATCCAGTCTGTACTAATAAATGTTCCTCAAAAATTAGCACCACACTTCCATTTCTACATATTAAAAGAAATGGCATTAGAAGTCTAAGGGCCTGCTCACATAGAGATGTGTCTTTATAAGAGAAAATCATTCGACCCCTTTGGTGCAGAATGCTTACTGGACACTACTTGCTACTGTTGTGTGATGCCATTTCCTTAAATTTATGAACAAATACAAGATAAAAAACATTTTTTTTTCAAGACTCTTGGCTACAGCACTCGTAAATGTCACTTATGGCTGAGATGGCCAACCAAATCAAGTCAGATACAGGGTTTACTACAGCATAGTGCATGGCCCACTTCTCTTTTTGTTTTGTGGGGGGGGGGGATAAAAAAAGTCAAACACACTTGATGATCTACTTATGACTTTTATCGTCCCACCCCCCTTTTTTCTTTTTTTTAATAAAACCCCTATTTTTAAACACCCAGCCCCACCTTCTATATTCTTTCAGCTGTTTTCTTTCTCATATGTGCTTAGGTGTTATTGGAGAGGTTGCACCCAGCACAACAGATCTCTGAACAACGAGGCTCTTAGTGTAAAGGGAAAACTGGAATTCACAGAGCAGACAACTGCATTTGTTCAGTGCAAACAGTGAGCATGAGATGCTGATGCTGAGCAATGCAAAGCAATGTCTGGCACCCTCACACTGTCAGGACATACTGTAACAAATCATATAACTAGACCTATTTTTCACTGACAGAGATACAAGGCCATTATGAGCCTCTGATAGAGTTGGAAATTTGGTTAGTGCAAGTACTCTAAAGGCAAACCAATCCAAAATAGTAATCTGAAACCACCTTAAAGTTCCAGTAAAATATACAGAACTAGTTATTTTTCACTCATAATTTGAATTTGTGTTTTATTTGATAGGGGGAAAGCAGATTACCATTGTTTTAGTTCAAGACATGAAGCTGATGTTCTGCACACAGTTATTGTCAATTTCCAACTCTTGTCCCTAGTTGGGCTTTTGAATGTTCAGTAAACGCAATATTATGTCTGCAGGACATACTGAAGCATCATAACCCATATCATTATTATTCAGAAACCTTATAACCCAATCCATTATGAATTGATTTTTCTTTTGCCACTCATCAGTTAAACCAAGACTTTCCAATCTAGCAGGTGGTTTGAGACATGTTGCAGAACCCCTCTTTTTGTACCCACCTGACATCCCTATTATCGACCTGTGGGAAGGACATGGTGAGCATGTTGTCAGGCTCAGCGTAGATGTCCAGCTTTGGTTTCTTGACCAGGATTAGGGGTGCAGTCTTGGCTAACACACGATGCCTGGGCCCACCATCTATGCTTTCTTGGCAGGTCACTCTAAACTCATAGGTGTTGTTGTGCCTAAGTCCAGTGATGAGCACTCTCATCTGCCTGGCATCCACATCCATCTTTTGACGGCTGTACTCAATCTAAAGTTGGAGGTAGATCAAGAGGTTAAGTGAATATTGACAGGAAAGATAGATCTGTGTTGGTTAATTTGGTAGGAAGACTGATTGATCAAAATCTCATTAAGTAGATGTATAAATACATTTAACATCTGTAAAGCCTAGCCATGATTAATTTGAGAACCATAGATGGAAATTAGCACAGATTTTTATAAGTGGAACACCAAACATTATTTTGCATGAGGATGTAATTCTGCAAACAGCTAGACTTTCTTGCCCTGCAAAAATCTCACCGTGCATTTGTAGGGAGACCTGCTTTCAGAAAACTTCCACGCAAGGACCACTGTGGTCTTGGTGGTCCACTTAACAGTGAAATTCTTTGGAACATCTGTTGAAGGAAAAATGAAAGAACACAAAACAGACATTAAATAGTGGGTTAACTGAAAACAGAGACCTAGGGGATGAGAAACCAAACACTGTGTTTGTCAAATTAAGAAGTTGTTCCCCAGCAACATTCCTCTTGGTTGGAGAGTGAGTGTATCGGTGAGCTGTGATTGGCTGTGAGAAGGGTAACGCCATTGGTTAAGACACACAGCACAGAAGACTCATGAACGACAAAACCCATGGAGCACAAAGTGCACCCACTGGCAAACCATCGTGGGCAGTGCCAACCCAGTTCAATACCTCTGAACCTATGACTGCCTGAGGATTAACAAGTGACCCAAGTGGTCCCAGTGCCTGAGTCTGGGTTGACACTGCCTACGCACTGCCAGGCAGGCATAGAGACAGACCCAAGACAAAGCATGCCAACAGTCCTCAGCAGTGCATCTGGGGGATGCCATGCCACAAGCTGTCCTGTTTAAGGACAGGGGGAGGGGGACTTAGGGAAGGGTTGGGGTTTAGGGAGGGTGGTATATCTCAAAACAAACCCAAAAATAAAAATAAACAAAGAAACAAAATCTGCTTTTTGTCATTTTTGTATGGTCTGAACAACTCAGAGTGACTGGGTTTGAATGAAGTCCTACCTTGTTTGAAATCTGGGGATGTGAGATGACAGTAGCTGTGTGGGTGTGCTCAGTAAAGGGTTGCGAGGGTGACTGACAGGAGTGTCTGACCAAACAGTACTTACCTTAAAAATCTATGCTGCTCTCCTCTTTCTAAAATGACTGACTATAGCTTACTGACTTGGGTTTTACCTTGTTTGGGTTAGTGAAGTGAGTGTCCCACGTCAAACAATTTTAATATCATTTTTTCCCCTTCCTGAGGAGTGGGGGTGGAAGAAGGAAGGGGTGGGGCAGTTTTCATTTTGGTGTTGGTGCAGATTAATCATTTCCAAATTCCAACCCCTTGCCAATCGAAGTCTGAAAGAAACAGGAAAGCCCTACCTGTTGGATCAAAGGCCACGGTCCGATACTGGACAGGTGGGCTGAAGGGCCCTGGACCTACACTGGTGTGCGCTCGTATTTTCACATCATATGCTGAGTTTGGTTTGAGGCTGTTGAGCACATAGCTGGACTGGCTGGGGGGCAACCTGAGCTCGCTGGGTGCTCCAACAGAACCGGCTTCCTTGTAGGCCAAAGTATAAGCTGTGATAACACCGTTCCTCTCTGCCAGCACAGGAGGAGACCAGGACAGCTGCACAGAGCAACATGTCACGTTGGAGCTCTCATCAATTTGAGGGTATCCACCTGGCGTGTTCTCAGGCACACTGAGTTCTACAGAGGCCTCTTCCCCAAAGCCCCCCCTGCTCTTGGCTGAGATCTTGAAGAGATAGATGGCACCCCGGTGAATGTTGGACACAGAGTACTGTCGCTCTTGAGAAGAAAATTCCAGCGTGGCCAAAGGAGACACGTCTTTCCGGCCAAACTGGAGCCGGAAACCCATCAGGTCCATACCATTGGTCAGGTCAGGAGGGTCCCAGCGAGCCACAGCTGTTGTGTCTGAGTCCTGAGTCACTGACAGATAAGGAGGACCAGGCACTGTTGGGACAACAGAACAAAGCAAACATTAATACATTTTCTTAACTGTTGTAAAGATAATAATATTTCTAAAGTAACATGCTTCAGAGCAATTTTGGTGTTTATCATAATACAAGACAAGAGGTACTGTGGTAATTGCATTTAGGAAACTATTCATTTATTTTATAATGATGATTGCAATGCTCTAGTTGCACAAAGAAAATACCATAAATGAAAACAAATTTGCTTTCATTTTTGTTTAAAAAAGGAAATGTGGCTCTGCAATTACTTTCTCCACAAAATATAGCTATTAATCAAATTTATAACTGGAGTTCTTTTGATTAGTTTTTACTTTTTATTTCATTTTGGAATTTTGTATTCATTAAAAAAATACAATGTTTTTAAAGCTTTTTTTGCCTTAACTTTGTACAAAGGTTTTGTAAAATGTCTTCGATGGTTGAGTATTAATTTTAGTTTTTTTTTTTTGATCAATCTATTAAAATGGTTTAGAGATAGGCCTCCGACCACCTTTTTAAAAAAAAAAAAAAAAAAAAAAAACATAATTCAAAATAAAACTTCAAACAGGACAGAGAACATTTTTAGTTATGCAAACAGCAAGCTTATTCAAAACTATCACTGATGTGCCAGGATGATGTGTCAAAGACAAAAAACTAGGGAACTTTTGTATAAGATTTCTCTTTCTTTCTTTCTTTTTTTTTTTAACAATACAATAAATGGTTTCATTAAATGAAAATGATTGTTTTTAGATTCTAGAACCTCTCTTCCAAAGCAAGGCACTGTGATGTCAGAGCATTAGCTGGAAGCAAAGCAAAACACAAATGGAGGCAAGCATTAATCACCAGCAAAGGCTACTAGACAGCACAGGAGCCTATCTATCTGTGTCCATGTGTTCTTTTGTGTAGTATATATTGAACAAAAACACGGATTCATATGTATTAAAACAACATCCCAATAGCTTATATAATGAAATAAAATACATCATAAAGCCAAAAAGCATGCTTTTGATATTTATGTGGCCTTTCATGTGGTGGTGGGTAAACCAGTTATCTTATGTGGTCAAGATCATTAGCTCAGTACTGTATGCCAGTCTTAAAGTTTTCAAACAGATTCATTTTTGGTACCATGTTATCTCTCAAATGGATTCCAGCTCACATTATCTTTTTAAGTCATACATCACTGTTGCATTTTCAAGTGTGGTCTTTGACAAAATGTGGAGGAAAAGCTGACAGACTGCACTGCTAGCCTCTCAGCACTTTGCTATTTAGCACACAAATTTTTATCTTAACTGCACATAGCATTAGATGTAGAGGCTTAATGGACTTAAATAACCACGGGTGGTCACTGAAGACATATTGGTGATACATAGTGTCATGACATGTACTTAGGTGCAGGTACTTGCATTAACTTGTACTTGAATTAAGTCAACTTGGTATCCGAACGCCTAAAACAGTATTAATCTGTGTTGGTGCTTGTAAACAGGGTTTCAAAACAGGCAATGGCTTACAGCTGAAATCTGACTAATTTGCTCTTGTCATCAGGGTAGGTTCTTTCCTTCATATTCTTGGTCTACAAAAATACTTGACCTTATATATCTTCTGCAACTGTCGAGAACAAGCCAACATTTAACATCCAAGCCAGAGCTAGTTAATATGTCTGGTAGATTTTGTTGCCTTCAACTATGCTTGGCCCACTTTAGGACATCAGTCTGTTTACTAACAAGAAGGGTCTCTAACTTTTGTTAATTCAGTTGTTTTTGTTAACAATAATAGCCTAACTCTGAACAGTTGTATTTCAAAACTTCAACAAGGTTAAGTGCCACATTCACTGTTTGGCATGATTTAGTGATTATCATGAGCCAAATTCTGATGACACTTGAGAGTTTTAGGAGACAAACCCTTAATTTTGTAATCTGCCTGCATGTCCTTTGTGTATCCCAAGAAGGGTTTTAACTGACTTCACCGTTGTGTGCAGAAGAGAGCTTAGTTTCAATGTGAAGTTGACCTGAAGAGTAGTTCTTGAGAAAACCAAAGCTGCCAAAGTCCACTTCTCCAGAGCACTTCAAGCATCAACTCTATGGGCTGAGCAGTTCGGACCAGGAGAAGTTTCAACTGCAGCCATCCACGAGACAGAGTAAAGTTGTGCTGCAGGAAGTTGCAAGAGACCCTCAAAGCCTTTAAATTCTTGAGTGATCAGTGTATCCATTACCATTTCATGACAAATGTAAGCCCCAGCCAAGATCATTTCAGTACTGCAAAGCATCACTAAAACTTTAAGCAGGGAGCAGTCTCTCTTTCTGCTGTGAGAGTCATCCCTTGTTGTAAAATAGATGATCTACACTTGGGGTCTAGACATCATTCTTCAGAGTGGCCCAGTTTTGTGGCTCTTATGGATGACACACGTCTTGTCTTAACTCTCCTTTTAAGGCCCCGTCAGCGTGATAGAGGCAGCTGTGGTTAGGGGAAGCCTTCAGTCCTCAAGTTTCCGTCAAAGCTTTGTCAAAGATGAGTGTGTCTGATAATTCTTGAGCCATGTTGTTCCATAAATAGATCCTTTCTTGGCAGACTCATGTATGTCCCTCCTTTCCAAAACATATACAAGAAAGTCGTGAGGTAGGTATCTGCCAACTGTAAGCAATAGCAGGTGGCACATAATGTCAATTTATTTTCCATCACTGTTGTAATTACAGGCCTCTTGATGAGATGGTGTTGAATCTGTTATAGGAGGGGAGAATAAATTCCTCCACCAAGGAGATGTCAATCAAAACAATGACAAATGATAATATAAGGATGCTCTATATGCTCAAACCATCTCCGCTGTGTACTTGTTTTAAATGAAGGACTCTGTTACATAAGGGCTGTACTTCATAAGCTGTATTTAGCAAAAAATAATTCATCTCTTAGGTCGCTTTCACACCTAAAATTAAGCAGGCTTGGTTCAGTATGGGAGTGAATTTGCATTATAGTTTCATTTTTCACTTGGTTTGGTTTTCTTTCAAATAGCATTTTGTCAAGAAGACCAAAGCCTGTCAAATGATGCATAATACAGTCACTTGCCACTAGTTGGGGCAGTAGCTGTGACCCTGTTCTTGTCACCTGGCCTATTGTTGCACTGTGACCCGGAAATACACAACCATCTTAGAGCAATAACATTATTTAGCTCGAATCAGCTTGGCAGTATTTTAAGTGATTAGAAAAAAGATAAAGTTGTACTTAAGCAGCTCAGATAAAAATGGCTAATTCACCGAAGCAAGTTGCAGCCATTTCCCACATGGACACGGAGGCTGGCAATGCTAGCAATGCTAATGTTAGCCACTACCTGCTCAATATTGTTAGTGAACACTAAGTTAGCTTGTTGGAACTGGCATGTGCCACAGCCAAAACGATCCATGGCATGTGCAGACAATGGCAGAGAATTGTGATTCTTCTCAAGTAAGAAACACAAAACATGAATGAGATAAAGAGAAAGAATTACAGCTCCTAGGAGCTTCTTATGCATGATAGTCTTCGACATAACAGTGTTTTAAAAGGAGCAATTAACATGTTGCGTCCTTTCATGGCATAACAAGAGCAATTAAATACGATTTCAGTGTCTTTGAAACATGATGGAACTATCTGAGGTTATCTAAGTACTTATCTGAAAAATATATGCAACGTGGGACTAGTCGTTTTTCTAAAAGACATTTCAGTACAAAATTGTATGCATTTGCCTTTGAAAAGGCTTGCCAACTAGGTCAGTGCAGAATTGATCGGTCCTGCATGTTAATTTTCTCAGTACATACTAAAGAAGTGCTGAATAAACAGAATACATAATATCAACTCCAGCTAAATGCAGGGAAATGATTTAATCATTATCCTAGACAGCAACAATTATGATGCAATTTCCTCTATCTGTGCATTCAGAGTTTGTTTTTTGATGAGCAACATGAATATAAGCAAGCTTTAAAGCCTTATTTAAGAACAGTCTGTGCCTTGTTTAAATCCTCTCGTCTGCATCCTTGTGTGTAACAAATAGTGTGTATGTCCATGTATATGTGTGATAGTATAGGCCCTGGTTTGCAGCCAGCTCATGCTCCTATACAACCATTCCACCTGCACACAGTGCTTTGGCTTTCTGCCCGGTATGGACCTAAAGTAATTTGGAGAAGCTAGCATTAGTCTGAGGCAAAAGTGCTCCCTCTCAGAGGAATAGTATCACTGCCAGAGTGTGTGTCTGTGTACATGTGCCTGCATACAGTATAAAATCCTATACCAGGGAGGGAAGTCCTAATGTGCATGTAGTAAAAATGCACACACACTCACACAGATGATTCCACTCTGAAGTCTTATCCTTTTACTTGTATTATTCATTTCCGCTGGCTAATGGTCTTCTTTCTGAGGGCTGCTGCTGGTGGAAGATGGGGGTTGGTGGGTGGATGGTGGCTAGTCGGCTGAGCCTTTCCCGGTAATGGAAAGACGTGGGCGCCTCGAGTCGGGTGAGACAAATGCTCCTTATACTCATTGGCTTGATACTATAGCTCAGCTTGGTGTCATTTAAAAGCCTACTCTGACAATGCACTTGCTGCTTATAAAGAAATAGGACTGGAGATAATGATCCTGTGATAACTGTTGTTTTATATAGCAAATGTAACGTCTTTTACTCAAAACCTCAGGAAGGTAAAACTGGGGGGTGTCAAGACTTAACAGGGACATGGTCTTAAAAAGGGGTGACATGAAGCTTGTGAGCACACACATTGTAATTAATATGTTTTTATATGTACATTGTCTAATCATAATGAGAGTCAGTACATTTTATATTCCTGAGAATATATCTTTTTCACTTTTAAAAGCAATTTAACAGAGTGGTAGTCTAAATACTTTATTATCATAGTCATATTAGGACTCTAGAAGAAAATATATGTCCAAAGTCACAACACCAAGTATTTCAAATTTGCATGCAAACTCCTTTACACATGCAAATCCATTTATTATTTACACATTTTTATGACCCAAATTAGTGGGATGCACTGTGGTGCAGCAGGTAGTGCTGTTGCCTCACAGCAAGAAAACTCCTTATGTGACTTCCAGTCGAAGGGCGACTTTCTGTGTGAGGTTTCAATGTTCTAACCGTGCATGTATGGGTTTTCTCAGGGTACCCCTGCCTCCTCCCACGAACCATGTTTGGAGGGTTAATTGGTGACTCTAAATTGCCCTTAGGTGAGATTTTAGTGTGAATGGTTGTCTGTCTCTATGTGTGGGCTTTTTAATTGGTGACTAGTTCAAGATGTACTCTGCCTTTTCACAAAATGACAGCTGGGGTAGGCTCCAGCCATGTACGAATAAGCTGTATATCATCCAAATTTAATGTGATTCTTTCAGCTTTGATACCTACATATTAAAAAACTGCTCAAAACAACTTGAAATAAGAGACTGTGTGAGGTTGATTTTGGCTTAGTCATTCTTCTAATTTATAACTAACAATAACATCTCATTCTGAAATGAAATTTGGATTCTATGCATTTGCTTCATCCTTAGAGCCCTGTGAGTATTTCTGTCTTTAAGTTTTGTATCACATGAGCAAGAAGAAAATTACCATTTGGGTGAAACTGAATAATATTTCCATGTCCTTGCTTGAAAAAATGAAGGGACGGTCTCCTTTAAAATGATATCAAACCAAATACCATGCAGAATTTACACCGCCAATTCTTGAGCCTCAACCCAAACATGCAGCAATATCTTAAAAGCATTTTATTTTTCAAACAAAGATAGTTTTGGGGCATGTTTTGACAGTGTAGATACAGAAGATTGACTTGGATATTGGGAGAAATAGTTGGGAAAACACATGACAAATGGGCTTCAGTTAGGAAACGAACCAGGGACTGCCGTACAAGGCAAGGGTTTTTGTGTATATGGTGCATGGCTGCTACCCACTTCACAAAACCAGCACCCCCTTAAAAGCATCTTTCTATAGTGATTTACATCATGAGTTCATTACTGTGCCTTGGCAACCACTCAGGAAATGCTATCACACCAAATTATGATCTACACATTTGAACATTTTCAGAAACTCACTTAGTTTTGTCATCTTGGGTGATAAAAAAATCTGGTCTATCCCATGGACTTTATGGCAAAGGAATACATTTTAAGGCAATGTCTCCATACCAGAGAATCTCTCATAACGTATTTTTGAAATTTTGACACTACACAAGAGCTTGTATTTTTCTGTTACTTGTGATATTAGAGTCGAAACCCACCAACAGTCTGCTAAAACATCTACAAGAATTCATTCCACTTTAGTTTTACCTCTAACAAGGTAAGAGGATGATAAATGACGTGGTTTCTGGTGTTGCACCTGAATAGATAGTCAAATTTTAAGGGGGGCCAATACAACCCCTGACCATCAATCTAAACACACCTCTGATGTTCCAATACAACCTCAGTGGCCCTAAAACTGTGTCATTATTGTGGATTGTTAACAGTGGCCAATTGCACCCTGGGGAGAAGGACCATGGCACTGACTCTCAGATTGGTGCTGGGAGGTGGTGGGTCTTTACGCGGTTCAACAGGGTGACGAAAGAGTGAGCAAGGACACGATGAGGGGGTGAATAATGAGTGAATGAGGGATGATGAAGGTGACTGGGGACAAGGAGCAATCTGCAGCAAAGGCAGCCCAGCCAGAGTATGTGTGATTGTGTGTGTGTGTGTGTCTACATGAGTGATTCTGAGGTTCTTCGCCACCATGATTGTCCCTCTTCTCTGTGTTCATCTCTCTCCTCCCTAATACTCTACCTTATTCTTTCACCATGTCTCCACTGTTCCCCTTGCACCCTGCCCAATTGCCCCCACCTTTCCTTTACTTCACCCCTTCCATCTTCCACATCCATCACCCCTCCTCCATTCCTCTGTCTCAACAACCCTTTCAGGTTCAACCCAGACTCAATCCCTCCTTGCGGGCCTCCAGCACGTTTCCCATCAGGCCACAGTATTAACAATCTGCTGTTGTTAATATAAAGGGCTGATCATGTTTCCTTCCCATTTCCTCCCTCTCTTGTGCATGGCAGACACACACCCTAATACACAAACAAATATAGCTGTTTTTTGCAATTTTGCTAATAACACGGTTAACAATTACATGCAATTAAAGTACTCCAATAATCAAACAGTACCTGCTCCTGCTCCCATTTATGTTCTGCTAAAGATAATGTGGATTATGTGGTGCAAATAAAGCAATTAAGATGTCTTTTTCAACCACAGTTGACAATGACACACTGCTGGACAGACTTGAAGGGAGAAGGTGAGATTTTCTGGTACTGTAACGGTTGTTTCCCTTAAAGAAAAAGGACTATTCTGTGTACTTCTTTGATGAAGAAACTGAGAGCAGAAAGACTATATAACCCTTAATTTTCCAGTCCACTATCGCTCACTATGATTCCAGTTCCCGATCAATTCACCAGCGATATGTAGGCCATATGTTGCATGAAAAAATAGTCCCAAACAAATGGCCTTTGTTAAGAAAAAGTAAAAAGCTGTAAAGAATATGACTTCAGAGTTTGGTTGAGCCATCATAGTCTTTTGTTTAGGAAATTACAAAGCTTTTGTTAGAACCATTTACTGCTTTATATTGCCTAGCATCTGTACCCAGATATGTTGGAGCTGGCCAGTTTCTTTATTTGCATTTACACTAGTGCCATGGGCCTCAATCAGCTCCACTTCATAAAACCTGAACTATCCCCTTCAGGTATAGTCAACTGCTGTCATAGTCTGGTATTAAATACAGTTAAATCCTGACAGGATTTGGTCATTTTACTGTAAATGCTAATGGCCATAATCCCTGTGTCCAATTTTACAGGTCAGATCTATTTTTAGCAGTTTTTGAAATAGATTTGTCAAGATGGAAAAACCACAGGACTAAAACAGTATTATTTACCAACATTTATTCAGTTGTGGATTCCTTTCATCAACAATCCAAGCAACACAGGGTCAGATGACCCCACATCAGGTGACTCAAAGAACCTTTAGTGGGCCCATGGGCACATGCTTGGGTTGACAACCCCGCAGCAGCCCTTTTCAAAGTGATTTTATGCAAAAGTGCAACAACCAAACTCTGCCATCATTAGACATTACATTAATTCTGTAAAGACCTGATATTTGGATTAAATCACAGTGCAATACAGCCGATTGAAAGGAGGTTATGGGTGTGACAGCCACAACATGTTTCCCTTTAATTTTCATTTGGCCTGCAAAATGAAAGAGTGTGAGGGGGTCCATAGGGGTATGTCAGGGGCTAGGTTGCAAACACCATGAAATCAATCTGCAACAATTTTTACATGGCCAATTTCGAGTAAAATGTTTTAAAAGAAGTGAAAAAGAGAGACAGAAAGACAGTGGGCCATCACATCAATGTTTTCTCATGAGACCCAAAATAATTTTTGTAAAGTTACATAACACGCAATGAGGGAATCGGGGTCCATGTACCAGAAGTGCCCACACCTTTTAATACACACCAGCTTCCCTTGGCATCCTCTCCCAGGATGCAACAATCAGAATAAAGTGCTTTGAGGTTGGGGGATGGAGGCCTGTTAGCTGTCAAGATATTTCAAGAGCAGGAAACCCTGCTAATGTTCCCTGTGGCTGTCTAACAGAAATGTGACTGAGTTCATTTGCATCGCTATCAGCTTTGACGGAAACACAATTAATGCATAATGCAAACCACTCCACATAATGACAAAAGGCTCAAATCAAACTTCCAAATATAATTCCATCTTCCAGAACACCACTGTTTTATTCTCAGATAATAAATCATGAAAGTAAAGTTCTAATTGTGAAAACAGTGCATTAACTACATTATATTAATGAAGTACAGATATGCGTCATTCCTCCCTCGATCCACACACGTTTTTGTCATCCTGAGTGTCATACATGCCCTGAATCATTAAAAATGTTCTTGTACTGCAGGCTCAGAGGGTCCAAAGTTATTGTCAGCTTCCTATAGAGACTTTGTCTGAGTAACATGCTGTTTCATTTACTTTTGAGTTTCTTGACAGTTGCATGTTTTTCTTAACTTCCCTACAATAGAGAGCAAGGCAAGAGGGAAAGATAAAAAAAGATGTCACTGATTGCAACAGTGAAAAAAAAAACTCCTCAATGTGCAGAGGGGCTGGCAGAATAACACTTCACAAACATTTCATTCTTTTGTAAATAAAGATTCCTTTGGCTCCCTCAGCAAGAAAAAAAAAGATATCTTACATTGGCCATGGCTCCATTTCTTTCACTGCATAGCAAGCGATGGTAAAGTATGAATCATGAAAAGACACTTTTCAAACCTGGCTTTCACACAGCAAAGAAAGTTCCAGCCCCAGGAAGAATGACGTTTGTCTGTGACTCAGAAAAAAGTTTCAAACTTCTACCTGTTTTTATTTCCAACAAAGTCCCAAAATACATACTATCTCAAACCATCTTATACAATACAGAGGAATAGTGAAAATGCTGATAGATAACTAAAAACACTTTGTCATTGATGTGAATCCATTTTTAAGGGCCAAAAAATATGTTCTCTATTTGTTACAGAGTTAGGTATTGATTTCTCTCGTAGGCCTTTTTTCTGGATGAAGAATCTATGATGTCAGAGTTTCTGATGGTGATTGTTTACCTCAAAGAGACGCTTAGCTACAAAAAAGTGAAGATCTAAGAGCTTTTGTAATATTTAATCATCATTTTGCTTCTCAGTTTCATAGGGTATCGACACTTGTGCTGGGTCTGTTTAACATTAATTTACATGCTGACTGGGAAAGAAGTCAAGACATCATATATGTTTGGCTCAGATTTAAGCCTGATTCATACATCTGCATGGCAGCCATGCTGTAGCTCACCCTGTGGGTCTGCATGGTCCTGAACGAAAGAAAAGGGTCACCCTAATGTAACTACATGTTAAACTGATGCAGACAACAAGCCCTGTGATTGGTCAGCTGCACAGAAATGGGGAACAGCAAGTGACTGTGACCGTCTTTGATATGTTTTGCAACTATAACGTAGAGCTGGGTGATTAAACAATTTTGAGTTTCAATTATAGTAAGTGCTTCCCACAGTAATGAAAACTAAACGATAGAGATTAAAAGATCACTGAGCCACATGACATGTTGTATTTGTTTTGTCTTTTCTCCATCTAATATTGTTTTATGAAATTGTATTTTTTGACATACACCCTAATTTATAGCTTGTTCTTTCATATTCTGAATGGCAGTACAATGAGTGGTCAAATTTGGTGATAGCATGTTGTTTGTGTTGTTATATCAGTGAGTAATCTTGTTTTATAACCATGATTTCAGTATCTTAAAATAATCCTAAATATGTTTTTTGCCATAATCAAGCAGGCTTATTATAATGTGATAAAATGGTTGCAGAAGACAAACCAACACATTAAATTAACTTGCTGATATGTCAGACGTATTTTTCTCTCATCCATGTCACATTCAGTGGCTAAACAAATGTGAAAAAATCCTTTTCCTCTCTCAACTGACTCAGCAGTCATAAATATCAACTCCTCTGATGTCCCGTATTCTTTCTCTTTTGCAGTTATTGTGTTGTAAACAGGCCTTGTTCATTGATAATCAGCTCTTTACTCCCACAGTATATGCTCTGTTTCTGTCATCATGGTTTCTTATGTAATTAAACAAAAATGCAGAAAATGGGTCTGGACAGGTAGACAAATTGCGCTACCTACTTCTGTATTGCAGAGCAACAGAAACCCACTAGCACACAAGGATTGAATCCTCAAGATTACTTGGGGTAATAAAGCATGGGTTCAGAGACGATTTTACCTGCAAAGGGCCTCATAGGTAGCATTGGGGTTGTTTCAACATGAAGCTTGCACCATAGTGGAGCCTAGGTCTGTTGAAGGCGGCAATGTTGTGGCAACTAAGGGCTGTGTGGTAGTAGTAGTAGTTTATGTAACTTATCAGTGAAGCATCAGGGCATCAGTGAGGTCAAGGGTCTTTTCACTGTGCAGGTATCCTTTTATTTAATAAAAAATTGTATTAGGTGAAAAAAATTTGAGATATGATCCAATTAAGATTTTGTGTGTTCATTTAAGCTTCTCTGTAAAAACAAGATGAATGTGGTTTTGTTGTTATTAATGCATCAAGATCAGTAAAGAAAGGGAAATCAAATGAGAAATATTTAGGAGAGGCTGTTGAAGAAGGGGGTTAATGTAAGAAATTACTGATATGTTGAAAAAGGATTCCTCAATAATTTTGTCACAGTGTTTGAACTTGATTGATCCATTGGTCCATTCGTTTTGAATATGAAATTCTTATAAGCCTTTAAAAGAAGTTGATTAAATTCTTGAGAAAATATAAAAAACTTAGGGATTATACAGACACTTCAGGCATTTAAAAAAAAACTAATAAAAATTAAAATCAGCCCTTTTCAAAGCTTCTGAAATTTGCTCAAGTCCCCAGAGAAATAATGCCCTCATTGCTTTCTGCCTGATCTAGACCTCAGGAAATCCCACGCTTTCTACACTCCACCAGGCCAACCTAACATCCCACCAAACAAGAGTGACAGGCACTTCACCCTGGGAAAAGGCTGCAGAGCCATGTCTTCCCACTTCTAAACCATTCCCCTTTTTCTATTTATCTCGGCCCCCTGGCCTTAACCGTTTCTTTGAACTTCAACAATAAAAGAAGGAGAGGCTTTTCCTCTGAGGGACAGACCGAGTGCTCCAGACTGGCACATCAGTCGGCTCAGTCTGACAGGAGGATGAAGAGTGACAGCGTTCGCTCAAGCCCCCATGGCAGCATCACACGGCCTGACACCTGTTACATACATACACCCTCACACACCTGATGAGATGTGGGAAATTTGCTTCAGTTTGTGTGTGCTGGATTCCAAGATTGAGGTGTTAGTGTGTGTTATCATAGCTGCTTCTGCCAGTTGATAAAGGTGGGCAAGAGCCAGAGGCCTTCAGATACACTCGTTTTGGGTTTGCATCACCTATGATGTACACATAAAAAATTAATTGTTTGAATAAGCTGGCAATGGAAGTGTTTTGACAAGCGGGTGAGACTGGGAAACATTATCTCAATGCCAGTTTTTACCACTTATCCAATCTCTGCCAAATTATTTGTGCAATTTAGACAGTATTGGGATATCTGCTTGTAATTTTCTGTTATTTTTCAGAGACTTAATGATATTTATCTAGATTTTTTTCTGCTTTTATTTAATGTTGCCAACTAGAGCTCCCCAACTGATCATCAGCCAATCATTATGTGCTGATATTCAAATTACACAATGGGCTGATCTGAATTAATGCCTGCAGTCACAGATACAATCACCTGTGGTTACTGCTTCCTGCTACACCTTTGGGTTGCAAAACAAACTTGTCAAGTTGTCTGCTGCTGCTATTACTGTTCTGTCTTCCCCTAATGAAACTGTTGCAATATCCTGAAAGCTTTGTTTTAAGTTCTGTTGGTTTTAAACATTAAGAAAGTGTTATAATCTGTGTTGAGAGCATTAGGACAAAAGCTACTGAGCTAAATCCAACATGTAAACAATACTGTATAGAGCTTTCAAGGTCCTGGGGTTGACATTATGATTAAATTATGTCAGCTCCTTAAAATGATTTTTGGATAAAGTTAGTGCTTAAGGTTTGAGAATGTTATTTCAAGAGAAGTAAATTTAGGTTTTAGCCTGGAACTTAAATAAATGATTTTTTTTGGAGGTGTGGTTAACAATTGTGTTATTTATTTCTGATTAACATAAATAAGTCCCCACATTGTGTTATTCAGTAGTCCTTACAGAAGAATATTTGTTCTATTGCTCAGTAAGAGGTTTTTGTACATCTCTAATGAGCAGACACTCAACTTATTATAACAAACAGGGTTAGTATTGGTATTAGAATCAGCTGATCACGTTGAAAGGTGATCCATAAGTAGCAGCAAATACATATTGGTGCGATTTGGACAGACCTCTCACTGCCTTTTGATTTAATATATAGGATTGAAGATTGTCAGGAGGTTCAAAAGGCCCCATAAAGAGCTTGGTGATCCGTAACGACAGCAAAAACACCCAGAGGCACCTATATTCCCAACATGTTTGTTCAGTTAAGACATTGCTCTGTCTCTTTGGTTCATTATTTTGCAGATAAATTCCTACATGCTCTCTAAAATATACATATAAGTCTGAGAATTTAGAAAAAGTGGTTGAAACAGGGTTTCCCTCGCTAATCTCAAGTTCCACTCACATTTTAAAAAAGCATATTTTTAGAAAATTAAATACAAACTAGACATAATTTGTTGATTGAATATTATGCCACCATTGAAACCTATTGAAAATCGCAAACTCCCAAATTGTTGGGGTGAAAGAGATTACCCTGCTGATTTCAACTTCCTGTCAAACAGTGCCCTCTCACTGCCTTTTGATTTAAAATATTGAAAATAAAAACATGACTGAATCATCAGGTTTGTATACTTCAAAAGTCCACAAAAAATGCTTAAAAATGTCTTTATATGATGCAAAACACAATTAACACTCTTGGGAATCCCAATCCTGCTCCTGTGTGTTATTTTTATTTTACACATGTACACTGGTTCACAATGTTCTGTTCCAATCTATGGGTATGGGTAATGTGTATTACACAGTGTGTGTAGGGGGGCTCTGCTCATGTATGAATGCAGTTGTGTACACACTGACTCTATGAAGCCTGGCACGGAAGCTAACACAAAAGGATGCTCCTAGCTCGCCTTGACACCTTGAATTCTTTTAAAAGTAGGCTTTCACACTTTCCAGCAGCCAGCCTCGCAGGTATGGATCACGCTCATGGTTACTAAGCTGCTAGCTTCATCTCAGGCTGAAGCGGCCCGGTTGATTTGGTTTGCCTATCAGTTGTAACAAGGGAAAAAAATCGAAGAAGACAAGTCTTTGTAGAGTGCAGGCATTAGCTTTTATTTCATCTTTAACTCTCAGACCAGATGCCCAACAGGGGTTCTCAAGCTGTCATAATCTTCCTGATAAAACTCCAAGAACCTCAAACCAGAGCCTTGATCTGAAAATATCTGTGGATAGTCCTGTGAGCATGACTCAAATGTTAAAGGCTGCCATGATATAAGCAAACATCTACCCAAGTGACTGGCCTGTTCTGGATATCAATTGTAGCTTAAAGTGGCTCACTTAGAAAAGTAAAATTCCGAATTCTGAACAAAATCTTGATGAGTTATATGTATAATTTAAACCTATTCCACTTTCTAAACAAAGAGCTATAAATGTTTCCTTCTGCTTTTCCAGATTTTAAGTCTAAGATTGAATCAGTTTGGTATTTTAAAATTTTAACCTGTGGCCAAATATAAGAGGCAATATGAGTTGGGATTTGCAACTATGTTTAATGAAAGGGACACATACATTTTATCTTCCATCCCAGGGGGCTGTATTATTAAAAACCGTGTGAAATTCTCAATTTAACGACTATAATTACTAATACAACACAGAAAAAGAACAAATATGCCACGGACATTAGAATTATCATTGTCAGTACATTTCTTGAACTTTATAGCAACGTTTAATGCTTCATTTAATGAGAGAAACTTAAAATTGAAGATATGCAGATAAAGAGCAACATTTAGGTACATTTTGCTGGTATTTGCAAGGAGTAAAAGAAACACAAATCGAACTAAAAAAGCATGTGTAGGTTAAACATGGAGTGAAAGAAATGTGCTTAAACATTAGAGTAAATGACAAATTATACAGTAATTTTATTAACTGTAAGTTATTTTCATAATGAAGGTGCAAAATGTTATCTTTTTGATAATGTTTCATTCATTGTTTATCTTTTTTATGAATAAAAAAAAAACTTACTGGAGGGACTTACATGGACAGATGGCTAAATGGTTAAATTGGGATAACAAAATGACCAGCACCAGATTAATAAACTGGTTTAACTGATTCTTTTTCTTTATAAAGGCCTTAAATACCACCAGGTAACCCCATTTGCACTTGCAGGAAAACCTTAAAATTTTCCTGAAATTCCCCAGTTGAGCTGCATGTGTGAATGCAATTGACAGGATTTTTCATCCAGACTTTACACTGAAATTTACCAGCTGCCTATTGTTTCCCCTCCCTTACCCCTCCATTAACTGATTTGCAAACTGCTAAAAATCCCTCCTGCAGTGAGGGATCAAGTGTAAGCAAAAATATCAGCCTACTTTCTGGGTAGGTTACCCTGTCAAAACTGTGAGGCAGCGGCCTGCCACTGCGAACCGGTGTAGTTCCTTTGTATGGCTGCTGCCTTGTAGCGGAAAAGCTCTCAAATCAGAATATATACAAAGGACATTGAACAAATCCACTGAAACTTGGTTGTAGGTTGTATCTTGAAGAAACAACTCTGTCAGTATGTTGATCTAAAAATGGAGTACTCCTTACATTAGCATGGCTACACTCCATTTTGCAAAACAACTTTTCATCATTAACCCGCTGATGCTGTGATCCAGCTATAAATAATAAGTGCTCAGTTTCGACGGTTTTCTCTTACTGCTTTATCAACTTAGAACTAGTTACATAAATTCAATTTTAACTTGTGCCTGGCTGGGTTTGAACTTATGCACCTTAGAACATTTCTATTTTGCAGCATATTTTGTGTTGCTTTCTCCTTGAACAGGAAAGTGCCCATATACTAAAATACTGGCTGTCAACCTTTCATTTAAAGATATCTGAAACTTAATTGCAGCCTGGACTGAGTAAGAATGGGGAATGGAGACCCTGGCAGTCAGTTGCCCACCCCTGACTTGAAAGACAACCAAACAATACAAGCTTGATTGTAATGCTAACAAAACAAGGGAGCAAGATGTCCGTTGACAAACCAGCAGATCAATATTCTGTCATTGTACTGACCTGCCCCTTTGGTCACCACCAGTTTGGGTTTGCTCCGGGCTCCATCCCCTTTGGTGGTGTAAGCTGCCACCGTGATGGAGTAAGTGGTGTCTGGCTTTAGTCCTCCAATGACCATTTCCTACAGGAGACAAGCAAGACAAGGAAACAGGAAAGTGTCACAATAAGTCTAAAAATATTGATGAATAAACCCTGTCGTCATGCAGCCAAAACTGCCTTATGCAGAATGTTAATCTTAGCGAAGTGTTTCCTGGTTCTCTTTATTAATTTTCACGAGGCATGCATTAAATGTAATGCCCCCCCACCCCAGCCCCTGTGTAATGGGAGACCATTCCATTAAGCAAATCCTAAGAGCTGCCAAGGTGGAGCAAGGGACATTAGGTATGCAAATGGAAAGTGGCCCCTCTTATTCCTTTAGCCATATTCCAATCAACAACTTAACTTTGTGATAAATGCATGCTGAATGCATCCTGCCCATACGCCGGCAGTTTTTACCTCAGCCATTAAGTTTCCTTGAGTCCTCTTCAAAGAGAGGCTTCCGATCAATTCTAATGAATCTTTCAAGAGAGCAGGTTTGAACGAATGCAGAATGAGGTTTTTAACAGGCTGCTTGGCAGAGGGATGGGAGAGGTCAATAAAGGTAAATGAGCTATAAGTACTGTCGGTACTTGAGATGGTATTCACGTAATGCAGATAGACTGGGGCTTTAAATCTGGGTTCAAAAAAAGGGTACAATTCGCTGAAGAGAACAAATCTGCAGTTGTGAATGATCATCCAGGATTTGAGGATTTCTTTAAAAAAGCAGGTCTCCTTAGGGCAGCAGAGAAATTCTAAGTCACCAAACAAATAATAAAATCAAATGGTTTAAAATCAAAAGAAAAACACACACACACAACAAGAACACAAGACAAAACACACTGCATCAACACACAGCACAGCACGAGTAGCATGAGCATTCAAGGCACAGCGGGCAGTGGATATTGCATCAGCCACCATTTTGTAGGAGCTAGCTGCAAAAAAAGTTTGTCCTCCTTCCCTCATAAAGATAGTGCAGCAGCTTGCTGGCCAGAGTGAGGTGAGGTGAAACCTTTGAGCCACTTTTATCCAAGTTATTGAATAAAGTCTGGAGGGGTTGTGTAAACTGTGAATCCAACAAGGCTGATGCAATAGCCACTGTTTATGGCCCCGCAGCTACACATAGCACTCAGGCGAAACTTCGTACTCACATATTCAGCTGTATCGTCCGTTTCCCACTAACCCCCCCCCCGCCAAAGAGGAGAGTGCAGGAGAGAGAGTGTTTTTTTTTGTAAAGGAAGAGAGAGAAAAGAGAAGGAAGAAATAGGATTGTGAGAGACAGGGGCATTAGAGGTTCAGGAGCAGAGGGTTGGTATCGGAAATAGGTCATTGGTTTTTGGGAGTAAGGAGAGAGAGGAGCTGGTATGCAATGGAAGAAGCTGAAAAAACACTCAGAGTCGGACAGGTGTGCATATAGGGCCTAAACGTTTAACCATGTTACGTGCAGCTACACTAAGTTAACTCAGTGTTTTAGGCCGGTCTAGGTATTTTAATTTTTTATTTTTCAAGGGAGGGTAAGCTAAGCCCTGCAGGTGAACCCCCTCAAGCTAAGGGGCACTTATGTCTCACAAAAAAAATCACACATGGCCTAATGCATCCAAAAAGTGTCCACGTTAAAAACAGCCATGAAATTTCTATTCACAGCATCTGTTTTATTTTACCTACTTCAGTCTTGTTCGTAAGAATAATAAAAACAGTTTTTCAAAATTGAGACCCTTTACTTCCTGGCTTATGTATTTAATGCCACAGAAACTATTACCCTTGACTATGAACAAAATGGACTTTTGGCACATCTTTAATTTTTTGTGCTTTGTCAACTGAATGAAAAAACACATAAATACCTCAATCACCACAGTGAAATGGCATTTTTTTGCTCTATGATACTGAACTAGGAGCACAAAGCCACCTGCTGGAAAAAGTACAAACTATCAATTTAAAGTTTTGCCTGAAAAATTGACAGTGTAGTACATGGAGCCATATGTTCAAAAATTAGCCATAATGGGCTTAATTATAGCCATGATTGGTCTCAGTGGGCTTGGTGTGTTTATTTTAATAACAGAGCACTAAGGGTATATCAAAAAGATAAAGTTCCAACTGAAATTCATAAAAAAATGACCCAAACATGACCCAAAAGGCTGGTTTAAACTCAAGCCCTGCCTCAGACCAGACACAGTATTATTATTAGGAATTATGAAGTGAATTCCCAAAATATTAGGGAACTCAAAGAAGAGACTTTAACCCCCGTCACCCTCTGGTCATCGTTATGCTCTGTATTAAATCACGGAAAACCAGAGCCAGAATTGAAATTTAGGTGTTCAAATCTATTTATTTTCCATTTTACAATTTCAAAATACCTAGGTCGTAAATTATTAAGTGTCAGGTTTCACATTTTTTTGTAAACAATACAAGTCATTGTGCACTGTAATTCAATAATCTGTTTAAAGTCATCCTTATCTAATGGAGCATTCATTTATGGGGGAAAAAATAATTGATTCTGAGTCATTTGTTCCCAAACTACAGAGGATTCAATTGAACTTTTCTGTCATGTGTTGTTTACTCCATTGCATCAAGGCTGTAATTTCCATTTGTATGATTGCCACTGTGTACAAAAGTCACACTCTGAAAGGATTTCTCCAATATTTGTTGACAAAGGTTTGTAAAAAAAAAAAAAAAAAGAAAGGAAAAATGTCATTACAGTACACAGGGCTCCATTACAATTTGAGCTGTCAGTGAAGGCTGATTTTTTTGGTGAAATGTTTTCATGCCAATTTCACTTTTGGCCCCCAGGCAAAGAATACTATAATAAGCATTTTCTTTGAGTCTTTTTTTCATTTGTTGCAAGCATACAATCAGACATTTCACGGCAGATGTTGCCATACAGCAGGGTCTGGAAATTCTTAATAAAAGCTGTGACGGCAGAGAAGGGAAGACAAGATGAGTGAAGCTGTGATTACAGTTCTTGTTGTGGGTTGAGGGAAAAAGAATATTACAGCAATATGAAATGAAATCCAAGAGGGGAGTGCACCCATATCGCTTCCTATACTGCAGCAATATTTGCAAAGCAACAACAGCTGAGATAAAGCACATAATTTGTGTTTCTGTAAGAGAGAAAATGGGGCAAAGTTTCTTTGAAATGTCACTGAGGTATAAATTACAGAATTGGTGAAACTTATCCTGCTTAATTAGATATTCTCTGAATCCAGACTGAAAAAGGTTTAAAGGCAGACCCATATTTGGTGGAATTGATCATTTTCAAATGGAAGCCATTTTCCTCTTACGTGTTCAGGGGAGAAGATCAGATTCTGTTAAAATGACAGACTGCTGTGTTCAAGCTTATTCCAAACACCAGCTAGTACTAGCATGCAGCCACAAACTACTGAAAATTAGGAGAGAACTGATTCTAGCACTGACCTCAAAAGTGTCATGTGACATAAAACATCGGGCATTACTATACTTAACTTTATAAAATCAACCCAGTCAATGTAAAAGTCACGGCACAATTAGACAGTGACAAATAGCTAGCATAGCAATACTGTTAAATAAGGAGCTAAGAACTACCTTTATTAATGTTGGCCACCATTTTATGCAACCAATGTTAAACTTCAGCCAAACATGGGCTGATAATGAGGTGGCTAAAATGGCTGAATCCTGAACATTGGCTGTAGTCTGGTGGTATTAGGGATGTAACCTTGTGACTAATTTCAAATTTGGCTCTAGTTGTTACATGAGTGTAACTTCACAGCCTACATAAAAGCCTATCTCTATTTTCAAGACACAAATACTGCCACATGATGCTGTTTTTAATAGAAGCTAACAATGCCATTCATTTATACCACAGCTTTCATTTACTATATTTTGTTTACATCCAGGTTTGAGGGCATTTTGGCAGCAAGGTAGCAGCCCTTGAGCGGAGCTACAGTGGTGGCAGGAGGCCCTATGAATGTTATTGACAGTATTTTTAAATCTAGTAATGGCTCTTAAGTGACTTAACTCTAACACAGCTAACTGGTTACCAGACAGCTACTTGAAGATTTAACAACTGTTGGATTGTTACAACTTCACAAGTTACAAGTTGGAGTTACAACCTGAAGACAAAACATCTGAAATTCTTATATCAGAGCAGTATGGCTGCTATTTGACTAAAATAAATGAACATTTTAATCCGTGCAAAGGAAACAGTGAGATGGTCATACCTGGGCATCAGCCAGCATGACGTCCTTGATAAGGGGCAGGCCCCGTGACTCTCCATTTTCCACACGCACATAGTGAACCTGGTAGCCACGGATCTGACCGTGCTGCTTTCCTGGGGTCAAGGATCGCCACATCACTTTTAGTGCTGTGGAGTTTAAGACCTCAACCTCTACTCGCCTCGGAGGAGCCCCGGGAACTGTAGATACAAAACACAAAACTCAAATCAAACTGTTATCATGTTTGCTGTAGACTTTTTATGATCAAATGTGTGACATTTTTAGACACGTTAAAAAGGGGAAATGCATTATTAGTTTTGAACTGAGTAGCTTTAGTGCTCTTTCACAAGGTACCATACATGATTGATTTTATTGGCATGTGTTTAAAAGCCTTGCAATTTGTCTTTTGAGTCACTGATCACCAAACATATCCTGCATTTTTCATCTTACAGCAACAGTCATAGTCAAAGTGCTAAAAGGACCTCTTTCACAATACATGTAATTTTGCCCACAGCCCAATTTTTTGTTTATTGTGTGGTATTTGTAGTACACCCAGAGACTCCCAAGAATATACCTTTAGAAAATCCAAAAGTCATCCAGGGCCTGTACTATGACCTATTTTATGATCATTGCCATAGGTGTGAGCCAGGGTGCACACTTTACCCCAAAACTTACTCAAACACAAATAATAAATCATCAAATTGGGTCAAATCACCTTCACTGAAGTCTGGTGCATCTTTTGAAATCAAATGTAAAGCTAAGTATTACAATTGAAAGAAGTTATTGAATTTTAACTGGAAAAAAATTAGGTTTTTTTATGATTTTTTCAACAAATTCAATTCTTTGGAGATGTGTCTGACCAACTTACAGTTGCTGTACACCTAAAATACTTCCAAATTATTTGGCCACATATATATTCTCAAAGTGGGAAAAAAATCATCAAATTCTGAGACCGGTAAAGTTGTTCAATTAACAGGTTGGGTTACTGTGGTAGAATCAGGATACTGTTCCATGTCTTGTATATCAGGGAACCTTTAAAGATTTGTTCAGAATTCATCCTTTAAGTATGATTTCTTTTAGAATTTGAATGCTAGATTCAAAACAAACATTTCACATGAAATGTTATTCATTTTAATATTGAACAGCCACAAAGGGCCTGTATATTATGCCTTTGTGATGAGATAATAATGAGCCATTGATACAAGTAAAAACCGATGCAGTTTTGGATTGTTGTAATCAGATTGTATATATCTACAATGACAGCAATACATAAACATTACTTCTGTCAATTTCTGTTTCTAGTACTTATATATACATGTAATCTGTTTTATGGCCTTCGTGTCTTTTTGCATAGCAACGGCTTGGACAATTTTAATTTGTAGACTGGAACTATAGTGAGGGAAAGGGGATCTGAGAAATCCATAAGATGTATGATTGGCTGGTTATTTCATAGAATGGAGTCTTTGAACTTGCTTGTGTATGGTTGGAGGGGTTTCTGATTTTGAAAATGTTTATAATATCCCAAATAATAGATTACAGATGCAACATGTGCACACATGCCAGAGGTTCTCTTTCCAGCAGGACAGAGACAATAATATGCCGTCACAGGATCATCTGATGCATTCTTGTCAAATTGAATCCAAACATTCTTCATTTGAGATCTGTGACGAGAGTGCAGTCTACAAATTAAAATTGTCCAAGCCGTTGCTATGCTTTTGGATTTTCTAAAGGTATATTCTTGGGAGTCTCTGGGTGTACTACAAATACCACACAATAAACAAAAAATTGGGCTGTGGGCAAAATTACATGTATTGTGAAAGAGGTCCTTTAAGAACTACTACAGAAGAAAATAAGTGGGTTTTTTTTGGGGAAATGTCACCTTAAATTTTAAAATCTAATTTAAAACATTTAAAAGACCTGTAGAAATATTTAGAAATAATCATTCCACTGTATTCAGTGGTGAAAAATTCAGTCAGAATTATCGTGAAAAGTAGATGCCTTTAATTTAGCTACTGAAATCAGCCAATGCTTCATATTTTTCACCCTTTTTAGTGAAAGCAGTTCTGGTAAAAGGGGCACATAAAAGCCGTAATAATAAATGTCAAGCAAACATCCTAAAAAATCAGAGGATTTATAGACTGACATTCAAACATACAGCTCACTAATATGCCTCTTTCCTGCAGTTGCATATCCACCAAAAACCTTGTACCATCTCTGCTGGCTTCTCATTTTCAGTATGTCTCTGCTGTGTCTGTCTGCCTTCAGTTGGGAGCTCTCAGTCATAATGACAGGCCTTTATGGAGGGCCTTGCTTCCAGGCCTTTCAGAGTGCTATGGTCTGGCCCTTTCTAAGATGGATGTGCCATTAATAGAACTCCTCCACTCAAGCTGCCTCCATTTGCTCATCCACAAACACTTCAAGTCCCCTTCACTCCCCTTAAATCACAAGCCCATTTCCCCTACCTTCCCTTGGATCATGCACCAATCTTATTTATTATCAATTCTTTTTTCTACCTTTCATCCTCGGCTCTCATTTCTTTACCTGGCACTTCTCTGTCACGCATTGTTATCGTGATGACACCTTAAAATTTGTTATAGCTGTTGTCAGTGAGCCCACGGGAAAGGTGTCTTTTAAAACAAGCATGTTAACAATCCCAGATTGTCTCTACCTGCATGCTTGTCATATATCAGTGTCAAACAAATGCTTAAAATGCTGCGGTAATAGATGTGAAATGGATCATGGAGGATGGAAGGCAATGTCAGCCATCCGTCAATGATTCAGATGGGCTGTGACATGCTCACATCTTTACTTGTCATTTAAGGTATTTTATTCCAAGGGCTTTTCTCCTTCGTCATTTAGTTTCTGCCATTCAGCTTCAGAAAATCATGTTTATTGTGCTTTTACTGTCTTCTTCAGTAAGACTGTATGTACAAGCTTCCCTTCCAATTTGTCTACATTGTATATATTAAATAATATATTATTTGAATTTATCTACTTTATCTACTTGAAGATTTTCTGTATATTCCAACTGTAATTAAGTATATCTAGTAGGGTTGTCAAATGATAACATTGTTTAATTGTGATCACTTGCTGGATTTTGATTGTTTATTGTGTTTAATCACATTTTTAAATGCATGTGTAGAATTTAATTGTTTTCAATTTCAAGGAAGTCAAAAATCCATAGTGATAGCTTTCAGCCATATGATCATGCAGAGGGCTGGAGGGGAATAGAGAATCAGCTGGTATTAATTGCTCTGAGGAGCTGTAGCACAGACTTTCCATTTTTCTTCTTCATACAAAGACACATTTTTTATTAGATTAAAAATGAAGAAAAACAGATTTATTCAAATAAGATATATGTTTTCACATTTTAGACCCTTTTATAGTTCCTGTGACATTTTTTTGTGACTAAAACAACAAAGTCTCTTAAGGTTCATTTCAGGCATGTTTCCATACCATATTAATAAAGAATCCTTCCCCTAACGTTGCTTCCCAGATAGACAGATACGTGGGCAGTTTCATGTATGTTAATAGCATATGGATCATTAATCCTGTTGCTTGGGAAGTGAGGAACAAGACAATCCCATCATTGAAACATTAGTGAAAAATAAGATTTGCTTGTTAATGTTATTTCCTGATAGTATCTGTACCAATTTTACAAAGGTTTTTGGGGCAGTCATTTTGTAAAAGGGTCAGCATTGACACTTTTCAGATGTTTAAGTTTTGTTGCTTTATCTGTAAAAGTAATCCAGATTAAGATAAAATCAAGCAAAGAAGTCTTCTCAAAAACTGCTCTTAGTTTTGCTTTTATTTTGTTATTTGAACTGTTCTGAGCTAAGAGAACTTTGTGTTCTGCTTGGATGAAATCGCTTTTATACTGAGACATTATGAGGACTTTGTGGTGGATAGCAAAAGCATAAAGAAGAACTCTGGGTCAAAAAATTATTGAATATAGTTCAAGAGAATAAATGAACTCAAACATTTAAAATATCAAAGTCTGACTTGTTTATTGAGCGGTCAGCCAGTAAATACTGCAAAAAATAGCACTTTGTTCAGTCCAGACCTTAACATCATTGCCATTAGCACAATATTGCTGATAGTTAATTTATTTGACATTGAATAAATAAACTGGATCACCAGCCATGCTACGTTTTTAGTGTGCCGGAATTAAGACCTGATGGCAATGACAAAGGGAAGAACAGGAGTAGCTATTAAAGAGAGGAGTGATAATATTATTTCTTCTTTCAAAACATCTTTAAATAAGGTATTTAAGCTGCAGCCTTAACGTTCACACACCTGCTGATTTCACCTCCTGTTGCCACCATATATGAATGGACAGATATGGCCTTGGGGTGTGCGGCTCTCATAAACGCTTATGGCTCTCTGCTGAGCTATGAGATACTGTTAAAAGCCTACAGATAAATGCAGGATATGAGATGTGCTGGCTATTATGAATAACAATAGGTTGGTTATGCTTCAATAGCAACACCCTTGATTTCCCAAGTGTGTTATCTATTCAAAATGTTTTCCTTCATATGTACTGTATGTTGTCTTGTTACTTATTGACATTTTGCTCCTGAACTAACCCTGTTGTGATAAATGTAACAAATTTGGGAGAGCACACTGGCCATTCTAGTTGATAAACAATTCATCTGTTGCTTAGGGTGCCAAAATCATTGTAACAGGCAATTCTTTCATTGCTACATTGTATTAAGCTTTTAAAAATATGATATTTATGTACCATCTTCATCAGTGCGGCAGATGAGAGGCTCGCTCTCTGGCCCTGGCCCAACTGCAGTGAGGGCAGACACGGTGATGCTATACTGGGTCCATTTCTCCAATCTCTGCAGCAGCACCTGCTCCTCATTGGCAGCAACAGTGTGCTCCTCCATGGACTCCCCATCGTCACTGCCGCCATCTGACTGGCCCACCACCTGGTAGCGCACCCTATACCCCGCCAGGTCACCGTTCTGACTCTTCAAAGGCGGGGGGCGCCAACTTACCAGCAGGGTGGTGGAGCTGGTGCTGCTGCACTTAATTTCTTGAGGGGGGGCTGAGGGCTCTGGTGGGGTTGAGAGGACAGGAAGGAAGGAAGGAGGGAAGGGGGTCGAGGATGAGGGAGAGGAGAGGGACGGAGGAAGGGGGAGGGGTGAAAAACAAAAAATAAAAAGATGGGAGAGATAAAGAAAATGATAAAAGGATAAAAAAAAATCATAAGAGCAATTCCAACCAAAAATAGCAAAGCAAAGACGGAGGCAAAATATGTTGAAAATAAAATAAAATTTCAAGCAAATGTGAACATAGGAGGCTAAAATGGACAATGGTACATGTTTTTGTAATAAATAATCAAGATGTCAATCCTCCTAAGAGACTTAAGTTTACTTTCAGACTTACTATTTGCTTCTGGCAATGTGTGCTTCTTTGGACTTAAAACATCATGTTACCGCTACAAAATAATTCAACCTAACTTTAATTCATAGTGTCTTTAAGAGTAACTAAACCCCACAACCATTGTTCTAGATAAAAACCTTTGTAAATCAGAATTATTAGTACTGTTGATCTATTATAGTCTGAAATTTTACATATACGGACCGGTTTTATACTACTGTGCCAAAGCTATGCTATAGCCTATGATCTAAGTCTGCATAGCCTATGCTTACAGCCTGTTGTACATCTCCTATAAACTGTAACTGCACATTGAAACGATGGGGACTGCAAGCCCTCAATTGATCTGCTTCATAGCACTTGGTGGCTGCCAGTCTCTCAGGTTTGATTTTTCAGAACTATAATATGATACAATAACAGAAGAAAGTAAACCAACACATTAATTTTACTTGCTAAAATATCAGAAGTGTATTTACAAATTAATGTCTTATTTATTGGCAAAGTGAGCACTAAAAATCCCAATCCTATTACTAAACTGATTCAGCAGTCTTGAATTTCAGCCCCACTGGTGTCTTCTCCATTTTCTTTTTTGCAATAATCACTCTGAAGTTAACTGCTGCTCATTATTCTTCCAACTATTTCCTGTGACATGAAATGCTGCGTTTCTGTTGCCATGATGGGAAAATCACACTCATAATTAAAATTTAGCAGGAATATTGCAGAGTTACATAACCACACCAATGAAAAAGTATTAAAACTCAAGATGGCACAGATCGATATGGTATTAATAAAACACAGATTTGACACAGAAGTATAAACAAGTCTTAAGTGTTAAGATTCTACACATTGTGCTAGAATATCATAGCCACTGCCCTCTATGGGCTGAAACTGGCTATTGCAGCTGAGTTTGACTGTTTTCTCATCTCTGGGGGTAAATGATGCTGATGTCAACCACTGCCACCACAGAGCCTAGCACAAAGCCCCCACTTTTTCAGCAACTTTTTGCAGCCGATTATCTAAATTTGCCCCCAACAGTGGGCTCAACTGAGTTGTAGATGTGACATTGTAAGATTGTGGGTAGTGTAGTTTTCCTCGAAACCATGTCTTGTTAAACAATATAAACAGCTGTGTATCCCCTGGGTTTATATACTACTATTACCCAATTCTAACAATGTTTTGTTCAGAACCAGGGTCTCAACTGATCAGCGATGTTGCTATGACACTCTTAACATGACATAGATTAACTAAAAATGTATGTCTATTAAAGGAACATTTAAAAACCGGTTTTCAGTAAGGTAGCTTGTTGTTAGTCTACCTATTAAATGCCATGGTGGATGCATCTCAGCTAAAACTTTGGGGTTTAGTCACTCTTGAAAAAAATTTACCCTATGCAACAACATGATCATTTCTAGTCCTAGTTAGGGCAGGAGCCATGCACAGGTCCTTTGATTTATAACAACAGGGGGGGGGGGGAAAGAATTTAACTTCTTTCCTCCCTTTTTACATAAATATGTCCCATATTTGCTATCAAATATCAAAATTTTGAATGTGTTAAAATTACAAAATATAAGAAATTTAAGATTGCTTACGTTTTGTTCGGCAATAAATTAAGTCTTTTTATCACTTAAAATGTACAAACATTAAAGTAGAGCAGCACTTGGACCCTTACTCTTTGAATTTAGGGCCAATACATCTGGCACAGAAATGAAACAATAGTTATCTCCAATGCCAAGCTTAATCCTGGTTCTACTGATGCAGATTTTTAACTGGCATTATGTGTCTTCTTCATGATTCATTTATCTAAATATAACATAAAATAGTGTTCAAAAGCTGCAGCTATCATTTTAGCATTAGAACTTCTGTTTAAAATAAGCATATGCTACAGCAAGCGTTTTTATTTTTCAAAGCATAAGCTGGTCAGGAGGCAGTGTAGTCAGTCCTTTTTAATCAGTAACAGTACAAAAGCTTTCCAACACGATGGCTGTTATTTCTGTGTGAAGTGTTCTTCCAAAACATATTAAAACCTACACGTCTGTGAACTTCCTAAATCAAATTCAATGCCTCTCGCTTCTAATCTGTGCCAAGCTCTTACACAGCTTGTGCTAGTCCAGAATGTGCTGTGCATGGAGCGATAAAACATTTTCACTTCTCTTCCAGAATTTGGTATTATAGGGATAAAGGGACACATGTGAAAATATTTTCTCTATCCCCTACACTACTTTTAGCGACAGTGTATTTCCCTCATCTTTGATGGGGAAAACCCTGTCCATTATTACATTTTTGACTGTGATGTACAGTAAAAATAGCACAATACTCAAAACAAAATGAAACACCACCAGAAAAAAAGGCATTCCACACACAGCAACTTAAGACATAAACTCAAATGAACCCATAGACAAGAAGCAGCGTGTCTTTTGCTTCAAAAAAAAAAAAAATAAAAGCTGAAGAAATAAATTATGAACAGAAGGAGGGTACTGGGAAATGAATTTCTCTGTAACCCAGGTGACTCGAAAGAAAGAACTACAACAACAGTTAAGGTTCAAAAATGACAACTCATGAGAAAACATGAAAAAACAGGATACTCAGCATAAACCAAAAATAAGAACATTTAACTTCTTGAAAAAATAAAAAACAAAGCACAAGCACCGTCTGCATCATACGTACCTGACTCCCACAAATACTACATTTTAGACTTTCTTACCACCAGCACCCGACCACAGAGCGTGCTTACTCTGTCGTCAGTGAGCTGCAACACTCTCCCTCTCAAAAAAAGTGTGCCAGAAATTTTGACATCCACCCCGTTTCTAAATCAGCTACAACACTGACCCATTGGGGCTGAGTTTTGAACCCGTTTTGGGGTTATTGGGAGGGAGAGAGTTGGCTCTGTGCTGTAGCCAGGACTGTAAAATTCTCATGTATCTTACAGCTGGAGGGTCCACAAGACTGCGAGAGGGGGAACACTCATTCTTGAAATATTCTGCCTCCCTGGCAACTGGTACCCATTCTTGTTCACAATTAGTTCAGAAAAATCCCATTTCATAGCCCCATTTATGGATCACGGTGCAAACTGCCTTTCCAAAAACACCAAGAGACAAATAGAGCAAGCAGGACAGAAAAAAAATGTACTGCTGAATTCATAAAAGTTTAACGATAGTGTTCTGACTGCAGTGTCACTTTTTGTGGAACAGCTTAAAAAATAAAAATAAAATTGGGGGGAGGGGGGGTTAGCTTTTGAAAAGGGCTCCTCTCAGAGAAGACCGAATGTTCCAGCACACAACAAATGGGACAGGACCTCAGCCACAGTCCTCAAACCCTTCTCTGTGTCCAATGGGCTTATTTACTTACGGTCTTACTGGATTTTGAGCCTTTCAGCTTCTTTCCTCCACTCATATTGTATTTGCAAACCCTTCACGTCAAGAATGATTGCTCAGTTCTCAATCTTTGTGGCGCTGGAAAACGCAGCGAATCTGACAGGGGCCGGGCTATCGCAGCGCACAGGCATTCTCACGCCTGATAACGCTTTAAGAGCGGCTAGGGCATGGCTTTAATAAAGAGCATATATCCCATGAAGGCCAGTAGTGGGATTATGGATAGTAGAACTATATAGCCACAAAAGAAGAAACTCAGCTAATGCTTCACATGAGGTCCTTTTGAAGCTGTCCTGAAGGAGCTGCCAAAATGCTATTTGACAAATAATTAGTCATGTCTGCATTCATATCCCTCTTTTTGATTTTTAAGTCTGTTGTGATATCACTGTGAGCTTTGAGTGCAAAGTCTGTAATGTCAAGCTCTGGTGGCATACCTAATCATTGTGACTACCTTCAGATTGTGCTGCTTTCATAGATACATAATGCAGACATTTGCTGTATCCCAAAGCAAACCTTGATCCCTTCCTCCCTATTTCCTTTCTGAAGAGCATCTGTGGTTGACTATTTGATGCCCTTTTCAGCACAGCAAAAAATGACTTCAGATATTGCTCTGGCTGCAATTAGGTCATTGTTGTTGCACTATTAAGGGAAGGCCAGGGATTGTAAGTTGATAATGGCAGAATATCACTGATGACTAACACTAAACTGAATGTGTTCTCACTTTCAACATCTCTTTAGAGACATAAAAAATATTCATTTTAAGTTTGTCATAAAAGACAGTCAACCACCTGACTTGATTTTAGTACTGACCTACATCTTTAAATATAGAAGGTACTAACATTTTATCATAAATTTCTGCTCAAGGACATAGTGAGTGTGTCTATTAAATCTTTTTAAACCATACCCACTCGCAGGACAATGATCCTCTCACAGCTTTATCTGCTAACATGACACTGAAGGGTCATCTGTCTGCTCTGCTGGATCTGTCAGCTCTAAATGTTTGAGCCATCACAGACAGAACTGAAAGTGTAATTTTACCATCAGGCATGTAAACAAATGTTCTATGCTCCCATCCTTTTTCTATAAGCAAAGACTTGTTCCTTTTTCTGCATTCATATTGCAGATGTCTGACATTCATTAAGTTAATGTTGCTTAACAGACATAATTTCCTGAAATTGCTTGAAATTATGACTTGTACTAAAATACGCAAAGCAAAATTATACTGTGATAATTTAAACTCCAAATTTAACAGAATGCAGAAATAAAGAGGCTTTTCCAAAACTGAGTAACAAAGACAGCATATTTTTCACCATGCTGGACTTTACAAAAGTAAAGAAAGCAGAACACATCAGCTGGCTACAATGTTATTTTCTGCTGTGTGACACCAACACAAACTATTCCAGCACATAGTCTTTACTGTGGTCTGCATTTTGTGCTGTTGTGGCTCTGTAGAACCAGAGATAGGAAGTCGTTTTGTTTACATATTCTTATGGCTAGTAGGTTGAGCAAATTTACCCTGTGATGCATGTACAGTTAAGGGCAGAATTTGGCTACGACTTTCAAGTCCTGGCATAGTGGCACAGTTAACAAGCTAAGCAACAGGCCACATAAGGTGCATCATTGACCTTTGCTGGCTGCTACTCAAAGCCTGAGGTCAACTCTTTAAATGACATGGTGCCACTGCTGTTCTGGGCAAAGCACTGAGACCACATGTTTGTATCTGAACAGCATTCTCATCCAATGCCTTGAATGACAGGATGTTCATATTTGTAGATCATTATGGAATTAATCCCCTGATGCCAAATGGCAGTGTTGTTGCTCACACAAATATTCCAATACATCTAAAAAGCTCCTGCAATTACAGAAAGTGGGGGGAGCTAAACTGTTTGTCTGGCTAAATACAGAGGATTTAGAATCTGCCACTTTAATATGAGAGAGAGCTCTTGACTGGCTACTGGCAGGTTTGAGGTATAATCTAAATGTGTAACAAAGCCTGAAAATCCAGGGGTCTGCATCACAGCTCATCGCAGAGCATGAAATTAATTCTGGCGGTATGAAATGGGATTCTTATCTGCCACTCTGGAGCCCAACAGTCCCCTGACACCGCTCCCAAGGTCCAGCTCACGTCCTGTTAGCATGATATGTTGCAAAAGCAGGACAGTTTGAGGAATACTGGGGGGATCCCCCCACTCTCCAGTTGTGGACCCACTCTAGCCACGTCTGAACGGTCTCACAATGGTCTCTGAACCTGGTCTGACTATGGCAGCTTACCCCAAGAGGCCTTGCTTCTGAATGAGGGCTACTGTTGCCAGCCAAAACTTGTGTGTTCCTCCAAGTCAACTGTAATAGCCAATAGCATGATATCTGAATGGAGATCTTCCCTTTCAGATATATTAATTCAAATATGGAACACTATGCAGGAAGATCATTTTTGTCTGTAGTGACTTTTCACAAGTTTTTGACAAGGAGTAGTCCCCATGACAATAGCCCCCGGTAATGCTGCTTGAACTGAGCACAAACTTAAACAATCTTAAAACATTTTTAACCACAGATATTAAACAACAAAGCAAACAGGAAAAATCAAGATGTCTGTCTCTCTTCTTACTTGGTGGTAAAGGGTTTCAGTCTGCCAGACAATGCACTAGGCTGAGCAGAGAGTGGCACAACAATGCCAGAAGTCACTGATGCAATATCTAAATATAATGTGACACCTTTGGGTTATATTTTTTTATTTTAAAGAGCCAAGCTGGTGAAGAAATCTTTTATCTTTGCCAGACTATTACAATTGCATAGACTGTTTCTAAAAGATTGTACTGTAATTATGGTGAAGTGTATGTTTTTATTGTTATATATACAATGTGCAGAGGGGCATTTCTTAGTGTTTGTTTGTGCCATACCCAAAGGGACAGTATAGTATTTTTGAGTCTGGTACTAGTTGGACAATGTGTTTGTGAAACTGCGACAAATACTGCAGTAGGTGGTTATCCTACAATAACAAAAGTTTGTTCCCATTTTAAATTGAGGTCAGTGCATTGTTTCTCTCTTGTGTGATTTTATGTGGCCTGTGCCTTCCTTCTAAATACTGAGCTCTTCTCCGGTGGTTTGTGAAAGATTAGAAAAGAAGGAGAAAAGAAAAGCTACTGACTTACTGGGATGCAAATGAAGTTGCTATTCTCTGAACTGAAGGCTAAAGGATCATCAGCAATCGGACAGGATGTTGCAAATGTCTATGACAGACTGAATCCCTAAACCACATATTCACTTACCTCAAAGTGTCCAAAAGATCAAGTTATTTATTATGTTGTGTTGTGGGGAATCTTTGACTTTGTCTGACTTTGACTGTGTGATATTCTAACCTCAGGAGAGAGAAACCAATGGCTGCATCAGAATCTTGCTTGAACTAATAAAAAAAAACATTATAGTTGTACTGTCTGGCTGCAGTTTGACCATGGAAAAGGAATGGATAAAAAGGGTTAAGGTAACTATTGACTTCAAAATAATATCAAAAGACTATTATGACAATCATGCCATTCACTTTGTTGGTGGCTAATATTTTAAATAACTGAAATCTGCTGAGTAAAATAAAGGTCATTTCCAGGTCTGCATTTCAAGAATCTGCAGTTAAATGAATGACATTATCAAGGGTCACATAATCTAATGACAACACAATTTTGAGATTTTCTATACAAAAATGTGTTCAAGGCCTGCACACAACCCCCTCCTAAAACATGATGATCATCTGCTTGCTTCACCTTTTAGAAAAATGCTGAAATAGTCAATTTTGGGAAAAAATGTCACTGAGGATATGCCACACATCCAGGAAGGAGACACTTTCTGAATCAGGTGTTTGTTGAGCCTGCAGGCAGCTCCAGTGTGACTTTTCTGAAGATGTTTAAAATACATTACACTTAAAGAACAGTTCTGATACCTGAGACGTTGATCTTATGGAAAAGGAGTCACATTTCTCAAGCAGGGACTTTGAAAGAGCCAAAGGTTTACTTGTATTATCCCTTAAATGTTTCATGGGAAATGGTGTGTCAGTGCTGTCTGAAGGTGCATGTTGGGCTGCTGTGGTAGTGGACGTGAGTTCATCAAGAACCAAGCAAAATTTAATGAAAAGTAACAGCAAGCTGCTGTTCAGAGTTATGTCAAACTAATATTCAGATAACCCAGAAAGTAAAATAAATTAATAAATAAAAAAATCCAACTCAAAACTTTTTTCAAAGACTTAACAGAAAAGGAAGAGGACACAAAGTGAACAAGGAGATGTCAAGCCATTCCAAGGAGAGTTTTCGTTCCAAAGCACAGGGGAAAGAGTGGCAGAGAGAAACAGATCTGGAGTAGGGTGATGTGAGAGGGAGAGAGGAGTGTATCAAATCCAATCAGCTTGCGGTTTACCCGGTCCAAATCAAATGCAAAGAACAGAGGTAAGGAAATCACAAACACACATCGACAGGTGATGATGTGCACAGACACTCGAGAGACGCCAAGACAGAAATGGGGCTGGATGAACAGAAAGTGTTGTCATGCCTGAGCTGATCAAAGATCAACAGTGCAGTGATAAGTTTTCAACAGCACCCCCGATGGCTAGGAGTGAATGTCACATGCAAACTGGCGCTCTCCTCAGTGACTCTGCACTGTCTGTGTAGCTTTGCTGCTCAGCAATAACAAAAAAAAGAGAAGTGTGAAGTGGTTGTTCCAAAGCCCCCACAGCCCAGATGTGGGGGGCGGCCAACAAGTTGCACTGGTAGAAACAGAAAATGTGTTAAGAGAAGTCTACCCCCAGTGCCAAGACTCTCTTGTGTTCAAGTAAAAATGAAGATTTTAAATTCTGGTTTGGCCTTTCAGAACTCATGTATCCTGGAATGTTTTGGAGATCTTTAATATTGTTGTTATGACTATAAAATGGCCCCTTTCCCCTCAAACCAATTAAATGGTTCAAGTGCAATACCATTATTGACCACACAGCTGCTTTGACACAACAGTTGGAAAGTTTTAGAGCTGACTAAGATTAAAAAATGTGATATTTAACCACCTTCTAGATGATAGGGGTGTGCCGATACAACTTTTTCACCTCCGATACGATACCGATATTGCAGCCTTGAGTATTGGCCGATATCGATCCGATACGATATCAGCAAGAATCATACATACTTTTATTACTTATTTTGTAGTATGGACTGTAAGAAAAGGCTTGATCAAGTGCGATTACTCAAACAGAGAACAGTAGTCAGCCATAGTAGGTATGAGAAAATCTGACCCATTTGTTATTAACCAATGGGTTAAATAAATTTTAACCTGAAACATAAGAATATATTACAATTAAATAAAATAAATAATAATAAATTAGAAGTTCCTGAAAAGTCACCTCAATAAATCCAATAAAAACAAAAACAGTTATTTTTAAATTTCAAAATAACCACTGTGTTTAACTTAAACATAAGCATATTCTACAACTGAATTAAATAAATAAAAAATAATTTAGAATGGACTGCTTGTATCAGAGAGCTTACATCTGAGATTTTAGATATAATCCGATATCAATATCGGATCGGGACACCCCTACTAGATGATCAGCAAATGAAAAGGCAATCCCAAATTAAAATTCAAGTCGTAATTCAACAGTATTTTAAATTTAAAAACATAATGGATAATCCACAAGTCAAAACCAGACACCAGTAAGTAGGAGTGTTCATGGACCCTAGTGAAAGAAACTGTTTGCAACGAAGTGGGTGAATTTTTACTTTACTTTTAATAGTTTAGACAAATATAGTACATGGACAAGTTTTAGCAATAACAAAAGCTAGCTGAGAAAAGTCTTATCAGAATTACTTGAATGCTGCAATAACCTGTTGCCTGATGGCGTCAAATTTGCTGATTTAACATAGGATCTGTTCAAGAATGCCTCTGTTTTGTCCCTGTCCACTGTCCTTCAGAAGCTGCTGGTCAATTTAGAAGCAGCTAAAGGGCAACGATTTCTAAAATTTCCTACAAGTATATTGAAGATAAAAACAAGTCAGGACCTCTTATTTTCATTGTTATAATCATCATTCAGAGTACAGTGAGACTGTGAGTTAAGAAACACTTTTAAAATGAAACACACATCGTGCCAATCATAATTTCAGTGCCATGTAACTATTGTATCTAGTTGTAAGAAATATGATAGCTTTATGGTACTTCACACACCAACCCTAGGCAAAAAAGATGCCAGTTAGATGAGACTCAGACATTAAAGAGGCAGGTGGCCAACCAAGCTAAGAAGTTAAAAAAAAATAAAAAATACGGAGACTGAGTAAAACGTCAAACAAATGTACAGGACAGACACATTATGGGTAAAGAAATGTTAGATTAATTTTAAAACTACCACATTAAGGTGAAAAGTAGGGATGCACAATATTATTGGTTTGATATCGGTATCGGCCGATATCAGCCTAAAAACTTAAGCATCGGTATCGGTCGTGATTGAAATTTTTGCAGATATTTACAGCCGATATATCGGCCACATATATCGGCCATATATCGGCTGGAATATCGGCAAATTATACAAATGTTCACTATTGATGCACCTTCTCATCACTGCATGGGTACATTTAAATATCGAGGGTTTCATTTTTGCAAGAGTTAAAAGCTGTTTTTCTTGTTTTACATCTGTTCATGTGATAATATTCTGTAACACTGAAAGAAACAAGTCCATTTTTGTTAAGTACAGAGCTTGTGCTCTTGACCTAAAATATCGGTATCGGTATCAGTGATAATGAATTAAAAAAATATCGGCATATCGGATATCGGCAAGAAATCCAATAACGTGCATCCCTAGTGAAAAGGTTATCTTCGCTTTAGCACAAATGACTTGAATTTTCAACACATTCACCTCAGAGTTTTAGCTACTAAGGGTAATGCTATGAGTATTTAATTACATAAAAGTGAGTTTTCTAATCTTAAGTTTGCTATTGGTAAGTTACTAATTCATTCTTTTTATTATCAGCTGAGTGGTTTCAAACATTCATTTGTGTTGGTACCATCTGTCAAACAGGGAAGAGGCCTTCACCAGACCTGATACACTGGATTTGATTTAAGGGGTGGGCATTAAAGTACTGTTGGTCACAGTTTGTTTTTTAACTTTTAAAACCAACACTAGACTGATATCTCCCATTCTGTACACAGAACATAGTTCATACGAGAGTCTTGGCACTCTTGGAGGAAAACCAACATTTTTTGTGTCTCTGTCACATGGTAAAAGTGCACTTGCTGTTGACAAAGGAAAAGCAAATAAGAACAGAAGAGAAACGGAAAAAAAGAAACTCCCACACTGTCAGCCCACATATGCTGAATTTGTTTTATAGTGCTGGGAACACTTGTATATATTTAGCACCAGAGTCAAGTCAGAGGATAAGATAAATCCATTGTTAAAAAAAAGGTTTTAAAACAGCAGTATTCAGTGTGTGTTACATCAGCTCTTTGTTGATTAACTCCAACCTTTACCCTCCACAAAACAAACTGTCACATTTAGGTTAAAAAAATCCATATGAGATGCAAAAAAGTAAACAGGTGTTTTAGAAAGTGTTCCATGATACACAAGATAAGCCCTTTAACTCAAGTTATTTCATATGAAACTAGCTTTGAACCCTGTCAATGTCAAAGAAAGACAAAGTCACAGTTCAAAGGTGATAAAACATTTACAAATCAGATCATTTTTTAAATATTCAACAAGAAAGGTGAAAACACTGGCGTTACAATTCACTTTAATAAAGACATGAAGTTAATTAGCTGCTCATCTGTGGAAAAAGAACTTCTATTAGCAGAAAACAGGAGGAAGAACTGAAAAGGCTACATACTGGCTTGCAAGGTCTTCTGTGAAATGTCATTGGTGAAGGCTCCAATGCCTTTGTTTGAGATGGCTGCCAGGGAGAAGTGGTACTCTGTGTTTGGACGAAGACCTTCCACAACAAATGAAGATGTGGGTCCAAATGTTTTCTTCATCTGCACAGAGAGTAAAGTTACTGACAAGTTTGACTCAAGATCTTATGTTGGATTGTCAAGACATAATGTTCACCTAAGGCAGTATTCACACTATTCAGTTTTCAGAAAACATGATGATACAACAAGTGGGAGACCACAGCCATAAAGACATTTTCAAACAGTTTTCAACATATCATCTTCTTTGAAGCACAAGTTAGAAGATTTAGCCAGACTGCTGGACCAACCCAGCTGTTTGTTGTAATGATTTTACATTAATGATGCCACAAACATGCCTGTATCTGTGAAGTAAACACAAAGGTAGGACAATCAACTTTGTCAGCTGACTATCCTGTCAAATGCTCTGGTTTACAGTGAAAAACAAAAACCATGAAGGAATACAGGTAAAATAATGTTTGATGGTATCATTGTGTTTATGTTTGGCACCATTCTTGTGAGCTGAAAAAGTAGGCAACCTCTGGTTAGTGACTGGACCCTGTCTGCATGCCATAGATGACTTTTGAGGGTATTCCATCATAGGCAGCCAAGCTTTGAATCACAAATATCAAACATCTTGCGACCGTTTAGACCCAAATTAGGAGCAGTAGAAGAACTGCAGTGACACTGAACACTTGAGAACAAAGTCTTGTGGATCTGGTTATTAAGACAGGCAAATCAGCAGTGCTGCTTGAACATGCTAAATGAACAGCAATTACTGTACGTGTTCATATCTTTGAATGGGGAACTAAGCCTTTGTTTACTTTTGTTCAATCTGAACAAAACCTGAACATATTTCAATATGGAGGCAGTGAATGAAACTATGCTGAATTTAATGGACAGTCAAACTGTGAGTGATAGCACACTTTAAGCTGCTTCGTGAGTTCTGCTACAAATTTCAAGATGCTCCAAAATTGAAACGTACATACGGTAGCACATCCAGTCTTCTTTTCTGTCTAAAAGCTCAATTATTGTTTCCGAATGGTTAGACTTCTCACATTAGACTTTTTGTCTGAAAGCACTTGTGTGACAGTTGTTATGTTAACAACACAATTAGCTAAACTGTTTTGTTCAAAATCCATGCTAAAACTCATGCAAATAGAAAGACCAGCAGGGAGTATGTACAGGCTTTTAATTATTATAAAACATCAAGCTACAACTCTTTTTGTGTGTGTGTGTACTTCAAATGTGAACAAACTTATTTTTGAATAACCTAGTCTGTAGCCAGTCTAAAAGAGCAATGGGCAATAAAACTCAAAATAAATCACTGAGACTTACCTGTGTGCCAAAACTGCCTTCTGAGTAACGAAGTTCATAATTTACAATTCCTTCTTTCTCGTATGCTTCCCAAGTTAGTTCAATGCTTGTGTCGGACACAGCACCAACTTGGAATTTGGATGGCTGACCTGGTACTGAAGAACACAGTAGAGAGCACTGAAGTAAATGTTAGCAAAATACAAACAAAGACATTAAAATTCATAAGTGGTATGGAATAATCCTTTTGGGGAAAAGTCAAAGCATTTGATAATCAAGTGTTTTAAATGATGATTCAGGTGTGGACACTTCTATAACTTCTCCAACCACTGATTTAAAAGATTGATGTAAATGACTGATCAAGCAAAATAACTGGACACAGGTTTTTCCCTACAGGTTTGTCTATGCCTTACTTTCCTTGGTTCTGTAAAGTCTGGATGCAGCGTCTCACCCTGGCATTACTGCAGTAATTTGGCCCAGCTCTGAAACTCATCCTGGCGAGTTTTCAGTTGTTGGTTCTTTCTCAAATTTGCCTGTATTTTCCAGCCTACTATGATCAAACAGGCTTTTGTCATCATTTGCACGGGCCACAGATGTGTGGGTGAACTTTGCACAGCAGGGGAGAAAACTTGTCTTTTTGGCAGCAGGCACAGTCTGATGAAATATTTAAGAGAATGTGCTGCTGATGCACAAAAAACAGCTGAAGACACTCTCTATTGGTTTCAAAAAGGACTTTTCTAGCAGACGGCTGGAGAACAGGTAAGGCACTCACCATATTTTTTGTTGAAAAGTTTTTCTTAAACTTTCATAAGAACTTGGTTTACACTTTATTAAAACATGAAACAAAGACACTTTAGACAAAATTGGTCTATTAGGCATTTAGTGAAAGTATACAGCTGTTTCCTCTTACCTCCTTGCAGCACTTTGACATGAATTGGCTCTGAAAAGGGTCCATCTCCTACAGAGGTGAATGCCAGAACTTTGATTGTGTATGTCTCTTGAGGCACCAGACTCTGTATTGTGGTAATGATGCTGTCCTGAACGTTATGGATCTGCCAGAGGTTCATTGGCTGGGAGTCATCCATTGTGTAATACACTCGGTAGCCCTTTATCTGCCCATTGGGCTCCTCGGGCTCCTCCCAGCGAACCATCATGGTATTCTGGGATATAATCTGAGCCTGGATGTTTTTTGGTGGGCTTGCTGGAGCTTGTTCACCAGTCCGTGTTTCTACTGGCTCACTGGGAGGGCCTTGGCCGATTGTGTTGACGGCAGAGACGCGGATTTCATACTCTGTGTTGGGGTAGAGGCCACCTATGCTGTAACGAGTGGTTGTGATGTCATCCACAGTCTCGTATTTGCTGTCTGGGGACTTGGCCCTGTACTGGATAATATAGTACGTCACTGGGTCTGGGTTGCCTGAGTCCCAGGTGATGGTCACACTGGTTGCGGTGGTTTCAGTAACCACTGGGGTGCCTGGTGGCTTGGGAAGAGCTATAAAGAGGAAACAGTAAGAAAAAGTAGAAAGACATTTATTATGACAGCAACTAATATTTTTTCCAATCGAGCTGGGGTGGAAAGAATCAGATCACATTTACTGTATATGTAACACTATTTTAGTCACTTTTTGTGTATTTGTGGCAAAACATAACTGGAGACTGAATCCACATTACATCCAATGTTTGCTGTTGCATTGCATTCAGTTAATAAAAGTTGCACCCCCTAATGGAGGTACCTGGTTGGATATTCATATTGTCATGTTGTTTTTGCTCGGCACATGGAGGAAACATCACACTTTACCAAAATACTGCTGCTGGTATCCAAATAAATTATCCAATCAGTTACTTGAGTGAATTTGAAATTATAAACTTTTTACTTCAAGTAGAATTATAGACCATTAACTATATCTATAACAAGCTTTTTATTATGCTGCCCCCACCGCTTGGAACACTTTACAGACAAAACTGAACATGTCAGAACTGGTTTCAGTCAAAGCTTTTTGTTTTATTTCACTCACTAGGCAGCGAGAATCCTATGAACAATGCCTGTTTCAAATTGCTGCTTTCCTCAAAACTGTCGCACTTCCACTGTCAAATTGTTGAATGTTTTCCATATTTATTGTTTGTAATTTTTTGCCTTAATCTTTTCTTGAATTTATATTTATTGTGACATGTGCTGCTGACCTCTTGGCCAGGTTGCCCCTGTGAATGAGATCCAGATCTCAATAGGACTTATCAGGTGAAGTAAAGGTTTAATAAAATGTAAAAATCAACAAGGCGCTTTTCTGCGGCATTGGAAAAACAAGACTTATTTCTTAAATATTATATATAAATGTGCTCTTATCCTAACAATTTTGGAACTTTTTGCAGGCATAAAATCAAAAACATTTGTAAAGTTCCCACAAAGCAATCAAGTTTATCAGTTTTAATATAAAATAAGCTATTATTCAAATATGAATTGAAAAAGGATATTATTATCCTTTTATTTTCCTGTTATTTACATCTTACAAAATGTCCTGCCTTTTTAAAGCAGAGGTTGTACTTGAGTAAATTTAAATCACAATAGCTGTACTATTACTTGAGTGCAATCTCCTGTACCAACTTGATGACATCAAATACAGGTGTGTTCACTCCCTTCCAAAATTATATTTAGAGGTGTAAATGTATCTGCGTAAACATTAAAATTGTATTCCTAAAGCTGTATCAACTGAACGGACATGTAATTCATTTTGAGGGTCCCAATCTTTTATAAAATCTACTTGAGTACATTTCAATCAAAAGTAACTACTTTTTTCTTGAGTACAATATTCTTGCTCTCTTTCCACCCCATCAGCAAAGAACCCTTCTTACAGCTCCAGTTATCTCTTACATTTGACCGTGATTTGCGCCACAGCTTCAATTATGCCAAGGCTGCTCATGGCCACGCAGGTGTAGTTGGCCGACTCGCGGACACTGCTCAATTCGAGAACATTCCTGCCCACTGGCATCTCATCCTCTGGCGTCAAGTCCTCTGAGTTCAGCATCCACTTGACATAAGGCATGGGCGACCCCACTGCCACACAAGTTATGTTCACGCTGCCGCCGGGCATTATTTCCTGACTCGTCGGCGGTATGGAGAAGCGAGGAGGCACCCGTCGGACTGGGAGAAGGCATGAGGAAGAGGAGAGGATGACAAAAGAGGGCAAGGGATTTAAAAAAAAGAGAGAAAGAGAGAGGTAACAAGAGAGGCAGATGAAAAAGGACCCTTCTCAAGGAAATACTTAACACAAAAGGTTCAAACATGGTAAAGGTAAAACAATATAAAGGAAGTAGACTTTTCAAGACATAAAAATATACAAATAATGAGAAGGAACTAAACTAACAGAACTGCTTCAACAACAATGTAGATTAACAATAAAGCAACGATTCATAGCAACAAGGTTCCATTGAGACCAATATTTGACCCATCACAGCACAATTAAAGACACAAAAATCTATTACGAGTTTCTCATCTTTGGAACTGAAAAGCTCACATTTAACTACCACATAACCTGATCACTACGAGTAAAAGACTGTTGTAAAGGCCATGTGATAATCTATCACATAAGGCCAACATGGCAACCTGTCACTTTCTGTCCTCTCAGGCACTCATGCCAACGGGAAGTGTGCCAGTGCAGGCTCCTCCCACAGCACAGGAAGTGTTGGGTTACTGCGCTATTGACCATCTCTACAAGGTCTCCAACATTTTCTGGCTTAAGTTTGAACTTGGCACCTTTCTCTTCTACCTAAGAGGCTTAAAGATGAGAAACTTTAATCAGATTTTTGTGGTTTAGGGTAGATCCACTGGACAAAGCCTTATTAAGATCTGACACGGTTCCATTGATAGATGCAGCTATCAGTTTCACAGACAGCATGCATAAATAGACCGAGGTAAATTAAGGAGTAAATGATAACAAAATCAGATATAAAAATTGAGATAAAATGCATAGAGGAATATAACTGAAGGGTCGCTAGCATGCCCAGACAAAAGACGATTGGAGAGGAAAGAAGAAATACAAGGTAAGAGGATAAAGCGTCTGAGGAGAGGCAGAGGAAGAGAGGGAAAAGAGAAGCAAAAAAAGTGACAGAGGAAAAGAAGAAGAAGAGAGGGGAAGGTTTGGCGGAGGGTGAAGGGGGGGTAAACCCGCTTCAATGCTGTGTAAACTTTGTTTTTTCTGCAGCAAATGTGACAAAATGTGATGGTGGCACATTGTCACATCGCAGTCCCAGTTAACACAAAATAAATACTGAGGAACAAGGTGTGTGCCTAGAAATACATAGAGAAATAAAAAAGAAGAGCTAGAGTAGTTGTAGCTAGATATCTACTATCACAGTGTTGGAGTCAAGAAACAGAACTGGATCAACAGGGAGTAGAAAATCCAGCGGACAAGAATGAGAGAGAGAGAGAGGGAAGTTAGAGAGGGGTTGATGGAAAAGGCAGAATGAAAGAGGGGGGCAGAGGGGAGCTCAAAACTGATGGAGAGGCACTGAGCGGAGGGGGTTGATAAGGTATTGTGTATTTGCATGTGCTTAGTCATTATTTTATGTTGGTGTTGGTATGAGTGTGCGCGTGTACAGTATGCTAGAGTTAGAGAGTGGAAGATGAGTTAGCAATAACACTGTGTGTTCATGAGAGGCATCCCAGCAAGCACTTGACAAGAGTTTTATTAAAAAAGAAAAAAAAAACTGGTCAAGTTTATGCTTATAAAGTTAGAAATATATATTATCTTTGTGAATATTATTTGGGGTGTTTATGCCTCTGTTAAGCAAAGACACTAAATAAAGCTGAAACTGACAAGGGGAGAGTAAGGAAAATCAAAAAGGGAGAGAAGCCTCAAGCTGGACTTGATCCTAGGCCGTCAGGGGGGTTTCAGTACTAGTTTCATTAATTTGTCAAATTTGCACTGAAAACAAGAGAAGGCAGATTGTCAGCTTTTTCATAATCTAGCTTTTCCTAGTCATCCTTGCATAAAATCTTTTCTTTTAAACATGTGTTTTTAAACTGTATAAAAGATAACCTTGTTAGAAATCATGCAAATTTGAAAACACTTGTACCACTGTAAAAAAAAAGCTTTTATGCAAGGGAGGCACGAATAAATCAGGTTATGAATAACCCTACAATCTGCTTTTTCTTGATTTCAGTACAAAATTATTTAACAGATAAATAATGATGTTACTGAAAATATTGCTCACTTTCCTCATTGGCTCAGGATCAACTTGTGAAATTCCACATAAAAAATAAAAAACTGTTTTGTCTCAATTATCAACGTGAGTTCTTAGAGAGTTTTTCATTAAAACGATTTATCTTTCTTAATTAAGAGATCATCTTGAAATTAGGACATCATTTATTTAACAAAGCTCTGCTGTTTTTTTTTCTTTTTTTTTTAAGAAAACTAGATAACTGTTGAAGAACTACAAAATACATCTTTGTGAAAATAAAACCTACTGCTCTTTTCCTCTGATTCAATTAGGAAATCAGCTCTGATTTATGTGAAATGTTTTTTCTGAGAAATGTATAGATATGTTGTGATTTGATTCTGGAAAAACAAAGCACTTAACATTACTGCATAAAGGTGCAAATGTGTGAAATGGCTTTAATAAAAACAAAAATAAGACTGGCTTTAACTACATACATTTCCCATATTGGCTTCCATAAACAACTGGCATGAGTGACAAATTCAGAAACAGAAGGCTGAATTTAATATTGTTTTGCAATAATGTGTATCCTATTTCAAAGAAAATTACCCCACTAAGAAGAAAAATAAAGAGAGTACTTGAACTTATTCAAGTGTACATAGGTCTAGAAAAGTTGCTAATATGTCTCCATGTATGAGGATATTGAGTTTTCCTCTCAAGCATTGAACATGATGCGATGTTGCATCCAGTTGTCTTGATCTGCTGTGTTCTTTTACTTTTGCTTTTTCTGGGGAGCGCCATTTTCTGATCAATCTGTTGACTCCTAACGCTTGCATAGCAGTGGTGGAGGGAGGCACATACCATCAGTACAATCTTTTGCAAATTGAATTGTAAGTTTTTACAACAGATAAATATTTATGTTGTAATAGAATAGGGGAAACTCTCCTTTGGTAAACCCAACTGATTTTTTTTTTCCCCACAGGCTTCAAATAACTCCCCAGTAGGATTTTTTTTAATATTAGATGTTACTGAAAATCAGACTTCCTTCCTCTTCTAATGTCAAAATGTTTGTTGGGATGCAAAGAAGACTGAAGAGAGAGAAGCAAAGTAGTGTGGATGTAGAGGTAAAAAATGATGAATCAAATGGAAGGGCTGACTTAAAGACTGATGGACAGATTGACAAGACAAGAAAGACAGGGACAAAAGACAAGATACAAGGCAGACCCGAGCAGCAAGACAGACAGAGGGAGACGGGCAGACAGACAGTGACGGATGGCCACGCAGACATACTGTACAGTACGCAGGGGAGGGGGAGGAGGGTGGGGTTTAGGTTGTTGGAGAAAGGGTAAGGAGGAGGAGGAGAAGGAGGAGGGCATAAGTGGGGGATAGAATAAGGAGACTGTGATTCCAAATCAAATCCAAAACAAAAAGAAATCAAACAAAAAGACCATGGCTCAAAGTGGGTTTGGAGGTCTCACACACTGGGGCTTACAATCAAGAATCAACTATACTTCCCTTTCTCCCCGCCTTCAACATTGCACCTTAAAAATGCAAATGTAGCTTGGGAAATCTTTGGGCTGGGTGGATTTGAGGTGTGTGTGTGCGTGTGTGTGTGTGCGTGTGTGTGCATGTGGATTGGACGGGTGGGGGCTAATGGGTAAGAATCAAGGGAGGGGGCGTAAAGGATAGGTAGCATTCCAAAATACACCGTGTCGATCCAAATGGGATTCATATGATCGTTGCGTGGGACAGGTTGACTTTTCTGACAAAGTGAGGGCACAAATATCAACTACACACACTTGGAGGGGTTTTTACCTGGGAGCTGACACTTACTGACCTCAGCAAATCAAATAATCACTAAAATTGTGAGTATTTTAGGTTTAGTCTGCAGGGTCCAAGCATGTTAGTGAGGTAAAGCATGTGAAAACAAATCTCGTTTCACGGGCTTCTAACAACCAGACTGTAAAACACAGTAATCTTCTTAAAGTGACATAAGCTCTGTAAGGAATGAATGAAGACTTTCTTCAGCCACTGCTGGGCTCTTGATTAGTCTGCCTCTGATTAACTGTACATTTTTCTTATCTTTGTAAAACAGCATTTCCACAAAGCAGTCCAGTTCAGTTTGGTTCAGTTGGGGGTAGGAATTGTTGAGGTTTTATTGTTACCTATGCTATTATGGATTTTGCTAATCAATCTAATTCTTTATCAATAGCCTTTTGGTGCTTTTCCATATGTGCTATTTGCTCAACTCTGTTAGACTCTGCATGGTTTGGAAACCACCCACCCAGTTTCCATTACAATATAGACTGTTTCAGTGCCTTTTCAAGGTAGGCAGAACTGTCAGTGTGGCTTCATGAAGCTACATTGGCATCCTCCTAACAACAAAGGAGGAAACTGACTTGAGCTTGCTGCCCCTAGCATGGATTTTTGTCTCAGTCAGGAGACGAAAGCAATTGTGTTGCTGCTTGTGTTGCAAGCAGCAACACAACATACTGTACTACCTAAAGCAGGGGAAAGTTTGGGAGATCATAAATACAGCATTACAGGGCAAACAATTGGGGGCATTTCATTTCCACGTCAACAACTCCATGTCATGTTAGGTCTTGGTTCAGCTTGTTTTGATCCCTGCTGGAGGTGATATGAAAAACTGTGCCAGGTACTAAGTATGATTCCTAATGGAAACCTAAACCAACAGAGTGATGTAGAGCCAAGTCAGGCTGATACAACATAGTGGAAAGGCCTCATTACTGACTCTTGCAGGTTTTCTGTCTGGAAAAAGTAGATCTACATTGATTTCAGTGTCAACAATGACAAGGTAGTCATTGCCAAGCTGCATGGACAAATAATTTGGCATGTTGCTGGCGTTCCCACTCTTACTTGAAATCACACAGCCACAGAGCTGACACACTGTGCTGTACAATTAAGCACAACCTTGCACTAGATCACGACATCACTGTTTTGCAAGGCACATCACATAAAATTGATGGAATTTCAGCAGCAAACCTTAAAGGTGTTTGATATGGAAGCTTCTGACTTGTTGGAACCAAGTATCAACCTCTGATGTTGGAAAATGAAGCCAGTGTTGAAGTGCCAAGAACTGCAGTTCCTTGAGGCTGCAGAGAGACCTCAAGCCAAAAACATACCACATGTTTTTAAGCCAAAAGAAATAACATATTTGCATCCTGGTTCAAAGAAGGGCTCTGATCTGAATAGCTTAGGTATTTGTGTCCTTTCCCTGTAGCATTTTAACATGGAAGCTGCTGCAGATTAACTTTCAAAGCACCCTCCCTTTTAAAGCTGACCTCACTTTTGTTTGTCTAATATCTTCTACAGCATATGGTTAGAACCTGCTCTCAACATGAATCTAAATTTCCATTTCTTGGTACGGAACTCAATTATTTGTGTTTCCACTAAGATAAGGTTGGGAAGGAACCAGAATAACTGATCTGTACCATCCTATGTTTTTTGGCCATTCTCTGTTGGAATAGTAAATGGACCTATCTGAACCATTATGAGTAGAGCTGGTCAGAGTGCAGTTTGTTTAGCCTTTTCCTAGCAAGTGGGTATCGCTTATTGTGGAGACTCAAGCAAGATCAGGGTCAGCTGTACCAAACTGTACAGTACTGCTTTGTGGAAACTAACTATACCTCACAAAAATTGATAGATACCTTAGGACCTTAGGAAATGCCTTAGGAAATACATAACCTGACCTTGAGGGTAAAAAACGAATCGCTGTCTGTTGGCGAAATGTTTTTTGTGGCACAAAAAAATCACACACTAAGAAAAAAACTCTAAATGCAGATTTTCTTTAAAAAAAAAGCCTATCTTAATACAACTTAATCTTAGTTCTGCAAAAACTTGACTCCAAAAGAGGTGAAATTAACCAATGGGGAGCATGGCATTTGGTTGAGGACTCATGCTTTGTTATCATGAGTGTAGTTATACAATCATTGGGAAGTCCTAATGGGAAAGATTAAAAAAAACATGTTGAACTGGAAAAAAGGCAAAAAGAGCCCAGTATATAAAAGAACAGGAAATATATCTGAATTTTTTTTTGTCAAAAAATGCCTAACGAAACAACAAAGGTGAAAGGGCAGCCCATTCCTCACACGGACATGCATGGGTGTGGCTATGGCATGAGTGACATATACAGGTGCGCCCCCATCCAGTCGGGCAGACACCGGGAGGGGACCAAGGACAATCCAAAACCGTCACCCAAGCCCATCCAAGCATGCCATTCATTCCTGAATATAGCATTGTTCCAGACACACACACGAACAAAACCAAAGGAAACAAATCAAACTGAACAGATCCACAAAAAGAACTAGGTCCGAACAGCATAGACAATACCAGAGTGCAGCTGTGTTCAACAAAGAGAATGCATCAGGACTATTAGATGTTTTTGTTTTGCTATGTTTTGTCTTTAATAAAATTTAGCCTCCAATTCAAAAACCAAAAGGGCGAACAGTGTTTGTATTGAGGGGGGGAAATGTCCAATCAAAGTGTGTCTGATGGTGCACTTCTCTCCCTGGGGCTCAGGTCAGCCAATGGACCGGGAGCTGCAGTGGCTGAGTGAATGAGGTTTCCCCACAGGACTATGTCTCTGTTCACCTTTGGGAACCTGCGCTGTCAGGGGAAATGTCAGGAGCTAGCGCCAGCCACCAGTCAAAAGCTGTTCACTTTTGGCTGGTGGCTGAAACTGTATACACACCAATCACCAAGCCAAAGCACAACTTCATTAAAGACTCTCTGGTGCTCTGTAATGTATGATAGGTAAGGGAATATTGGAAAACAGTGATGATGGAAAGCAGAGGAACAGCCTACCTGTCAACAGTGTACACTGAGTGTGTCTGACACATAAATAAATTTGATCTTTGGTTACAGCAGAGGGGTCAAGAGCTCAAGGTCAGTCGATAATGCAGCATACTATACTAAATCTTTAAAGAGACCATCATAAATCATGAAGAATCACATTACTTTGTGTCTAAATGTGAGTATTACATGCAAATGAGTCACAACAGTACTGTTAGCTTGACACATGCCTGTATGGAATGATTTAAATGCTCAAATGGATGCAATAACTCTGACATGTCAATGGTCTGGAAAGCTCTTTAAGGCTGTTTGTGTGCACGTGTGTCTCCTAAGCTACCCTACCTTTAAAAAAGCAGTGCCAGAGAAACAAAGCAAACAAAGAATCCCAATTGCATGGACAGGCTCCTCATTCACAGAGACCAGGAGCCCAGCCGGCCCATTTGGAATTAAGAGCAAGTTAAAAACAACCATAATGCCTTTCATTTGGACTACTAAGAACAAGTAATCTTGTTTCAAGCCCCAATGTGGAGAGAAAGACAAGAAGCCTCACAGTGGACGAGGTGAGAAGCAGTCGAGAGAGAACGCCAGAGTACTGCAATAACTTTTAGTAGTGGGCGGTGTTGTGGAGGGATTTGTGCCAAAAAACAGAGGTCAGAAGGTGGACATTATCGGCCATTTTGGTGAGGCAGTTTTTTTTTCTTTGCTGCCCCAAAATGAAGGGGGAAGCCAAAATAATGTGCAGCCTTTAGTGTCACCTTGAAGCTGAGATTACACCCTCTTGCCACCTGAGGACACAGGCGCAGTATGGAGATCCTTTAGTCACACTTGCTGGGTGAGGCCTACGGCATTTACATATAAGCCGCAGGGGTCGGCCTGCATTAACATACCTCGGCTACTGCAATGCTAAATAGTCGCTATCTGTGGCTCATCAAAATGGAAATTATTACCTAAAGGAAACTGACAAGAATCATGGCGGGGGTGTTTAATAATAGCAAGCAGTGGATTGAGGGGATTTTGAAGCATATCACCTTTTCCCCATTGATTTACAGGTAGTTGACAAGCAGCCAAATGATACTGCAAGTATGTCCCCTCACTGTGGTGATCCTTTTTGGTGAATATTATGAGTCAGATGGAGGAGGGGAGTGTTCTTATACATTTGCATTTAAATAAAGGGGAAGTAAAAATTTAGCTTTGTATGAAAATAATGCTTGTTTTAAGGGGTGGCTTTTCACCTTAGGACTCCTTGAGACAAACATCTAATAGAGATGGCAGGATTTTGCTTTGGCCAGTGAGAACATAAGGTGTAATCTAGCTTTCTTTCCCAACGTTACACACAAATGCATAGCAGGACATGCAAGCACATTTAAAAATCAGGCACATACCTTTTTGTAGGAGGGCAAACATGCACATGCGTAGATCGCAGCTCAGTCTTACTGCATCAGTGTTATTCTTAGGACCTTACATTAGATATTGCTACATTTTGCCATTTTGTGTGGATTTTGTGACAGAATATTGACTGGCAGCTTTCACAAACGGAACCATTAAAGTTACTGATATCAAGTCTTTTGATAGCTAATTGCTGCATGGAGTTGTAGAGATGAAACTCTCATTTCTGTCTGGGATAAGTGCTAGATCAGAAGGAATGATTATACATATTTGTCTAATAACTTGCCTTGAGGGAAAAATTCTGCGGCTGGTGCAATGGAAGGAAATGGCATAGACGTGGAAGCCAAAAATATATCAGCTATACTCAGCACCTTCTCAAAGGAAATGCAAGCTTAAGATACTTTAAGGGAGGCTGTCTATTTCAAGGCTTCACATGGCTTAAAAAGTTGTGACAACCAAAAAGCTGAAATAAAGTTAAAAATTCTCTCGGGTAATCATGACTGTGAATGTGACCTACAACAAAGTAAGTTTGGGGCTCTAGCAGATGACTTTGGTTAAAAATGGGCACACCAACTGTGCTTTTTTAAAACATGAAATTTGCTCATTTGTTTGCTGTTTGCGCAGCCATCACTTTCAATATGCCTCTTAGCTACTTCACTGAGATCTGTCTAATTCCCAGGAGATCAGCACACTTTGACAGCCGCACATACAAATCTTCTCGCTCTCAGAGGAGATCGAGAGAGGTGACAGTGTGTTATCTCTTCTACCTGAATAAATGATACGCCTGATCTACACACACCTGTTGAGCCACATGAAATACTCCCTCGGCTGGAAAGTGTGGCTTGTCTTCAAAAATAGGATATTTTCATGAGGGGAAGAGCCATAAAATGTAAAATGAGGTTTGATAAAGCAGGTGGTCTGATTCAGCTGAGTGCATGTTGATAAACCTTACATGCAAATGCTCAGTCACAAAATGATTTAAAAAAAATGGCGATGCAATAGATAAAGCCAATTGGAATATGAAAAAGAAAAATTGGTATCATTCTATGGGCATCATGACCTATTAGGGCAACAGTGGCTCAGTGTAAAGGGAAATGACTAATTACTTGTAATACATTACCATACTGCTTCAACTTTTTCTTTAATGACAAGTCTGGTAAGGAATTACAGTTTACAAAAGATTAAGCTGTGGTTTGAACAACTCAAATATTGTCTCTCATTCAAGTTTTTGTCTGTGAAAGTTCCAAAGACCATTGTTTTCCTTTATTAGCTTTGGTTAAAACTGCTGTGGAACATTTGAAGAGGGAAAGGTAGTAGAGTAACTTAAAACTAAAGTAATTACCATAAAATATGGAAAATAAATTGCACTGGTAAATAAGCTGCAGTCAGTTTTGGGGGGTCTCTCAGAGGGGAAAGGGGTTTGACTCTTTTTCTTTGCAATAATACATTGAGTTCAATAAAGCAAAAAAAATGTACAACCATGTTGCTCTTGTAGCACCATTTGCTTTTGCCATGTTAGCTTGCACTTACGTTGGCTATATTGCGGTGGTTGAGCTATCACACAGATCCACAGCCTGTGAAAGTCATGAAGACCATTTCCGCTTGATATCCTACGACAATAAATCCTTGCAAACAAATGAGCAATGCACACCATTTATTTACTTCATGGTATGCTATAAATCTATTTAAGCAAAAGTTTTTGACGAAATGATAGGGAAGATATGATAAAAAGTAGTGCCAACCCCTGCTAGGTCTGCCTTTCTCATATTTCTTTTTATTTTGAGCGTTCATGCTATCACTTGCATCAAACTATAATGGATGAGAGCTTGCTTACAATAGCACCCGGTTGTGTTTAGTGTGTGATTGTGGCAGCTACATTACCAGTAACATATCTCAGCATTTTTTTTCACTGGTAGATTGTTTACACTGTATATAGGCCACAGCTAATGTCCGGATGGTTTCAGTATTTTTTTCAAGGGTGAAAGGGGTTTAAGATGCCCTCACCATTTTAACCAGTCTTGCTTCATTTAGTGAATAAATAAATAGGCATGTGTGGCCTACAGTCAAAAAACCCCCAAGAAGTCAAAGGACTACAAAAGGCTATAAAAGCTTAATTCCATTTAACAAGTTCTTCCTAACAAAAGTCTCCAGCCTATATGTAACTACCTTAAATAACAAGTTTTGTATGTCATGTTGTCAATCTTCATATCTTCAGTCACAACAACCTGAAAATCAATTCTACTCTCGGCGAAGGAAGGAGGGCTTTTGAATAATAAATTATAATTTGATTGAGTGTCATGACTGTGAGGGAGCACAAACAGCAGTCACTCAACAAAACCAATCACATCTAGCTGCCACCATTTGAAAATAAAAGATACTCTTAGCACCCGTGAAGCCACGGCAAATGTGATGTCGAAGTCATTATATTGTTATTGATCCACACAACACTGTAAATGGCATCCCTTAATGGCTGCCTGAAATCACCATGGAAGCCAATCAGGCCCAATCAGGTCTAATTTCTTTGCAGTAATGGATTGCTATAAACAAGATGACAGGAACACTGGCTGTATACACACTTAGTATTTCATTCGGCATTTGCATTTGCACTCCAGGACTCAAGAAGCAGAGCAGCATCATTTTTTTTAAAGAAAGAAACACATGACTCACAAACAAATGAAGCACAAAAGGACAAAAAGTAAAAGTAACTTCAGGAACAAAAGTGAAATCAAAGGAAAGTTCATCAACACAACACCAGAATCACAACACAAAAATAAACCAAAGGAAAGCCAAACAAAGGATTGTATCAAGAAAAAACACTTGTGGATAAATCATAAAATAAGGAATCAACTGAACAAAACAAAAGGAATGCAGAAATCAAAATACCAACACGGCCAAAGGGATTCTGTACAGGCATGCAAGCGCAGTTACATTCTCCCATCATGCAACAAGTCTAGTTATATACATGTGCTGGGTTTCCATAACAACACATGCAAGAAAGCCTTTTAGGTGCAGAAGCAATACCAAAGGATGCAAAACGAGAAAAGGCCCCACAATGCAAACATAAAAGTAAATTAACAAGACCCGAGCTAATCGGGTTTGCTTTCATCATTTCTTCCTTGGAAATAAAGAAACATTTCTTTTCATAATCATTTAGCAAGTTTGGATTTACTGATTAGTAGTTTCTTCAAATTAGTCATGAATCGAGCTCTGTCATAGGCAAATACAGCTAAAATTTTTCAACATGTTGAATTTTTTTTTTCAAATGTGGGTTAAAAAAAGTAAAAAAGAAAAAACACACCAACCTTCTCGAAGCTCTGAGGGATGTAAAGGGGTTGATGCAGAACACAATGACATGAGGAGAAGAGAAAAATAGGGGAAACACAGAGAGAGTAAAAAAAGCCACCTCAAGGTGTTTAGCTGCAGCTACATTTCCCTTTTCTGTAATCCTTTTTTTTCCTCCTTTTCCCGTGTCCCTACTTCCAGTGACACCCGTCTTGAAAGTACACTTGCCTGTTCCCCCTCCCACCCTTAAATAAACTTTGAACCAAAACAATCAGATTCACCCCAGTGGCCACACTGTCAACTAGTAAGAAAAAAAAAATATTGAGGCGCCACTGGAGTCAAATCAAGTGTACCACACTCATAATTCAAAATTTCACAAGCTCCTTATAGCCACAAGGAGATGTTCCTGTGGTGGCTGTATTTGCTTTTTTTGTTAGAAAGGAAACCAAAAAAAGACAAAATAAAGAAAACTAATGAGAGATAGAAAAGAAAAAAGACACAGTTTGGGCTGAAATTAGCAGCTGCAGTTAAAGACAGTAAAAGGAAGTGTTTACAGCCAATCAGAATCACCATCATTATGCCTCTATCGCAGCAGTAACCTTCAATAAATTACGGGATTGTTATTTTGTGTTGATTTTCTGATCATGGATCCCTACCACAGCTGCTAATCTCAAGTGCATTTCGCTTTGTGAACAAAACATAGTCAACATCAAGTATCAAAATTGATTGACAAAAGTTAACTGAAAACAGACAGAGGTTGACACCATCAAGGCATAACAAGTGTGTTACATAGTGTGAAAGTACCTGTGTAATTATGACCCTTGTGTAGGCTTTTTAAAAGCATGCTGATGGAGCCAGTGTTCATGGAGTTTGCATGAATTGTTGGAAATGATATTGGGGCATAGCTGCATGTACGACTAAACATTCCAGTGCTGTGTAGTGAAAGTGTTCCCATTATTGTTTTATAATGAGTCCTGTAGAGCTCTTGACTGTAATTTGCTGCTAATCTCTTAATCTGTATCATGCTCTACATGGAAAAAGGTGCATATACTTGACATTAAGTGTCACTGAGTCACATGAGCTTCTCAGGATGAATGCTGGCATGAAAAGACTCTAACCATATTTCTACCTCCAGCTCCACACGGATGAATGTTTCTTCCCTACGCTGCTACTTCACAGGGTATGATAATAGCAATAATAATGAAAAAGCAGCTCCCTGACCCATTTTATAATGTCAGAGTGGTGAATTATTTATAGGGAACAAAGTTATTTGGTACACAGCAGAGGGAACAAACTGAGTAGATACTGAAGCATCTTTATTTAATATGCACAATATAAATAATGCATATCCAAAATGCATCTGCTTCAATTTATCAAAGCTCCCTCAACAGGGATTCAGTGTCATTTAGCATTAGTGGTAGAGGATAGGCTATTGTCTTCATTGCCTGTTTCAAATGAAACTCAACGCTTCCTGTGGCTGTTTGATTCTCATTTCTTCACTTTGCTGGATCATGCCAGCCAAAATAACTACTGACTGCGTGAAGCTTTAAAGATAAAATTCCAAAACAGAAACAGGGGAATACTATGGATTAATGCTCCGGAACCCCATGATGAAAAAGCAAAAGAAATGTACTATTAATAGCCTTTGAGATAGAACTTTTTTATGTAATACAAAGAAGCTCCTAAACTATTAATTCACCACAAGGAATTCCCTTTTTATGAAAATTCTGCAGAGTACCAAGGGGGTTTGAGATTTTGATTGGTGGGCATTAATACCTCGCCATCCAATCAAAATCAACACTTACCGTAGTGCTCCTGTACCTGCAAAAAAACCAATCAAAAAAATAAATCCTCCCCAGCCCTGTTTAGGCTCCATTACTTTGATGGAGAGGCACACATTACAGGTAAGAGGTGTCTCACAACTGATAGAGTAAAGACATACGGCTTGTTGTGCTACACATTTCCTTCCGAGTGAGTATTGGAGGGCATTCAAAGACAAAATGGAGCATAACGTTATAACAGAGAAGAACATTAGTTGGTCAATTATGGTTTTGCATTTGGAAGTTGCAGTGCATATGAAATTACATTTGTGGCCAGGCAATGCTATCAATGCTTCAAGATTTATGATACTGGGGTAATACTGTTTTGCAAAAGACACACAGCTGTGCTAGAATGGAGGTAATTATCATCTGTTAAGCTCAACATTAATGCCACTTTAAAGCTGAGCTGCACTGACCAGACTTTTAGTTTTAAGTTATTAAGAGTGGATTTTTTTTTTTTTCACTGTTTTGGCCTGACTCTGGGGCCAGGTTGCTCCCTACCTCGCACATAAAGGTTAGCAGGGGACGAGTAGCGCACGCCTTCCACATTAGACGCCACGCACTCGTACTTCCCCTGGTCGGTCTCCTCGCTGTTCTCAATCTGCAAAGCACCTGGGATAACATGGGACAAAGACAAGAGGGGAAGGGGGGAGAGAGAGAGAAAGACAAAGAGAAGAGAGCAAGAGAGAGAGCAGGGAAGACATGATTAGTTGATCTGTCAGTGGTGAGGCTTGAAGGAATCAGAGCATCGTCTTAATGGAGGAATTTCTCAGTACCAGTTTGTCATGTGCTGCTAATTCAGGATGATAGAACATACTAAGATTTACTTCAGCATCAGCACCGTGGATGTTAAAAAGAGGAATTCTATAAATATAGGCACAGACTTAATATGTTGGAGGCTATGTCTGCCAACAAAACTTTAGTAGAACATAAAATATAATCATAAAAAACCCAAAGTAAAACTGTGGGAGGTCTGTGATGTATGTTTGGTGAGAGAGGATACGGGAAAAATATTGAAGCACATTGTTCAAACTTGTAGAAACTTTGTAGAAATAAAGCATTGAAGGGTGCATTGTACTTAATGTGCTCTCATAAATTCACACATAAATGGCTCCACCTCCCAGATGTACCTAAGGTGAGTCAGGTCCCCTCCAAAGGCTCAACTCTTCTTGGCACAAAAAAGGTGATAAATTGATGTCCAAAGTTAACATAACTTCTACTTTCCTGATTAACAAAACACAGACAGAATGAGCCTATACACTCTGTTTTATAAAAAGACCTTTGCAGAACCTGCATTAAGTGTGTCTGATTGCTTTAGTCACTAGGTCTATATGTAAACCTAATTTGGACAACCTCAAAGTCAAAGTCCCATGAAAAAGTCTCTAGCCCACCCTCCCCTAGGTGGGCCTAAACCCCAAGCTGGGAACTAGGGTCTTTGCAAATACCCAATCTTGAATAGCTGTGGGTTGTCATCTGTGAGAGCTAGTGCTAAATCTGATAATATGAAAAGGCTGTCCTATGTAGTTTCACTTTGTCTTTAAATTATTTCCTTTGAATATTTTAAGATAAAATAACATCTGTTCTTGTTTTATATGTTTCTTTTTTGTGTATTGATCAAAATTTGTACAGCTCACAAGTAAGCTGTACAAAAATGGCTGCTACCTGTTCTATCATCAAAATTTCCCCATTCTGCGTTGTTTCATCACCCAACCCCATTGGAGAGGGGACAGAATTGACATTTAAAAGTTGCATTGATAACCGCAGTCTACTTCAACCAACTCAATTTACTTCTCTTTAGAATTAAGGACCCTGGTCAATAAAACTGCGGTTCACTGTTGGTTTACTAAATGGCAAACCAATGTTCTGGTTTTTGGGCTAAAATTTACAAAGTGAGAAAGGAAAAAATGCTCCTTCTGATTGAAATTCTGATTCACACAAGCAGTGGTATAATGATCACAGTGTGCACCAGGTTTTCTCTATTAATATGCAAGATTTATCCAAAGAACTGAAATGCTGGTTAGGAGTTTAGTGAGCACACCTTATGGTACAGTTTTTAAAGAATGGAGTACTGCATATTAACAAAAGTAAACTGTGAAGGTGGGCACACTTAATCTATTGACAAACTTTGGTCCTTAAACAACTATTGATTGTCTTGCCCCCCGGTGGTGTATTTCTCCACACTGTCTATATTGAGACATAATAGGAGATAAACAAATCAATTTCCATTGTGCACTTATGTTATTATATTACCCTTAACTTGTTATTCTTATTTAGTTGATTCAAATGTAAATAAACATCTACATCTCTGTTGTATGTATAGTTTTGATAAATATGCTATTCCAGTTGCTTGACCTGAGACCTGACCTTGATTGTAAGGTCAGGTCTCATCCATTGCCACTGCTCCATTCTGATTGGCTAAGGCAAACTGTTTACCATTATTTATTTTAACTATGCATGTGAACAAAGAGTGAATCTAAATGTACATCTAAATGAACTAATGTCAAACCTACAAATATCAAAATGTTGTTTAAATCAATGTATATTGTTTTCAACTTGACACCATTGTTTTTTTATGTTATATACAGCCACATCTATTGTGTTTCATAATGAATCAACATGAATTCTCAGCTCTTAAGTTTATTTTATTATAAGTTGCTTGAAACATTAACATGTGAGAAGGGGCACTTAAGGGGGATCTTGATGAAGTAATGCTATATGCTAAATCCATTTATACTCTATTTTTATATGTTCCTTTTTAAGTAAAATGGTCTGTTGTATCTATTTTGGTGCATATCTCCCATTTTTATCTTCCCTCTGTCCCCCATATTGTCATGTTTCTGTTTTTTAAATGATCCCTGTGGCTCATTTATTTCAAACAGACTGTATTTCTTATCTCCATTCAGATTTTATCTCCTGTATGAGCACCTAAATGCTTGGCAACTGCACTGGGAAAGGGGGTGTATTGGGGAGGGGGTGTGTGTCTGTGTGCAAAACAACGTGTGTCAGATCATTCCTCGTTAGAGTGCTGTTGACGGCACTTCCTGATGATATCATTAGGGCTTCTGGCTGGCCTAGCAGACAGATTGCAGCCCAGGCCTCCCCGACAAACACAGCACCAGCACTCGTTAGCGTTTAGCCAGGAAGCATCAACATGCCAGCCGCTGCCCTGGATCCTTCGCAATATATACCAAACCTGACTCCATCACATCAGCAGGCAGAGGGGACACAATGTTGTACAAAGCTGCTTCTCTGGAACAGTGGTCTAATAACGCTGTTCAGCAGTGCCACAAATGAGACAATCGATTCTGCTTAATTATACAGATTAGTCACGCTTCCACCTTAGCCACGGCCTAACACTTAGAGTATTACACACCCTCAGTCAGTCTGAATAAAGATATCTACTCTAAAGAGGAACTCAATCCAGAGTTTGGCTGAAGTGCACCTTCCCTTAAACTTCAAAAAAGTGCCTTAAGTCTATCGACAGAGATAGGTGCTGGGGAAGGTACTAGACATGTACACTCCTTTCTTTGTGTGGTCCCTGTTGGCTACATCATTAAACAGTAAATGCAGCTTTGCAGATTTGAATATGAGACATAATGCACAACCATCCACAGTTGACTTGCCACAAGCTATCTGAATGAGAAACAGAGATATGCGCTTCTGCAAAAGAAAGAAGTGGAAGGAGAATTTGGTGTATTTGAGATCTCTGGTGATGGGACTATACCCACAACCCTAAAGCGTCACAGCAAGGTCTCTGATTGCAGGAGCATGCAGTTACCCACAAACTTCTGCAAGAGGCTGCTACTGCTGAAATTGACAGGATGCCATAACTACAATGGATTTAAATGGAGAAAATTATGGTGTATGATCCCCTAAATTTAAGGGCCGCACCCAAACCTCAGCCCACAACCCTCTAAAGAATTACTAGAGACCCCCACTGTTCCTGGAGGTGGTTAAAGCACATAATAAACGTATAGTCAAAAGTTTTTTAGTGCAATACTGTCATTTTTGTGGCTGTAGTTTTTACATGTAACTTAATTCATTTAAGTTTATATATACAAAAATGGGCAAATTATACCTCCACTTTGGGAACCATTGTCCGAACAGACACAAGTTTGAATGTTTCTACCAGGTTTTAAGAAAAGAAAATACATGGTTGTTTTGCAGTCTAAGTGGTAGAACTACACTACCAATTCAGGAGTGTCACAGCCATGTCCCTGATTTGTGAAGTGCACTAATACTTACAAGGTTATACAGTGGGCTGCTCCTTTGGACCTAAGTCTGCATAGAGTCACTCCGGTATCTTTGATTTACGGGGCCTACTATTCCCTTCAAAATATGGCTGTCAGCTGCTACTAATGGAGCTCATAGTACACTGCTGTGTATTCACTCATTCATCCAATCACTGATATATTTCAATTTTCATTGATCTCCTATCCTACTGAATTAACGATCAGCAGATAAGAAGCACTGAACCAACTAGACTCTGCTGTTAACTTGTCTGACCAATCATCTTTCTGCTGTCATATTTTAAAATCCACTGTCTCCTCTCCCAGTGTCAGTCTGTTGTCTAGTGTGATCAAGGCAGCCCCTCTGCTTCAGTAACCTCTAATCCATCTCTACAGTGTCCATGTCCACCTCCTTAGAAGACTTCATCTCATCTAATCCTGTATCCCTCATCACCACCGCCACCAGAATGTTGACTTAACAAGGGGTTATCCAATCCTGCTGTTGACCTCACTACCTTTAAGTACATGAAGGCATCACAATGGGACTAATTGCCAAAGACAATGCGCATTCCTCATTTCTCCAGCCTTGATGTAAAATAAATTATTGTCCACTTAAGTTTAACTCTCATAACTGGACTTAAGTTAGCAGTCATGGAAAAGTGTAAAGTTATTGTTGGGCTCTGTAGTGATAAAAGCTGGCACTACATACTTCATTTGCCTGCCAGTCAGTCAAAAGTAAAATTATTTTGCAATAGCCTGGTATGTAAGTTGAAGAGGGCAGTTGCTTTGCATATTTTGGGAAAAATATACAGAACTTAAAACACAAATTTCACGTTTTTGACAATAACTGCACAATAATACAACTAAATACTGCTCATGGGGTTTAGTTTCTCCTAAATAAAATAGAGGTGTTAAGCTAAACACTCCATCCTCTATTTTACCCTCTCTGCATTTCCCTTTACAGCTCAGATCATCCTTATCCCCCTAGAGGGACCCACTCCTGGCACATAGCTCATGAACCAAATGAAAATGTCTACTTTCAGAGCGCAGGTGGCAGTGGAGTTTTCACTTTGCGTTTATGCAGAGATATGATTTGGATGTGTTTGATGTGCGCTTGGAAACAGCAAATGCCATCCTGGTGGCAGGTGGGTTGGAATGTGCTCAGAAGCTGAGCACTTCAACACCGGGGAGATCACAAAGTAACCGTCGTGTGAAGCTCGACTCCGGGTGGACGCCTCCAGGAAGCTCTGCCAGCGGCTCCTCAGCCTCACTCCCTTTGCTGAATCGGAAAATCTTTGAAAGACTGGAGTTTGGGCTTGTATTATTTTCAATGCATCATAAATAATAATCTAGAAGTGCCTTGGGAGGGCCAAAATCCTCCATTTGTTGACTCTTAAAGTGTATTTTTCAAAATTTTATGATGTCATTTGATATGTGCCAACCGCTGACAGTTCACAGTTGGAAAATGCTTAAAAAAACAGCCCCTTATCCAAAAATAATGTCAGCTGAAGGTCAAAAAACACAACTACTAAGTAGGCGACAGAAAAGGAGCCAAACAGACCTAAATGAGAGCCAATTAAACCCACATTGGCTGCTGTGAATTGTACCTCCTGGCACGAGAGAGAGAGAGGGAGAGGGAGGGAGCAAAGAAAGAGAGAAACATAGATACTGTGTGACAGGACGGAGGGAGTTTCATCTGTTCCTTGCCGTCTTTGATGGAGGATTCTCGCTAGGTGGTATTATCTATTGTTTCCAAGCCTCCTTCCAGCTTCATTACGTATTCTAGCTATTATTTAGTGGAGCCATGAAGCACACATAGAGACTACCTCCACAGGCAGCGCACAGAGAAAGGAAGAAAGAGTGAGGTAGGAGAAAAAGTGAGGGGAAAAAGGCTGAGGGGGAGGCAGGGACCAAAGGAAGCTAAAACAATTAAGATGGAGGGGCTAAAATAGTGAGTGGGAATTGAGATTTATTCTTATTCATATCTCATTTCATGCCCCTCTGAAACTAGTCAATTACTATTTCGTTAAAAAAGTTGCGTACTGAAAGTTTTCATGGAAACACCCTCATAAAAATCAGTAAAGTGAGATTCTCATATTTTCATGATCTACTGTTTGATATCTGCACAACACAATAAGGTTACTGTCACTCCTAAAGTTAAGCTAAATCTGATTGGTTCGGAGTTTAAGTTGCAACATAGTTTAATTTTTCATTTTGTTTGGTTTGCGTTCACACTGCACCTAGTCAGATGGACCACAGCATGTCAAATGATACATAATGTAGCCTCCTGCCACTAGTTGGAGCTGTAGCTGCGGCCTTTGTTTCTGCCACCCAGCCCATTGCTGCACCATGGTTCAGAAATACACAAGCAGCTTTAAATAATATTGTTTAGCACGAAGCAGTTCAGTTGTATTTTTAGTGATGAAATAAAGATAAAGCTGCATTTAGGCTGCATTGGGTTGCTCTTGCATATTGACTGGAGTGATGTGTAAACATAGCAAGGATTTGTCGACATTAACCTGTTAAGAGGACTGGAGGCTGCTGAATACAGCCCAACTCTGCTTGATACTGTCAGTGAATACTGTGTTAGCTTTCTTAATGGTTTACTGATCTTCAACAAATCCCTAAGACTATGAAGTATTTAATGGTACATAGTATGATATGCTATAATACAATAAAATACACTCTTTCTAAGACTGGATTATATAAATACATCAGTCATCCACAACTGATCGACCTGTTTGGACCTTGAGAAGACTGATGTAATCATAACTATTTAATAAAGGAAGCTCCAAAAATAGCTAGGACAGACAGAGAGAAGAAATTGTAATGGTAGAGAAGGGAGAAAAAACATAACAAAATAAAATAATAATAAAAAACCCCAGAAATGCTCCTCTCTGACAGTTTCGCATATAATAGGGATACAGTAACCCGCTGGTGCTGTATCAGTTATTTGAGCTCATTTGTGAATTTCTGTTTAGTTCACTTTGCCAGCTCCACTCTGGGATATCACGAGTTCTACATAGTCCTTGCCTTCTCTGTTTTTTTTAAACCACAAAATACAGCAAAATTAATCCCTCTCATTGATGTTAGGAAATCTTGTAAAAGGCTGTCATTTTACAGCCTGATAATGTTCACTTTTAAAGACAACAGACCTCTGAGGGCTTTTAACACACAAATCCAAGCAAACTCTCTTTGATGTGCTATCACCAGCAGCAGCAGGCATGTGCACGCACGCAAAAGACAAACTCCTCCCTTTGAAAAGACTTGTCGCCCGCATGTGTCTCTTTCCAACCATTTTCTTTTGTCTTTCTTTAAAAAAAATGACTGCACTCTCTGTGTTTTGCATAATTGCACTCTGTCTACCCTGCCAGCCTGTGGCTCAGCAGAGCGCGAGGGGCCACTGGCATTTTTCTTCTTTTATCAGGAAAAAGGGAAAAACACAAGGCATTAAATAAATGCTGAAAATTATCTTTCACAAGCACAATAAAAAACATGAGACCAGTCTGTTCACACAATGGGCGACCATTGATAAGGACTTGCTTGGCGACAAGCAGAGATTTATGGCGTCAATCATAAAGTGGTCACACCGTGCCAGTGAAGTCACTCTGTGTGTGATTTAATGGCGTGTCTTAAATGTCTCCTGGTATGACTTCTTATCAAAAACACAAAAAATGTAAAAGCCACAAGTGACAAGTTTGTCTGGCATGACTTTTTGTTTAAGGGGTCATGGCAGGTAAATAATTTAATCTCTACTTGACAAAAGATGTCATGGCATATAAAACCAATATGGCTAGTTTTTCTGTGGGATAATATTAAAAATAATAATAACGAAATGATTTTCAATTTCAAGCATTTAATTAGAAAGAGCGGGAAAGTTATGAAGAAGTTATTTATTTAATTTTATTTTGTTTTAGGGAGGCTTGGTCCCAAGGTCACATATCTTGGTGTGTTTGACCACATCATGCTTGGGATGTGTATGAAACAAGAATTGGATTGAAGCTGAATAATATACTTTAAAAAATCATCTTGGTAGAGGATCAGATGCAGCTCTTTTCCCCTACCCTTTGGAAACACTCAAATCTGGGGTGGCGGGGGGGCCATGGGAGGCTGATGATAATGAGCTCTGTGCTGATTAGCTGCCAAAATGATGCCTGATGGAAGTGGGTAGGAGGGGGTACCCACTACCCACTGATGAGCAGAAAATACTCTGAGTTAAGTAAAAGGTGTCATGTTCTTCTGCTCACCAAGCCCCTTCAACTAACATACAAAGCAAAGAAAATTGGGACATGGGACCTTTAATGCCTTAACTTTTAGACAGGGCATTGGACAGCATCTGAACTTAAGGAGAGATAATCGGGGAATGACACCTGATAAAGGAGCCACAGGCTGGAACTTAACCTTTGGCCACCTGCTTGAAGGACAACAGTCTCTCTAAAGAAGACCACTTGTCCACCAGTGCCTCTAAATATTTCTTTATTTATAGCACTATACTTAGCTGATGCACACAATAAACAAATGACTGTTCAAGGACATCAGTCCCGTCTTACTGTTGGGGTCACAGAACTAAGGTCTCATAATGTCCAGGAAAGTCTCTCTGTCCACTTTCCACCAATCCAACTATCAATAACCCTCTAGAAGTACTGCCCCTGCTGACAAATAATTCATGTTTTTCTGGGAAAGGGAAAGAGGGAAAAGATGCCATCGTATCCTCTCTGCCTTATCCTGTATATGCACTGCACCATTAGGATCCAAAAGAAAGAACAAAGAAGCAACATTACAGAGAATAAAACCCTACTTATGATGACATCACTTTCATGTGGACCAATTAGTCTTCATCACAGTCAAAGTGACCTCTCCTGCCCACCATCACTCGCAGCCTCCAATTTCCACTACAACCCACTCCCAGCTGTCTTGCAGCATGCTCACTGCCTTCATCCATTCGATGAGAAACGCCGTAATGGGTAGCGGGTCCAGGACATTTGTTCCAGCCGTGACAGCTGCCCTGGTTAACAGCGCTGCAGGCCACAGACTGAACTGATGGGGAGCTTTGAGGTGCCAAGGTGTGATAACAAAGAAGAGTGTCTGGGCAGAGTTCAGCAAACATGCTTTTGAAGGCTTATTAAGATGGACCAGGCACTCTTATACGAAAGCAGTTTGGAGTCGATGCTTTGTGGGAGTAGTGCTCAAGAGTGTGCTGTTTTTTGGGAAAAATTTAGCACAGAGAGGGATTTATATTGAAGATTTAGGTGTGTCCTTATCTTTGTTATGGTATTCTTAGTTCTCTAAATTTTTTGTTTCTTTAAAAATCTGGTAAGTGCATCACTAAATATATTTGTTCAAATAGAATGAAAATGTATGAAAAAATTTGACTAGGTTTAAGTTAAAACACACAAACTGACCAGCATTTGGACAACTGGATAAATACAAATATCATATCTTAACCAACATGTAACACTTGTGCTGACTTGAATCATTAAGTCAATAAATAGTGCACATCTCTACTTTAACCTCGTTTTGTGCCATAAACTTTAAAATGCTGTAAAGAAACTAATAAACAGGGACATTATATGCTATCATCATGGGATATTAAAGGCTTGCAGTGAATGATAAATATACACAGAGAGAAAGAAAGAAAACCAAGAGAGCACTGAAAGGAGGACTTGAGAAGACAGACAAGACCTGAAAAAAGAGGGACAGATGAGGGGATAACTGAGAAGCAAGGAAGGGCTAGCATGGATGATTAATTTCAGAAAGTGCCCGAAGCTGTGGTATGCCCACCCTTGTCGCTGCTTTGTAGCAGCTTTGCCATGTGTACCCCCCTCCTGTCCCATTTGTGTAATTCAATTAGTGTGCTCCAGCGGGCCCTGATTGATTTGTTTAGGCGATCAACAAAATGGCTGGCCAAGTCTCACTCTCTCTTTCCCCTCCCTCACGCTTCTCCCTCAGCCCACTCAGGCCTGCCGGTGGCTCACTGCTCTGTTTCATCATTTTATCTCTTGTTTTCAGTTTGCCTCTCTCATATGTCCCTCATTTTCATGTACTGTTTCCTGTTTTCTTGATCTATTCTCTCATCTCAACTACAAAGCTTAATAGTGTTCAGGGAAACCCTAAATTAACAGCTAACAGTATGTGTGTATAATATAAACCCGTTTTAATGGGTAATTAAACCTATAATTCAAACAAAACAGTGCAAAATTCAATAAAGATAATTATACTAAATAATTGAGAAGCAACAGTTAGAGGAATATTGTACCGCAAGTTGTGTTTACAGATCTACTTTGCAACTTGAAAGATGTTTTCAGACAATGCATGGGCTGTAATAAGGACAAGACCGTAAAACTGAGTTATAATTAAGTCTACATTGTCCTCTACGTAAAACAGTTTCCGCTGACCAATAATAGAAATACCTCCTGCAAAAACAGAAGGCCGCAGGCATCATAAAGCTACGGTTTCAGCCAAAAGTCAGCCACTATTGACACAAAGCAGCAAAGTACAGCAATGCCCTTCTCCCTCTGTCTCCCTTTCCTTTCGTCTATACCCTGGCTGTCACTTGGGTACTCTCTGCCACCACCTCAAGGTCATTACACTGTGATCGCAGCAGCATGGGGCCCTACGTATGATGCCATTGTTGTCAGCGCCCATCTGGTTGCTTGTAACGCTCCCATGAAATCAGTAATGAAGCAAGGAGGGAGTCCAGCAACCCTTCTACCTGCTGCCTACCTCAAGGCCAGCACCTTGTTGTTTTTTATAGAAGTTGAATTAATGCAGATTTTACCTTTTGGGAATGTGCTGATCCATGCAACACTGACGCAGCCTCTTGATGACGCAAACCATGTGGTTTCCACTGAGTTGTCTGCTGATGTTTCCACTGCATCTATATAAAACCTCCCCTTAACCCTTATACTAATAATTTTACATTAATCTTTGTAGTATAGTCAGGCTTTAATAAGACTTTCTAATTACTGTTTCTGTTCATTTTTATATGACCTTTGCTAGATCTCCTCTGAGCCTGACAAAGCCTCCTAGCATTGGTTCTGGTTAGTCACAACTAATGCAATGCTATCTAGGATGGTTAATTGTTCCTTTCTGCAGATATTGTGTACTTTTTAAAAGGGTGAGTAATCTCACAGAGGAAGTTAACTTTTGCTAGGTTCTTCTCTGACAAAACTAGCATTAGTGATAGGTTTAGTATCTTAACAGCAAATCACCATTTCTTAAGGCTGCCAGTTAACGGCCAGTAGGTATATGGCTTTAAGAAAAGAAATATGCTACTTATACCAATGATTTGCATTTTTGTCAATGCACTTATGTTTAGTATTAATGCTAGCATTAGCATGCCTTTGGTAAATGTTGTTTACTTCCAGGGTCAAAGCCCAGCACAGAGCCAGGAAAGTATGAGCAGAATATCTTGTCCTGCCTCCTCTAATTAAGGAGGATATACACGAGAAATAAATCCTTTACCACATTTTTTGGCATGTAAATTCTAAACATTGTTCTAACATGTTTATGCCCTTTAAAATCTTACATTCAACCAAGACATATTCTGAAATTTGGTTTGTCTTATATCAATATATACCCATGGTCTCACATTAGCAGTCCTGTGGTCTTAACTGCCTTTTATGCTACCAAACACTGTTAGATAGTATTGTCTACAAGGAATAATCTTTCATTGAACTGCAACATTGCATTGTTTGACTACCATTGCTAGCCACTGTCTGATAAGGTGTAAAGCCTCTGGCATCACATAAGAAGAATCACTTGACCAAATCTTATGTTAACACTAGCTTTAGCACCCTAAACCATGATGGGAACCTTGGGAGGAAGAGACCATTGAGTTTTTTATCAACAAAAAAATCATTCCTCTTGAAGATCTTTCAAATAAAAAAACAATTCCCGCTAAGATATATCAGTTTGCATAAAAAATTGGTCTAAGTTGATTACTTTTTGGTGAGCAGCAACACCTCACTGACTAACTTGTTACACTTACTTCACACAACTATGCAAACAAACTATTTACGTCATTCTTAAACTCCTTGATCTCAATAACACTGGCATCACTCTTTAAATCCTTGCACATTAATTTTCCCTCCACACAACTGAGATAGACTCCTGAAGGCAAGTCAGTGTTAGTATACCGTTGTGTGCTGGTGAGAAATCGCCTTTTTCAGGCCGCTGATCTCATTATGCAAATGCAGAGTTCATAAGTCATGCTTGCTTTTGTTCGGCACAATATGATTTATGAGACCTTATTCACAAAGAGGAGAAGGGAGGGCTGGAGGGTTTTGGTGATGCTGGTCATGAGTGAGGGCTTTGAGGGATAAAAGGGTCTGAGTTTACTGTGAAACCTCGGGTGCTCATGAATATGTTTGAGAGTATGTTAGTGTTTGGAGATTTATGTCATGTGGCCTGTATTAAACAGTCAAGGATGGCAGATCCTAATCTAACTGTATGAAAGTAAATATGAAATCTCCTTATTTTGGTTTATAAAAATTGCAATATTATATGAAACGCTATTACAATATAAATAAACCAATTTGAGGCCTTTGAGGCCAAAATAGTGGTGCATTTCCACTTCGTGATCCTGTTTTATTTAGTACCATTTAAAACAGAAAACATTTATCCTGAAAACTATATTACTTGGTGTAGAGAAGTGGGTTTCTCTAGAACCATCAGGATCTGGTGGTAATAGGTACCCGAACAGAGGGGTGTCAGAAAGTAGTATGACAAAGATCAATTCAGTTATTTGTGAACCTTTTCTAACTTTTGATAGAATAAACACCAAGTTTGCCAAACAGAAAAAAACAGAACTGCTTGTTGGAAAGGCACCACAGAATCGTCACTTACCTGCTCGGCCTGTAAAACAAAATCACTTAAAAAAACAGCTGAGAAAAAGAACTTAAGCAACAAAACCTGGTAGATAATTACAGGTTGACATGTCATTTGCCTCGGTAGGTCCATTCTCAACTTGATATCTTGTCAGTCCTTCAACCTTATATGAATAAATTTGTCATGGTGGGGTGTAAAGGTTGTCGTACATTAAATGGCAACCACTGAAACCATGATTTATATTTGTAATTTGCTGTGGTGGAGACTTGCAGGAAAGAAATTACCCACTGTCTGCTTTTTCCTGACCCACCATGATTATGCAATGTGGCTACTGCTCTGGTGAAAAGAAGTGAAAGAAAATAGCTTCTTGGATTGAGTTGAACAGTACATAGTTTCAAAAGCTTGGCCTTATCAACAAGTGAGGCCACCATTGTCAATTCCCAGCATCCAGTCACAAGTTCACCCCACCCTCTAGACCATGTCCAAAACAGTTTAAATGTCAGACGCATAAAGCAAACAAACCATCTCGTAAAATCCCTGGCCATCCCCTCCCTCTGCTCAGCAATCTGGTATCATAATCAGGCAGTAACATCATTTAGAAGAGTCCTGACATTGATGATGAAGGGACAATAGAAGGAAGGTACAAACACACAACAATGACAGAGGTGAAAGAACTGCACAACAATGATACAAAGGGAAGGAGTGAAACACATATGAGTACAAAGTGTGTACTTCGCACATGTAAAACCCAAACACAGATGAAACTTTACGTTAGTGAATAAAGAAAGGCTTGTCATTTTACGGAGGAAGGTTCCAATGGATATCTGGCATATTAAGACAGTTTGGTGGAGTTAGGAGCGGTTATGACTGGTTTAGTATCAGTTTAAGTCTTGTTTTATCCTTTTACTTTTTGTTTGTTAAACATCTTACCTCGAATTGGGGTACCCTCTGGAGGAGACACAAAAATGGAAGACACAACATCAGTTTAGTTCAATGTTAATGTTAGAAGTAGTTAAAGAGTTATTTGAGTTTGGAGGTGGATCACAGGAACTGGATAATCAAACCACTGGGTTGGTGTTTTGCAAGGGTTTAGGAGGTTTGTTTACCATTGACAAGGTACAAAAGCAACACCTACCATTGCTGGTATCACAAAGGACAAAAGGTCTTTCTACCTTTGACATTTTAAGATATGACTCACTCAATGCTTCATCAGTTGGGCTGACGATGCTTAAGGTCTTGGCATGTGTATCATCCTAGTTGCAGCTAAGGGTAAAAAGGAAGAGCAAGCAAGACTTGACCTTAAGAGATAGGTCAAAACAGTGGCAGATGCCCTTTCCCTACAGTTTAAGCATGAATAAGAGGTCAGTAAAACAAGTAGGGCTCCACTTTACTGCACTATCAGAGTATCTTCATTAGTAAGGGACGAACATTGACAGAGGGACAGAACCCTATCTGAGAAAGACTGTAAATCAAACAGACAGAAATTCTTATTAATCTAACATTTCGTAAACTTTGCTTAAGTGTGACAAATGGAGTGTTTGTCCAAGCTCCTATTGTCATTCTGAGACATTTAATCGCCCTGCTTTTTCCATTGTTTAATTGTCTTGAGAATTGTATGTTTCTCTATTCTTTGTTTATTATGACTATGTATTGTGTTACATGTCTCACTGCTTGCCAAGTGTCCCCATTAGGGACAGTGAAATATTGAGCATATCCGGTCAGTAGACTTTTGAACATAGCTTTAGTTTTGGATACCTAATGGATGTTTTGGGTATGGGTAGGGGAGCCAGCCTCAGTTCAAGCCCCTCTCTTCCAAGCATTAAACAGACCTTTCACTCCCTCTTTTCTTTCTTTTGTGGTATTTTCTAATAACTTTTCTCAACTGTTGTTTCTTTAACATTATCTACCCCTCTTCTTCACTCTCTGGGTCTCCATGTTTGTGAGGTTATGTGTTTTATGTCTTTCCCACAGTTTCTCTCCTTGTTTTCTCTTAGTCCCTCTCTAAATCTCTGGATGACTCATGGCAACAACATGCCTCAGGCAATCCCTTGAGATTGCTCGCAGGGTGACGCCAAACGAGAGGATGAACCTTATTTAGCATAGATAGCCTAAAGGCAGAGAGCTGAGGGTCAAGGGAACACAACAGGCCTGGGATCATGTGCCAGCCTTTCTACCTACTAACTGTAACAAAACAACACCATCCATCCAGCCATTGTCTGTTGCTGATCTAAAGCAAGATTCACGTAGGAACAGGCAAAAGAGAGCCAACCCATCTATCCATCCATCCATCCATCCATCCAACCATCTATGACTTTATCCATTTGTCCATCCATCATTTGTTGCTAATCAAAAGGAAGGTCTCCAAAGCAAAAAGCAATTTTCCACAACTTTTCCAAAGTAGGGCTCTAACAGGCCAGTTAAGGTAGTACATACCCTGTCATGCAATACTGTCTTTTCCTAAGTAACATAAGATACATAGTCCTTCACGTGATTTCTGGGCATGCATGATGGCCATGCATAAAAACTCTCATTAAGAGGGTATACAGAAGACTGCATCAGCAAGAAGGAGCAGCTGACCTCCACTTGATGCACTCACTCATTCAGCCTCTGCTCCAACACTCAACTTAGGGTGAAAGTTGCATCAAGGGTCCACGGAGGAATTCAAAACCTCCTCTTCCAGCCAGCTTCCTGCTCACCACACACCAGTGTTTCAGGATGAGTTTGTGTCAGCAGTAACCATATCCTTCCTTATAGAGAAATGCATTGTTGGAGAGGTGGGGTTGACAGTTTTCTCTAGAAAAACCCTAGTTACATTGCTCTCTGAACATGGCGGAATCCATTGTGATACCAGCAGGTAGGAGGTTGTCACTGATTTTGAAGTTCTGCCTGGTTTGCAATTCACCTACACAGATTCAATTCCATGCACTGAAGAATAAGAGCATCAGGAGCTGTGATTATGGTTTATTTGGAAAAATAACAAATGGAGAACAAAAATGATTTTGTTTTTGTTAAAAGTCTGTTTTATAATGTATGCTTTGTGTATCTAACTTGACTAAGTGTGATGTAATTCCTTACAATATTATACTTGGTTATGTAAAAATATTATACTGGATTATTTTTAGATTTGCACTTAAAAAAACTGAAAGAGAGATGTAATCAATTTTTGACTCTTTTTGAGTTTCAAGATTTCTATAATCTAACAGAGCACAAAATCAACATATTTGTCTAGATGCATTGCAAAACAGGCAAAACAAAAGCAAAACTTTATATTTCTTTTGTGATGATTTAAGAGACCACATACTCCACAGATAAACACAAGACATGGACATTAGGGGTCCAGGAGGGTTATGTTGTTATACAGTTAGAATTTGTTTAGAGGCTGCAAAAGCTGCTGGTTTATGCTGCTTTAGCTGTGATGAACTTTAGTTGGGGGTTAAGGGATAACTGGTTAAAGGTTAGTTGAGGTTAGAGTTAAAATTAGGTTAAGGTTAGGTTGAGGTTAGGTTAAGGTTGAGGTTAATAAAGCAGGTTTATAAGAGGGAAGGCTGTGACATGTAGACCTTTAATCGGACAAGGGGACAAGTGACAAGAAAAGAGAGTAAAGTAACAGGAGGTTGAAAGGTAAGAAATTCTCAGTTCAGAAATCAAAAATGAAAGGAAAGAGGGACCCCGGTCACTGGAACTGCAAGTTTTTTGAATGGTAAAGCAGCATGAGGAGATGAAAATAAATCTCAGCTCAACTAACGTGTATTGAATTACAATAGCAAATCCACCTGAATTACAGCGTGCAACCCAATGGCCATAAGCCCCCCCCCCCCAAGGCTTTGGTCAGCCAGTGGTTGATCAGCTTACAGTGACAATGACCTCGATATACCTCAACAGGCCACTGACCTCGTCACATTATGAAATGCAGTATTATTTGCTCCACAGAACACCCCATCTGTTTTGTTAAACAACTCTCTGAATATATTAAAAATAAAATTGAAGGATGTAGTCTGGCCTCGGGCAATCTGGCCGGAGATGTTGCCCATCTGCGTGTGAGACAGATAGGGTTGCGTGATTGGATGAGTGTCAATGCCTGACCAGCCCCCAGAGGGCGTGCGGCTGACCTTCTCATTCGCACTGAAACCTGTCTGGGATACTGGTGGTGTCACAGCAGGTCTCTGGTGAAAAGTTACCACAGCTGCAGAGATTCTCACATGCAGAGCAGCTTTGGTGCAAACACATATGAGCACTATTTCTTACATTTGAGATCAATGTGTAATTTACAGCACATTTCACATTGGAAGATGCAAATTCAAAACTATGTGTAAGGGGGGCATCCAGTGTCAGTTTGAAATTTTCATTCAGAGTGGCCTTAATCTTTATGAATATGCACCCCTGCCCAATCCTCTCACTGTCCCTTTGGCCTCTGGTTAATCTTTTCTGGCTGACAAGGCAGCAAGGGCCTGGGGTCTGCAGCCACAGGGACTTAGGAGGGGAAATGTCAGGCTCCATCCACACCTCTGGAGGGACCCCTCAGGGGACCGTAACGTAAATATCACTGCCCCGCCAGCACAGCATGGTCTGGCACATGAGGAACCAGTCAGCCAGCGAGTCAGCAATCTAGCAAACAAGCCCTGGATGCCCTTCTTTCCTTAATCACAACTGTTATTAAGTTAGCATCTTAAGCTGTAGATGTGATTATGCATTACAAGACAGAAAATTTCAACATTACACTGGAGAAAGACCTTTGTAAAGTAAACAACAGTGGGTTTGTGTTTAGACTTTGAGAACCCACTGTACCTCTGTCAGGGTAGAGAAACTCAAGTTTTATTAAACAACAATCTATAGGTGAGGACCCATCAGTCACAGAGATACTCCCCGAGACTTGGGAGTATGCCTAAGGCAAAAGAGCAAACACAGCCTCTAGAAACAGCAGCAGCAATTTAGTCAATAGGAGAGGTTAAAAACAAAGGGCCAATTGAATGGCTGCCAGGGAATTTTGCTGTTTTGGGCGAAAGTGGATTTATCCTTGATAAAACAGAACAAACAAAAACTTAATACAAAAACTGGAGTCCAAGATGGCAACTCAATTTGAGGAGGACATGAGAAGATGGCAGCCTCGGGGTTTAGAGCATGCAGGCCTTTTCCACTCAGATTAAATCATGCCTGGTTGTTGAATGAGCCTTCCAGCTAAAGTGCTACAGAAAATTGGGAGCCCTCAAGGCTAACGCCACCTGACGAGAGCCTTTGTATTGAAACAAGGGTAATTTCCTTTCCTGCACTTCCACACACATAAGCTGCAGCCTAAAATAAACCCTGCTCAAAATGGATGGGTATGTTTTTGCAAGCAGTTCAGAAAGTCAGAGGGACTACAGAGTGTGGTCAAATGTAACTCGCCAACTATCACTTGAGCCTTAACATGGGCAAAAGAGACTTTCAGGGGAACTGCAAGCTGAGGGGGGATGTGGGCTGATTTTGAGGGAGACAAAAATTTTCTACTGAGAAAATATTTGGTGAAGACCAGATGGGACTGACATAGCCTGAGTCTGGAATTGGATGTGCCAGGATCATACAGTGGCCAAAACCTGGAAGGAAGTCAAGAATCTATCTCCTTGTTTTTCATTCTTGAACTGGCAACCAAGGTTCAATGTTGAACCATTTACATAGAAAGCGGAATAGAACGCTGTCAGTAGTGTGTTACTGGAGCAAAACATTTTCTGTAAGTATCATGAAAAATGTGGGTCATGACTGCACAAGAATATTTATGTTAGCTTCAAACTGAGTCCAATTGTTTCCTAAAAGCCGGCTGTCATGCAACACAGGTGAAAAGAACCAGACATGACAGCAGGCATAAGCGCAGAAAGTCTGGAAAATCTGGTAATGGGGAAGTAAGGATGCAGTTACTTTGAAGGTGACCTTCCACAAGTTACTTAACACACCACAGTCCAATAAAGTTGCTAAAATATTGGCAATAAGGTGGTTAAAGTGGACAGTACTTAATTAATACAGTGCATATTAGCATTAATGTGAAGTATAATGTTGCCTCAAAAGACCTGTTCAGCAAGACTTTTCCACATAAATAAAAAACCCTGTGCTGCTAAGAGGTGGACTGTGATACCAAACCACCCCATCCTCAACTACTGCTGCTTGTCCTTGATTTAACTTCCCTGCATTTAGTTCCAGTCTGTGGGGGTGAAAAGAAGATAACGTTTGCATAAGAGGGAGTTTAGGGAACAAAGGTAAAAGGTAAGGATAAACAGAAACAGAACATAATGAATAAGTGGCATAGAAAGGACAAGAGGTGGGTGGGGAGAGCAGGGGAGGCATGCATTTTGAAAACTAGTTTAAATATGCCATCTGCTTCAAGGAGAGTGGGTGGGCTTGCTGGGCTTTGCACAACACTTACCAAAGGCTTCTGAAAATGACAAAGCAAGGGGGAAGGGGAGAACAACATAGTTCATTTTAGGTTGAGTGAGAATTACAGGATCTACAGTTTAGTTGGATCATGTGTCCCACCAAAGTATTTCATCTCTGTGAGTGGGAGAAAAAGGGGCAGTGAATTTCAGCTCAAAAATTTACTTAGCATCACTTTTCTTACAGCAATATATATTTTTAATTTGAGGCTTTTATGTGTCAGTAGCAAAATTCAGTTCCGTTTTGGCCCAATTCTTTAACAGTTTTTCATCAAATTTAGGATGTGTGTTATGGGTCATAACCGAATGAAATGTATTGAAGACTTGCAAATGTGCATTGTGACACATCTGAGTTTCAGACATAATCAAAGACAAATAACAAACAGAGAGGGACGACACAACAGCAGTTTGTTTCAGTTGGACAGGACACACAAAAACAGTTGAAGAAATCATGACACATACAGACCAAGATGATACAGAGGTTACAAAACAGGCAGGAAGCAGAACTTTCCCTTTTTCACCAGCCGCAATGGCTCAAAACTTAAAAAGACATCCATTTATATTTTGCAACGTTACATATTATTCAGTGTATTGATCATCCATTTAATAACACATGGCCTGAGAGATTGTTACAGGAACAAACAGAAGTTCCAGTGAGTAACTGCAAAGATGTCATATATGTTATGATTATCATCAGCACCTATCCTATATCAACTAAGGTAGATTAACTGTCAGGATGGTCCTTTTGTTTTCTTTAGTTAAGGCTCAGTATATTCAGCGTTAAATATCTTCCATATTTTAGGATAATTTTAGTCCAAGTTTGATTTGAGTAATAACTGAAAGGTAAGGCTGCAGGATAATGGCATCTTTTACAAAACTGGTTTTCCCTATTAGGAAGAAAAAATATTAGGTGGTTCAGCAATTCTAAAGACTTAAAACTTTCTCAGCACAATGTCTGAACTCTTGTTACACTGGGTGGTACATTTCTTGCATCTTGGCTATAACTCCATTTGGATAAAGTGGTTCAAAACCTATATGGAGCACACCTTTCTGACAAAGGCTCGAAGTGCAAGATGACAAGTATGAATATTTCAGCTTTTAAGTTAGGACTACAGTTTAAAGAGTTCATTGTCATTATTCAAGGCTCCAAAGATCAACCTGACCAAGCGGAGGTCCACAGACAACTGCAAACAACAGAGGGGTTTTAGGTAAAATTTACAAAGGGAAACACATACTCACCAGCCACTTCATTAGGTACAGCAACTGCTCATTCATAATAACAGCTACTCAGCCAATCACATGGTAGTAACTAAATGCATTTAGGCATGTAAACAAGGTCAAGATGACCTGTTGAAGCTCAAACTGGGCATCAGAATGGAGAAGAAAGGTCATGTTTCAAGATTAAACAAAGTAAGAGTAACTGAACTAACCACTTGTTACAACGAAGGTATGCAGAAAAACATCTCTGGATGCACAACACACCAAATGTTGAAGCAGATGGGCTACAGCAGTAGACTGTAGCACACTGGGTGCCACTCCTGCCATGTAAGACCTGGAAACTAGGGCCATCTTTAGACAAGCTCACCAAAATTAGACAAAACAAGATGAGAAAAATATTGCCTGGTCTGATGAGTCTCAATTTCTGCTGCAACATTCAGTTGTAGGTTCAGAACATCATTGTAGTATGAATCCATCCTGCCTTGTGGCAACCATTCAGGTTGTTGTCGGTGGTGTAAGGGCTCAGGGGATACTTTCTTGGCACACTGTGGGTCCCTAAGTACCAATGGAGCATTGTTTAAATAGCCCACATGAGTGTTGTTGCTTACCAAGTCCGTGCCTTTATGACCACCAATCTTCTGATGGCTACTCTACAGCAGGGTAATTCCCCAGTGTCACAAACCTCGAATCATCTCAAAGTACTTTTTTTTAACATGACAATGACTTCACTATACTCCAGTGGCCTCCACAGTCACCAAATGTCATTCCAATAGAGCGACTTTGGAATGTGGTGGAATGGAACTTGGCATCATGGACATGTAGCTGACAAATCGGCATGAACTATTTGATGCTATCATATAAAAATGGACCAAAATATCTGAGGAATGAATTGTGAGGCAGTTTTGCAGGTGAAAGGAGACCCAATCTGGTGCTAGCAAGGTGTACCTAATAAATTGGCTGGTGAGTCTATTCTCAGTTTGATAGAAGGCTTTTGACGTGTGATCCTTAAGTCAAACTCTTAGCTGAAAACTGAAGTGAACCAGTGAGCCAAACATGAAACACTTCTATGTGTGTCAGGTAGCTGTGGACTTGCTTTTTATTTGGCCAGGCAAAATAATGAGACGACAGATTGATTTTCTAGAGTGTACAGCTCACAAGGGCCAAAACTGAGGGCAGGAACTCGATGGTGACACGCTCTTTATTTAGTAGTGTCCGTGCTGATTTGCGTTCGCAGCCACAAATCAAATGGGAGTCATTGGATTTTTCAAATGGTGACAAATCATCGACCTAAAATATCTACCCCTTATTGCCCTGGGCTACTCCTGGGCCTACACTTAATTAGCTATATAATTAGACTTTGCTTTAGTGGGCCTCTCAGTGGGGTTCAATCAATGGGAACAACATATCCACTGAGTTTTTTCAAATGTGTGTGGACCGGGTTCTCACTGTCTACAATGACACACTTTTAAAATATTGGGAATCATTTGACCTCATTCAAAATGTGACACTCTTTCATACATTTTATCTTGTGACTTTCAGGGTTAATTTGTAGAGCTAATTAAATAGTTAAAAATAATTAAGCAAAATTTATTTTTTAGGTTATTGTTTACTTGTCATATTGCAATATCTATTTGATTTATACTGATTAAAGACCAATGTTTGGTTGGCCCAGATCACATTTTCTGGAGTTTACAATGTAAAATATGTGGCTGTATCAGCGCTTCAGCTCTTATTGCTTTTTATCAACATAACACCTGACAAACAGTTATATGGATTTTATGACTTGCAAAAATGTGCAAAATATTACGCTTTAGGTGAACAAATCTAAAAAGGCACAAGTTCCTTGCAGTGTTGTTTAGTCAGTGTCGCCGTAACTGGTGTGTCTGTTTGCAAATAAATCTTGGAGACTGAGGTTAAATTAACTCTAAAGCAATAAAACAACTATTTCATTACTGCCAAAAGTTTCCTGGAAAATCAAATAAGTGCTTATAAAGGGTCGGTATAATGACTGAGCTTTCCTTACCTGAGCGTAACTGTTTGATTCGCCCATTACTTGCACTGGGGTCAATGGGCAGGAAGTCTTTGTACCAGGTGATTTCTGGGTCAGGATTGCCGCTGGCAGCGCAGAGCATGGTGGCTGTTCGAGTGCGCTCCACCACCTTGAGCTGAGGACCCATGTCAATGTTGGGGAAGCCTGGTGGAAGAAGGTCCTCTGTGGGAAGAAAATAAAGAGGAGAAAGTTGTATTATTTATAAATCTGAATTCCATGGTTTTACAGAAACACATCAAACTCTACATTGTTTAACTGAACATTCTGTGCATTGCTTTGGTCAAAATAAAACATGAATCATTTACTTAAGGAGATTTTTATGGATCTGTTAACCAGCTCTAATCAACCTTTCTAAGAAGAATTGTTTTTGGTGTTTATCTCTTTGAATGCAAATTAGCACCTTCTCATGCCCTCTCTTACCGGTGGTGTGCCAACATGAGTACAGCTGTGTGTTTATAAGGCTGTAGGTGGAGATCCATGGGTGGAGATACCAGGTGAGATTAGAGCATATCAACAGGACTGAATTGGATTATTTGACATTTTGCAGTCGTTGGCCAGCAGATATCCCAGAACCCCAAATGCATGTGCAAAAATACTGAAAATAATCTTCATAATATGCCCCTTTTAGGAGGATCTTGGTAAAGTTATGGACTTGAAGTCCAAATCACATACATTTTCAACGCTAGAAACAGTATTGATTTCTCAGTACTGCCATGAGTTAGTCATTTACACTGCAGCAAGAAACTTTGGGCCAATACTTGTTATTTTAAACTGCATGTTTTAAGTTTAAACCAGATATCTGGAGAAAGAACAAAAAAATAACTCATTAAAACTGGGTCATGTGGAAATTTAACTTTATCATAAATGCACAGCCCAGAAAGCCAAAGTCACATCCATGTCCTGAGAGGGGCATGGTCAGACACAGCTTGTAAAAACGTACACTAAAACAGCATGTTCTGTGAAGAGCTGAAACAGAGGGGTTTGTAGGCATGCCGTCCAATGTCTGAGTGTTTTTTTTGGTAAGAGACTTCAAGAGTATGTTCTAGAGACATCTGGGAAATAACCGACCTTTAAGTAAAAATAAATAATGTCAATCTGAAGTACTCAAGACACATTTTAACTTAAGTGGCCATGGTTTTAATACAACTGAGAGATGTAGTAAGTCTCTAAGACTTAAAGGTATAGTTGCCAAGTATGAGCTCCGTTAAGGTCCGTTCTCTACAATTATTGCTCTAAAAATTCAAGATCCATCCCACATGCCAGCTCTTATATAATCTGCATCAAGACTGGAGCTTATTTTCATACACGACTGAACAATATTTCCACTGTTAGCAGATGACACAGTGATGTGCTCTGTCTTCATTGTTCTACTAATGCAGAATCACTGCTCTTCTGGGGAAATTAGTCCCGTGGGTCGAATCGCTTGACCTCCACCCCGACTGAAGCCAAAGCAATGACTCAAGTTTAAAATGACGAGAGCCAAAGGGAAAGTACCCCAGACTGGTAATACGCATCACGAGCCCAAGGCCACGTCCCAGCTTGGAGAAGATTGACTGACTTAGATGCTGGTTAGTGGCACAGATGAGGTCAGTGTTCATCTCTAATGGACAAATGAGGACTTTCAAATTGAGTAACATTAGGACAATATGTTGTGTTGTGTCATGATCAGAGACTCTTGAATTAGAGGTGGTCTGTCAGTGTTTAATGGATGGGATGATTCATTCCACATCAGATTTTCCACTTCATATAAGCAAGACTGAGGGCTATGAATTTATGATAGATGAAAGTGTGTGTTTTTAAACGAATCTATTTTGGCTCATCTTAAGTCATGCAATATAAATCTAAATTTCAAAACTATGAGGGAGAAAAAGTAAGGACATTAAATCAAATCCAGCTAAAAGGCCTTAAAATATCTGTCTTCTTTCATAAATATGGGGAAATTAGTTACAGTTTTTGTTCGAGCACTTGCATTATGATCAAGAGAGGTTATAAGTTCATGTGTTTTTACATTTTAAATATTGAAGCTTGGGAAGTTAAAGTTACATACAAGAGAACAGAAGGCACAACCAGAGGGGTCCAAACTAAGTCCAGACAGGTTGGCTCTAACTTAGGCTGACATCAGCACAGCATGATGAATATTTCAATGCTAGGTTCAAGAAGTACAGGCATTTACACTGTTTTAGGCTCAGTGCTCTATCCTTCTCATTGATTATTAATGATCACCCCTGTATCATCTTTTTTATACCAAGTTCCCCTGAAGCTCCAAAAAGCCATGGCAAGCCTAGACTTCACTTAAAAACATCTGAACAAGACAGAGCAATATGTTCTCCCGCAGTCACTTTTCTGTATGCCACCAATGATCTATGCATAAAGCGACCATAAAAGTGCTCCCTCTGGTGCCCTGCAGGGTACTTCTGTCTGCTGAAGAAGGATATGTGCAGCTCTTTAGATGTTTTACCTGATGTATTTGATGGTACAGAGGCCCATCTGTGCTTCACCTCACATAAACTCAGACATTGTGTTATGCAAACAGGACACTGAGGCCTACACAGGCTACAATAATGAAGCTGAAAACAGTCTAAGTAGATTTGAGATTAATGAAATTAGGCGGGTGAAAGAGCACAGGAGAAGGTAGACAGACAAACAAATGGACCAAAGCAGAAGTAAACAAGAGGCAGGGATGGTGTATCCACGGAGAGATGATGCTATCGTTACAGCTGCTCTGACCTGATACAGCTCCGGCAGCTCTTCCTCAATAAATGGCATGTATGCTGGTTTGCTTACTTCCCCAGGAATAGAGTCTGATAGCATCTTTCCCCCCCGAAGCATACAGGCTCCGTCGATAAAGGCGGCCATGCAAAATAAATAGATCACTCATCGAGGGAGTGTTACTTCAGGGTTGGCAAGCCCTGACTGTGAAGGCAACCAATGACATGGGCTGATGGTATCGGAGCTTTCCCAAAGGCCCAGTCCCTGCTTAATGGCATAGCAATTGCATTTCTATGATGTGTTCTTTGTGATGACAAATCTTCACAGACCAAATAGATTATGATGCATGCACATGATTGGTCAATGACAGTGTCCGTTTTCATTCAGCCTGGGGCAGTCTTTGTCACTTATGCCAAACATCATAGTACATCAGAGCTACAAGAGACTTTGAAGGGTTACACTCTGCACTGTTGCAAGAGTTTTTCAATTACAATATGACTTATTTTCTACAGTTTCAGAGGCAGTATCTATGACCCTTTTCGGGTGGAAAACTTGACCTGCGCTGATTTCAGACCCGACATGTATTATTATTCAGGTACCTGATATATATCTTACCAATTAGAGACCAATTTATAATGCAAAATTCCTTGTCTACTGTCTCTGCTTTGCCTTTGTCAGCTCTGACCTGCTTCAGTACTGTTCTTCTGCTTTCGACCCTCCACAACCCCATCAATCCTAAATTCTGCCAGCAAAATAGTTCTACAAGGGGTGTTGAAGTCCAACTCCAAGCTCAAATCAGGCTTATTTATGATTCCCGTGAATAGATGGTACTTAGGCAAGCCAGGTATATTTCCAGAAATACTGCTGATACTCAAAGCAGTGGTACTGGATTTGTATCAGGTTTTAAAAGGATGTACTGCTTATTAGGGTAGCACAATTTATATAATTCTACTACCGCAATTGCATTGTGTTCATGTGCAACAGGCACATCGCAGGAGGTGCAATGTCAGTCATGTGACTCAAAGCACACTATGCTGCCATTTCTATATTGTTGAACAGAAACCAGAACTGAAACTTTTTTTCAATTCCTGACCTATGGACAGTTAAAGTATGTCAGGGTCTTACTCAGAAACCCCAGCACAATCGCAGCATCATTGTGTTATTGGCACTTAAAAGATATAAGCTTGAAGACCCCATACATTATAGATACGGCAGCGTTTCACTTCAAAAATTGACTGTATCAAATAGAGACTTCAAAATACTGTTTTTTTTCTTCAGGCTATTTTGATCATAATTTTGGAATACTGTAAAAAATGGATGTTCCCTGAATATCTAACCAAATAAACATTTGTTTGGACAGAATTAAACATCATTTAAAACATAAATTAAGCAAATCATTTCTCTAGAAAATTACCCACAAAAAATTGCAACATATTTCCCCAGAGGGAAAATTATTGCAGTATCCCTTTTGCACAATACTGTTTAGCCCTATAGAATTTTTACCTGCAGGTCAAGGTGGTAGCGCTTGAATACAATATTAATTTTTCCCAAATGCAACCCTCTCTATTGGGCTCTATTGTGATTTCCAAAAATAAATAAAAAATACGCCTTGCCTACAGCTGCATCACCCAGCATTCCCCTGTAGGCTCTAGCTGACCTGATCTAGATTTTCATGTTTGCCTCTCTGTTTGACTTTTTTTAGGGTCAGCTTGAGCGCCATCATTATCCATAATTGTCTTTAATTTGGCTTTGCCATTTAATATCATTACACAAGTGACAGGTGCAAAGCCTTTAATCAGCCTCTGGTTAGCTAAGCTACAGCCCAGTTATTAATCTGGCGACTCATGCCTGCTGTTGTGCTCTGCTTCCTCTCATGCCCTGTGTGGTCCTCTGCAAAGGTCTGCTCTTTACACTCATTCACTTATGACTGTTCCCACTTCCTGTGATTCACTGCTTGCAAAGACGCTCTTTTTAGCAACCCTGGTATAATCATATGTCTAACTCCTACAGCTACATAAAAAAGGAACATGAAAAAAGGCTCACAGAAAGGACATATAAACAATTTAAGGTTTCAGCCAAGACCCCTTTACTGCTACACTCTACCCTTAATGTAGCATTATAATTGTCTGGCATTTACCATATATTGAACATTGGATGTAATACCATATCATCAAAAGTGCTCACATAGCCACACATAGTGCACCCAGTCTATGCTTAACTCAATGATCTCTAACCTCAGGGGTGCCTCGCAGTTTTAGTGATTTTCTCTGGACAAAATTACCCACAATCTACCATGAGAGCTATAAGGCTACAGAGAAACACGGTCACTGCTTGACTCAAGGCATTTCCAACATTGCTGTGTGACTTCTTGTAAAAAAAACAAAACAAAACAAAACAAAACAAAAAAAAAACAGAAAAACGACATCATCATGAAATGTCAATAAACCCTTTAAAAATGTCCTGGATTCACATACAGATTTTGATCACCACTAAACTCGTCATTTCCTACTTGTGCCATGTCCAACAATTTTTGAAAATGTTGAAATGTTGAAAAAAAAGTGATCAAATTATTAGTGAAAATGTAGAAAACTGCCCCTATCTCACAATGTAAACAAATCAGTGAAAAATTCCTGGATCCACATCTGGTTCGGATCACCACAGAAATCAAATGTGCCATGAAAAACATTCCCCGATAATACCATCAACATATGTTTCTTACATTTTGAGTAAAAACTACTAGCTACCAAAAAAAACAACAAACTAACAACCACCAGCATAAACATGACCTCTTTGGCGGAGATAAAACATCACTGAACTTAAGTTCTGGTAAAGACGTTGATGTTTTGGAAATTTAAGTAACACCTCAGATGCTGCACAAGGCTCCAAAATGTCTGAAGGTTACAACTTAAATAAATACCTCTTTTGTGCCATTTTTATGGGATGTAAAAATGAGTCAGAAGATTAAAAAGCCTGTGCTACAGCTCCATCAAGTGTTAAATGGTGACAGATTTCTTCTTTAATTTTTTTTGGCCCACCTGAGCCCCACTGTTACATGACTAAAAGCTAATTGGTCAGAATATTTTCCTGTATAAAGATCTTCATGTTAATATACTTACATGTTTATCATCTCTCTGTTATATCAATGGCTCATTTTTAGCACACATCAACTCTCACAAGAGGGGGAGAGGGAGGTGAAAATCTAACGTCTGGGTCCACAGCACATGCCATGGGGTTGCTCCACCATCCCCCACACCTATTACTCATATTATTATTTTCACTTACTGAAATGATTTAATTTCATCAGCAGCATAATCAGGTTAACTGATTACCCCGCACCACAGCATAGGCACACAGGCTTTACACAGGTCTGTGCATTAATATCGCAGAGGGACTGCTGGGAAAGAGACCAGAAGAAAGTAAAAGAGAGGGGGAGGCGGCAATAGATATAAGAGATGTAAATTGTAATGGAGGAGGACAAGGAATACCAATGGCTTGGTCTCCTTGGCAAACATATATGATGTTTGGATAGCTAAATCTTCAACAGATGGGTTGTCGGAGCATATAAAGCTTCAGGAAATGCTGTTTAATTTATACTCCACCTCTGACACAGCTTCATGCACTTCAGAAAAAGTTTGCATGTGTAAGAAAGTTTGTTTTTTTCATCCAGCGTTGCTCTATTTTATAGGGTAAACTTTCCATATTGCAAGTTTTCATGAATGGTATTTGGAAATGTATACATTCCCTGTGGTTAGGGTTTTTAAAACATCATTTCAAAATTTTGAAATTTTGAAATTTTACAACAAAAATTTTCATCTTTGTTTATAGAATTGCTTTAGAAATCACACTGGATCTCAGAAGAAAGAATATCTAAGTTGCAAATTAGATACATGACTGAAAAAGCCCTCTTTGGTCAGAGTTTTCACTACAGAAGCCAGATGATCTCCACGTACCCCGAGGTTACAAGCTCATAACTGGAACACATGTAACTGGCATATGGCGTACTTACTAGTCCCAAACTCTGAGAAAAATGGAATGCAAGAATGTATGTGTGGTCTGGGAGACTGCAAAAAACAAATCACCCGTTGCAATAAGTAATGTTTTCTGAATCTGAATCTTTACTTAAAAGTCATGCTTTTAAAGGGGAAAAATGTGAAATGTAGATAAACAATCCATGAGGAGTAAAAGTTTGATGGAGAAAGCTACTCAAGCAAAGACCTTATGTGCCCGTTGAAAAGGCAACCTCACCTACAATACATAGGTCTGTTTTCACAACTATCACTACAGCCTGAAAGCAAAATAATCACACAATGCTAGCAGGATTGCACACTGAATTGAAAGCAAAATGTGACGGAGATGATCACACAGAAAGCAGTTTTAACCTTGTGTTCCCACTACGAGACTTCAAACAGACTATTTCTTATTCAATTTCCCACTACATGTCTATTGAGAGACAAAAACTTGTATTATCTTTGCTGTGAAAGATATGGATTCATTTTTATGTTCTTGGGTTGTGATGCCAAATGAAACAGCTAAGAGCCATTAACTATAAAGTAAGTTGTTAGAAAAAGAAAAATAAAGACTTGTGGTTCCTTTTAGCACACCACACTGTTAGACTCTTCATCTTCTCTTTCATTACACCTTGACATCTAACATTATGCAAAGGTGACTTGCAGCCAATACACTTAAAACTCAGCCAAGTTTAAATTTAAGATTTTATGTTCCTTTCCTTACTACATCTGCTCCATGAAATTCCATCTGATCAATGGGATTTCCATTGAATGGCTTCAAAAAACACACAAAGAAAGACGAGGGGAACAGTGACATAAAAATATCCAGGGACAGAGAAGAATAGCAACACAGAGGAAATCTAATCACAGTGTCTGTGGCCCCAGCACCGATAGCCCTCTCTGGATAGCCATCTCAGCTGAATAATGGTTATTATACAGCCAGCACTCAACCTCTACCCCCCTGCTCTGTTCCCAGAAAGACGTCCGATACCCCATTGGTATTCTCTACACCGAGCCCATCTAGCCACCAAGGGCAACATTTACATCAAAATCTACCAAAGTACAACTGGGAGAGGAATAGTCTGAAAGGACCAGATGAAAGGAAGGAAGAAAAACAGAAAGAGGAAGAGGGAGGGGGGGGAGGAAGATTGGACTTTGGGAGTGAGGCAGAAGTTTGCAGAACTGCTTATTGCACTGCAAAATTAGATTGTTGGGTCAGCTTTCTGACCATATGAAGACCCCACAGGGGAATCAATCTATTTGCCTTTTGTTTTTTTTTCTGTATGCATTCACTGAAGTAGCAAGTTTGCAAAGTGTATCTATGCACCAAATGTGGTCACATTCTTTACATGTGCCACAGCAGACATCAAAATCCGTCTCACATGGAGGTTGGCCTTGGTTATTCAAAATAGATATATGGTCAAAATATATCTGAGTTACATCTTCATGACTTAAGTCTGGCTCACAATGTATCATTTTCATTGCAGTTGCAATGTGTGCATTTGCATTAGTCACAGTACAGACTATGCATTGTCAGTCACATTACTTAAAGTTCATAATGCTGACAATCGTGTGTTGAATTCTGGGAACCAAAACCACCAATTTTATCTTGTCTATCTAGAGTGAAAGTCAAATTGATGTCACCATCAGAAGGCATACTAACAGACTGGTACACTGTGTACTTTCTGTTTTTCTGAAAAACAGAGACATGAGGACATTTTTCATTTTAAACCAGAAGTGCTCTGAGAGCACAAACCACTGCCAAGGTATTTCCAACATTTTCGGGCGAGTTATTGTTGAAAATGTGGAAAACTGCCCAACCTTGCTCTGTTATGAAATTTTAGAAAAATTCCTAGATATGCATCTGGGTTCGTATCACCACCAAAATCAAATCAACTTCTTTCTTGTTTTATAACCAATATTCCCTAAAAAGTCATGAAAATTTGTTGAAGTTCTTTGAGTTCTTGGTAAGAGTGTGTAAAACTGCTCTATCTCACAACGATAAGAAACCCTTTTAAAAATTCCTGGCTCTTCATCTGGACAACTAAAATCTAATCACTTCTTCCTTGTGCCATGACTAACATCACTGGAAATGTAATCAATATCCATTCATCACTTTTTGCGCTATCCTGTTCTCAATAATAAACAAAGAAACTAAAACAAACCTCCTTGGTGGAGGTAAAAATCTTCCATCTTAACTGCAACAGTCATGGACACCAACAGCACAACACAGTGAGCCTTCAAACTTTCAAGAACGAGGCTGCTCATGGAGATTTTCCTTGTCAGGGTGCATCGTCAGAAATGGCGAATAACGTATGCTTAACATAACGGAGTTGCAAGTCATGAGCTTATTTGTTATGTTTGTAAGGAACTGTGTTGATACATTCTCATGTGCAATGGAAGAACTAGTAGGTTCATAAAAAAACCCAACTTAAAATATACAACTTAAATTGTTGCAAATAAAAGACACATTTATTTGAAAAGTTTCTTGAATACATTGATATATATTGTATTTGGCAGAGGAAAAAAATATTTCTTTTTATTTTTCCCAACATCATTCAGCCCTACAAACTCACCTGCACTGACTATTCATTTCAATGCCAACTCTAATTGCATAAAAAGCCAATAAGGCCACATTTATAAAGCCGTGTTCACCACTGAGCTGAACGACAAGTGCATTGTTTGTTTGCCAAAGAAAGGCCATGATCCTGGCAATTATGGAATAATTTGGCAAACTAAAGCCATAAACCACCACAGGTAGCAACTATGAACAGCTAACTCAAACAAGAAAGCCAGAAGAATTGAGAATGGGGGAATTGGTAGTAAATACAGAGAGCCAGACCGTGTAAAGAAAAGTCTGTTTCGAGAAAACACAAAGCAGGAAACAATCTTTTACCCTCAGGCTGAGCAGGGTAATAATGTGTAGCATTAGAGGCATCATTTCCTGTCCATTACAGGCAGAAAGGGGAAAAGGCTTTGTCCATATAACTACAGCGGCTGCCATCAGACCATAAAGCTTACAACTTATTTCTCACCTATCAAAGAAGACAGTACATTATCCATAATATAAGACACTTTTCATATTTCTCTGTTTTGATGATCTTAGATGTGAGAATGTAATAACTGCATCATGAGAGATTGGAGAGAGTGAATTAAATATTATTCATGAATAGTATACATCCTGATCATAACACTATTCTTAGAGTCAAATAGTGTCTGTAGACTTTCTTAAATAAGTCCAGGTGGAAGTTAACTCACTAGCCACTCTATAAAGTACACCCATTCATCTGCTTATTAATGCAAATAGCTGATCAGCCAATCATGGAGGTAAGATAATGAATTTAGACTTATAGACATGACCAAGACAACCTGCTGATGTTCACACTAAGCATCAGAGTGGGGAAGGAAGGCGATTCAAAGGGACTCAGACAGAGCATGGCATAGTTGTTGGTGCCAGATGGGCACTGCTGATTCGCACATAGCTAACCTTAGTGTTTTCAGAGAATGGACAGAAAAAGATCAAATAACCAACAAGGGGTCCAGATGATAGAAAGGCAACAGTGACTGAAATAACCACTTGTTGTGGCCAAGGTATGTTGAAGACTATTCCTGAGCCCACAACACATCAGATCTTGAAACAGATGGTCTACAGGAGTAGAGGACCTCACCAGATGACACTCCAGTCAGCTCAGAACACGAAACTGAGACTACAGATCAAATGGGCTATTCAAAATTGTACAAAAATATTGCCTGGTCTGAGTCTCAAATGTTGCTGTACTTTAGATAATGGGGTCAGAATTTGGCAACATGAAAGTGTGGGTCTATCCTGTATCAATGAGTCAGGTTGTTGGGGGTGGTATGATGATGTGGAGGAAATTTTATAAGAACACTTTGGGCCCTTTAGAACCAAACGAGCCTTGTTTAAATTACAGCCTATCCGAGGATTGTTGCTGATCATATCCATCCCTCTATGACCAAAGTGTTTGGATTTTCTGATAGCTACTTCTAGCAAGGTAACGCACCATTTCACAAAGCTCAAATAATTTCGAATTGTTTTTTTTTTTTTTTTTTTCCACCATGGTCTCCAAAGTATCCAGATACCAATCAAACAGAGCACCTTTAGGACTAAGTGACCCACACATAAAGACCTGCTGCACATTGAGATTTTCTGAATTTCATGCACTGAAGTAGGGTAAAACTCTCTCTCACTTTATAAAAGCAAATATTCATTAGCTGATTAGAGGCTTTGTGACAAATCTTTCCATTGCAGGGTCCAACAAAGAAAGCTGATGTACTACCATTGCCCCACCTATGATTTAGAGCCCACAAGCCAAGGTCTAGCCTTTGAAAGCAACACGTTCAATACAGGCTGTTTCCTCTGATGTGTTGAGCCACCGTGATCGACACGGCACAGACAAGAGAAAGGAGTAATTGTGTAGGACAGCTCCGAAGATCCCCTGCCAGCAAGAGAGAGGGGTGAATGTGAAAGAAAAAAAAAACAAAAAGAAAAAAAAGCTGTTTATCTTTCCCTCTCTCTCTCTCTCCCTCTCTCTTGTCAGGCTCCCGAGGCATCTGGGGTAAGACAGGCGAACTCCAAGGGAGACAGGAGATGAGGCCAGGGCCATTAAAGGAAATGCCTCGCCATAGAGAAACGTCAACCAGTCAGGTCTGGTTTAGTGCTGGGTGGCTTTGAGGGTGTGTGTGTGTGTGTTTCTGAGATAGTGCTTTTGCATGTGTTCAGCAGGGTGGGACAGAATCTGGAAGTGCAGTGGGCACCTTGAAAACTGTAGTCAGTTCATCAGACAGTGTGGGCAAGAATGCTACTGAATAATTCTTCAACAATACTGAATACTGGTGTTTCATTGTAAGAGAATTGTGTGAGGTTAACATTGCCATATTATTTCAAATTAAGAATAAAACAAAGAGCAGCCTTCCATGCATTTACATGGACTCTCTTCCTCACCATTAAAATGTTGTCTTTAATATACGTAAATATACATATATACATACATATATATATATATATATATATATACACTTTTTGCTTTATGAAAAACAGTTCTCCACAAGTTTGGACAAGATACTTGTAGAAATTGTATGTTTTTTTATTTGAGGCAATGCCAAAAAAAACAAAAACCAAACATTAAGTTAAAGGCTAATGGTGCGTTCACACTGAATGCGATTTTGGCGACCTCGGCGACCACTCTTCATGCAGAGTCAATGTACAGCCACTTTCAGCTACGACCATGCACGACCAGATCTCACTCAATGCGACGAACACATTCTGGGCGTCTTTGGCTCTTTGGAGACATGGGGGCGGCGCCCCTGTTGCTGCAGATGGGAACTCTGGGGTCGCTTTGGATGTTGAGCAGGTCACAGCGCTAGGTCGACAAAGTTGAAAAATTCGAACTCTTCAGGCGGTGTCGCGCCGCAAGAGCCAATCAGCGTTGTGTGGGTGTGTGATGACACCCGTGACAGACTGTTTTTATTCCAGTTCACAGAGTGACAATCTATGTCCATGTGGGGAACATTAAGTTAGTGAGGACATAAGTTCCACCTGGACGGACTGCAGAGAACTCACAGACGATGCTGCTGCAGGGCCATCAGCTGCAGTGTTTTGTGGTTGGTAGGTGAGTGAAAAGGATACAGTTGGAATAATGTCAGCTAATACGTCCCATTATATGATATGATATGATCGCGGGGTGAAACTCGAGCAGAAGTGATGTCACTGAGCAACGGTGATGGCAACAAAATGAGCCAAGTACAGGCGACAGGACTTGGGTATGCGACGCGATCTTGGTTGCAAAGTCGCATTCGGTGTGAACGCACCTTAAGATGCCCTGTGTAAACACTGTATGAGTTTGCTGCATACTACACGTATACAATTTTGGAAATACACGAATGTCATCTACATAAGACATCAATCTTTAGCTAATTCTCCCATTAGTGCAGTACTGAAAAATTTAAAGAATCAGACCAGGTTGCATTTGGGCAGGTGATTTCAAGAACATTTCACCAATCACACCCATTACGGGCCAATCAGATGTTTTGGTAATATAGCTGCGGTGAGAACGTGAGCCACTTCACAAAAAAACATGTTGGAAGTGGAATGAAAATGTTGTTGCCATGGATACACACTTTCTGTGTTATTTGTTTTTCTTTTCATAAAGAAATGTGGTTCAGATCTGACAAAGCTGCGACTGCAGTTGTTAGCATCTATGCTATTCCCTGTATGAGCAGCCACTTCCTGCTGTTGTCACACTCATAGCTCCCACCTTCTTCTTGCCTTAAAAGACTCTGATTAGGCAGTGCGTCTACAGTCAGTTGTTAGATTCGTCTAATTACAGTGACTCAGGCGGATTCAGCTGCTCTCAAGGTTATGCATTGCCAGATATAGAGTCAAAGGCTTGTATCACACAGCTCTCTGTGGGCCAAATAAAGTTTCTCCCTTGGTGTTGAAAGTGAAAGTAAATCATTTCACTCACATAAATAGATGAATGCTCCACTATTTCTGCTACATAAAAATGGACTAACAAGCTATGCTGAGTGAGGAAAGTCACAGAAAACCAAGAAAATCCCTCCAGCAGCTCTTCACCTCTTCCCTCGCTCCTTGACAACGCTGAAGTGAGTGATGCAGAAGGAAACAGAAATGGGGCATTAGGACAAATATGTTGCACCATCATGAAGCTTTGCACTGCATTCCTCAAAGGCAGTTAGAACTTTTGCCTATAATTTACTGCAATCAGCCTGATTTTGTTGCTGACGCTCACTTGCATAGGTCAACTGATCACAAAAAAGATGTATAATAATGGGATATTTCCACATGGTGTGTAAAGCAGCTACATGAGAGTAAAAATGTCCCATTCCAAAGCCAGAAACTTTTTAAAAGTACCCACATACAACTGTATGAATTTACTAGTGTCATCAGCATACTAATTCTCCCCTTGTCTTATTATAGACATTTAAATGTATTTAATGGGAGCTTTACATGAGTCGAAAATTCGCATTACTTTTCAAAACTCTTTAATATAACCCAAGTCGTTTGAGGTTCTTGTAGAGGATTTAACTAGGCCCCACAATTTGAAGTCACCGCTAATTAATGACGACATCAGTAAGGAACCATACTGAGACAGCTCATTTGGGCAAAACAAAAGCCACAAGTTCTGTAATGAAGCAGCATTTCCTTTAACTGCAGTTGAACTTTTATTGCTGATAACTCAGACAGGCTGTGTGATTACTGAACTGGCTCATCTTTCCTTGTGTCAATATTTTTTCATTACTATTCTTAAGCAGTTCATACTCTGTGCCTTGTTGAAAAAACTGTAGAAAAACAGAGACATAGGAGAAGCAGATTTATGCAGAATGGTACAGTCATGTGGAAAAAGAAGTCAACATGGATTTTGTCTGCATATGTGACGCTGTTATGCCAAGCGCTGCTGCCTCAAAGGGGATGATAAAGGGTTATATGTGTGAGAGAATCAAACTGCACTCCTGACATGAGGTATAAAGGCTTCTCTAAGCTTACAAACAAATTTGGGGAAAAAAATACAACAGACTGGGAAGGCTTACTACTGCATTGTGTTATTCCTGCCAAAGCAACTGTTCTAAACAAACAAAAATACCAAAGCAGGGACTGGGAGCAATTGCAAAAGGATGTGAAGGGAGGTGAAGAGGTGGGGTTGTGGCATGAGGTCATTGTCTAAGTGGGCCATTAGCTGCAGTGCGATGAAGCCACTAATAGCAGGTTTGGAGGCAACTTTGGTAAGCAGAACAACAATCATGAGTACGTTGTATATGGAAATGAGCCGGGGTTCAGTCAAAGGACTTCCTGGTAATTGCCTAATGTCACTTTAAGATGCACAGATTAACAAGCGTCCATGGCAACAAGGGTCACAGGGGATGCAGGCCTTCACCAGGGCAAGAACAGTTGGAGTGTTGGATGAATAAGTCACTTAGAAAAGGTGAGGGAACCGAGTGGTTATGTCGTGAATGTTGATAAGCTGAGTAGCAAGCAGGGCTGTTAGGAGGAAAGTGGGCAACAGAAGGCCTCCGCTGCAATTTCACCATCATTTCCTGCTGTAAAGCAGCATTTGACAGGGAAATTGGTGAGTGGTCAAACATTCTGCTCTGCTGTAAAAAGAACCAACAAAAATGGAATAAAAGGAAAACACACAAAGCAAAAATGTGCTGTGTTAAAAAAAAACTATTTCCCTTTAAACTCTAACAACCAGATGACACCTCCACTCACACTGAGGTTTTATTCTTAAAAAACGTCATGTATTTCAACAGGACAATATGTCAGAAATGTGGGTGTTATGGGTTTGTGGTTGGAAGGGGAAGGTGAAAAGCACGGGTAGTCTATGACATGTTGGAAGTAGCAGTGCTCTAAGGCGACCAAAGAGCACAATGTTCTTTAAATATGAACAGCTGCCTGTAAATCCAAAAGGAACCAGGCTGCGCTCCAGAACACAAGCTCTATAATCATGGAGGAGCCCTGGATAGCATCCTTCAACTGGCATCTTTGGCTGCTCTTTCCTTCCCTTTTATATTTATGATATCTGTGCCTAGGGCTAGGAAAAAACAATTTTAGAAATATATATACAAACACACAAACACACACACACACACATATATATGTATATATATAAACATGAAATACAGATAAACCCTATGTTGATGTTTATATAAACAACTACATACTTGATCCTTTGTAAATAGATTGTTTACAAGATGAACAACTCAGTTATACTCTGATTGCACACTCTTTAAAGTATTTACTCTTAATAATACACTGTTCTCTCTTTATTATAATTATAATTTACCTTTAATTTGCTATACCTTTTGATGCAACTGATCATTGAAATTACAGAATTTAAATAGTCTTTCTCAAGTGCTATTAAAAAGTACCAAGTTTTCTACAACCTTGCCATCTGCAAATGATTGGTATGCATGGAGCGAAGGTTCCTTTACTTTGTCAAGTATGATGACATTTATGCAAGTTTTCTGTGCCTGATCTTTGTCTTCTACAGCATTTTAGAATGCAATGCAATGTAATCTGTCATTAAATTTTCAAATACTCTTTTTAAATGACTGCTTCTCTACTCATTAAGCCACCTATCATTAAAGTAATGGAGGTTTTCTCATTTTCAAACATGATATAGAAATTTTAGGCAGCCCTTCATTTTCAGAAATGTTGGGACATTTTGACAGTGTGTACTTGGGTTGCATTTCTTTATACCTGAAAAATAATAATTCAGTCATGTTGGGTTTTCAAAGACTGCATGTCTGGTATTAACAGTTACAGATTTACTAGAACATTTTTAAAGACAACAATTATAACTCTATAAAACACTTCTTATCTTTTTACTGAAAAACATATTTTTATTGGTATGGCACATTTTGTGAAATTTCAATATGCCTTGATTGTGTATTAGATTATATTCATTGTTTGAGACATATGGCACTTTTCAGAGTATGCAAGTGGTTTTTTCTTTTTACCACCTCGTGTCCTGCCACCATTAAAAATAGAATAACTCAGCTTACAATTTAACTTCTGCCTGGAGGTGCAGGTCTCTGATAAATCTTGACTGACTGTAGCTCTCATCAACTCTGCAAATCCTGCAGGGCCAGCATCCCTGACCTCTGTGTTTTAGGCTTCAGTCACCTGGGCAAGAGGCTCATGTTTATGCATGAATCTGGTGGTCCAGGCCTTATCCCCCTGCTCTTCTTTATGCATGAGTTGGGCCACTCCAAAGGTCGTCTCTCACTCTGCCTCCACAGGAGCCACGTCTTCTTCCTCATTTTCAATCCTTACCCAGGTGTGTTCTTTCCAAGTGGAACTTGCAAATTTTTTTTTTTTTTAATAGCGCTGAAATAAAAAATTGTTTTGGATTCCTTACGCATGTTCATAGTGGATATGTACATTTGTAGACTGTGGTTATGTTGGTATAGAACATTTGAATGTGGACTTAACATGTTTTATACATCTGTGGGAGGGATAATTCCATGTAAATCTGCCATAGGCCTTTAAAAATGCACAAAAATCCTAAAATTTTATTAGGTTTACCAGGTTGTGGTGAATTTATGAATGCAAACAGCAGAGTTTATTTTTTAATGAAAATTTACCTTGAATTTAGTCGTCTAGAATTTTCCTGGTCCCCAATCCTTAATTTTCTGCCATAAAAACTGCAAGAAAACTTCCCACCATTTCTCCCGCAGAATGACACGGTATGTGGGTAGTGAAGTGCATTATTATTCAATCTAACCTGATCAATGTAAAAAAAAAAAAATAGCAGTCTATTTAAGCTTTAAGGTCTCAAATCTATTTTTCACTGTTTAACCATCGCCCGCTCTGCCATTTCTTGATACTGAGCCCTTGCTTCCTAACCTCCACCACCTAACATTCACCTGTAGGCTCTGGCTGGGGAGGTGAGGGTGGTTTTCAGACTCCAGCTCGGCTGCTTTGCTCCGATTCAGTTGAAAAAATGCTGGACATCTGCAAATCTCCTGTGGATTGTTCTATGTTACTACAGCAGTATTTGGAAGCAGGCCTGATCAAACAAAAAGGCAGGGCTGCCCTTACTTTATTACATCACAGCCAGTGCTGCTATGACTACGCGTCACACTCTGCATTAGGGGAAAGAAGCTAGCAGGCTAAACTATCTATGACAGGGTCGTTGTTTGATAGAAGAGGTCAAATGACTCATGAATGATTTTACACATTCACATATTTATCATTGTGTGAGACACACCTTACAATGTAAATGTGCATGGAGCAGAGGGGCATTGATGCTCGCCTGTCCACAATGAACAACAGAGGACACCAGATAGCATGGTGACTTATTATATTGTAACTTCTGCAGAAGCGTTCACAGAAAAACTGCCAGTGATGTAGAAAAGTAGAGAGCAGTGGGGATAAATTCCCCTGCTTTAACAAGCTGGGCTAAATTCTGTGGTCAATGTGTGGGAAACATAGTCAGCACATAATAATGAGTGCACACTGACATCAAAATATTTGTGGAATAGTATTTAACACATTGGTGTATTTCAAATACATAGAACTAAAATACGGACAACATTTGAGGAAATGCAATGACAGAGGCGAGGGATGTCTAAAGTCACTATACTATGACTGTTAAATACTCAATATCAATCAGTGAATGACCTGTTGTCTTCAAATACAATTTAAAATACAGAAAAGAGAAAAAGGACACTTATTAAAATAAAAATCATATAAATAACCTGACATAAGGGATCATTTGACAATCACAGACAGGGCTTGAATTGCCTGGATTTTCTTTCCAATGACTGCCTCTCTTTCAAGAGTCTCAGTGACACTGATCTTTCAGTTCGGCCTCCAGGTCAACTTGTCTCGGCAACAAAGGATCCATTTATCTAAACTTTTGAGCCGGTAATAATACAATCAGCAAGACCTTTACCACCCTGCTACGTGCCCCTTACTCCCCATCCTCTTTCCTCTTCATTCCCTTCCTTTCCCCTCCTCCTTTTTTTTTTTTTAACTCCACTTGAGTTGTCATATATTGGCCGTGGCCATGCGTCTATAGAGTGGCCAGGGTCGCTCTACTTGAGCAGAAATGATATGAAATAGATGGTGAAAGTTCAGGAGCCAGGAACCCCTGGCTTGAGGCGAGCTTCTTCCCATTATCCTGCTCCATCAGCACCATCTCTTTCCTCTCACTTTCTTCCTCCTTTATCTTTATTGCCGCCACTCAGCATGTGTCCTCCTCCTCCTCCACCCTCCAATCGTACATGATTACGGCATTACGGGCTCTGAGGATCAAAGGATTCAGTGGCCATAAACTCTCATCTGAGTGAATTTCCTCTGGACAGATCCTTATTTTTTACAAGAGAGAAAACAGGTTGAGAGAGACAGGGGCCCTGAGATAGGCTCGTTCAGGTACAAATGCCATAGTGGAGGAATCAAATGGGAATGGAGGAAGAGGTTAGGGGGTGGTAGAAACACTTTCCAAGAGTGGTTAGGCAATACCTGATAATAACAGGACAGAGAGGGGGGAAAACTCAAAGGATAACATTTTTCTATCAATCATGGGCAATCAGAGACATGAGGGTGACCTATATTACTGCTAAACTACACTGAAAAATAAATAATCTTATAGCATATTTTTTGATCATTTATGTCTCTGTTTATTTCATTTCATTTCATTTCATTATTTGCCGATATCCGACATGCCACATTTCTGAATTCATTATTGACAATACAATAATAACACCAATAATTTTTGTCAAACACACAAAGTCTCGTTTTAACTTAAACTGGCCAATCTTGTTATGGTTACAGTCTATTTGTTTATGTTGGAAACAGATGCCAAAAACAACATTTTATTACCTCCGCCAAGATGGTTTTGTTTTTCCAGGCATTTGTTTGTTAGTTTGTGAACATGATAACTCAGACCTTTGTGAATGGATTCTGATGAAATTTTCAGGGAATCTTAGTCATGGCATAAGGAGGAAGTGGTTAGATTTTGGTGGAGATCTGATTCAGTATGCAGATCAAGGAATCTTTGAAAGGATTTATTAACACTGTGAGATAGGGATTTATTGTCTAAATCAACAATTTCTCAATGGATTTTCATGACATTTTCAGGGAACACCAGTATTGGGACAAGAAAATATTATTAAGATTTGGTGGTGATCTGAATCCAAATGTGGATTCAGGATTTTTTAAAGGACTTCATAACAGTGCAAGACAGGGCAGTTTTCCACTTTTCTGACTATAACTCGGCTGACAATGTTTAAAATGCCTTGGCAGGGTTTGTGCTCTCAGAGCACTTTTAGTTCTTCAATAAATGTCACTTTTAAAGTAACAAAAATGAACATTAAGTGAAAATGAGGTGGACCATTATGGTACATTTGTATATTCTGCCAAAATTAAAGCTTACATATGGGGAAGAAATAACCAATTTGTGCAGCAAAAATATTGCCAATAAATATAGGCAAAAATTTTCATATCCGCTGATACAAATATTTAGCATCTTAGGCAATTATCTACAGATACTGATATTATTCAGACAATATCTTGCACCCTGACTTTTCACACATACAGTTCTGAAAATGTATTGAACATTTAAGCTGAACTACAAAGACGGTTCCCTTAGTCTAAGACCAAGGGTTAAGTTTGGGTTAAACCCAGTCTCATTCATTAAAGCAGCAAAGCCCTAAAATTTTATGAAAATAACCAAGTGAGCTGCATGTGTTAACACAAATATGTTCTTGATTCAGACTTTATTTTGAAATAAGCCTGCTGACCACCAAAGTCTGTCGGTGAATTTTCTTGGTAGGTTGCACTACTACTGCATATCAAACCCTGAAATTGTAGAACATTTTTGTTCAACCTACAATGAAAACTCCCTGACATACTTGGGGGTTGGTAGGGTAATGTCACAGTTGGATGTTTCACGATTGATAGACAACAAATACTGGTAATTTCAGAAACGATTACATCATGGGCCCACCCCTCCCTCATACCGCATGCGCAAATCCCAACAAAGTCAATGGTGGAATACAGTGTCGCGTTCATGTTGCAGAAGCTACTGAGCTTGTTATGGCTTTAAAAGCAAAATCATTTGCTCCTCTACGACCACCCTAAGCAACAAGGGACATGGAGAACAGCATATGGCAGTGTTTTTTCACATTTCTCATAATAGATGCATATGCTCCATGTCTTCTTCCCTGGGTTTGGTGTCTGTCTGCAGCAGTGTTACAGCTCCACTTACATGCCTGGCATATATACAGCAGTGTTTTCAGTGTTTTCGTGAGGACAGACACATTTCTTGAACGGGTGCCACATTTACAGAAAACGCTTTCAATGTGAAAACATTTTTGTCTACTTGTGGACGGAGCCTAAGAGGCATATTATAAATGAGGGAGGGGCATGTCAACTCAGTAGGGGACAGGAGCGCTCTGAGTGAGCGTCTCTGCCTTTGTGTAGTACAAACATCCAGAGCCGTATGTGAATTAACACAAATATTATGTCCTCATGGAATTACTCTCTTAAGGCTAAATGATAAGCTTTCCATGACTGACATCTCTTTCTGAAATATCAGTCACAACTATCCTGCATGTGCACATCAAAACTGTAATGGCCAAATAACATAGTGTTCAGCCCTCCACATGATCAATATCAGCTCATTGGTTTGTTATTGTGTCAACCCTGGCCTCTATAATACACCAATAACAGCTCAAAACCCCAAACACAGCAAGAAGAAGCATCTGAGACACACCATCACAGAGAAAATAAAGATTTTTTTCTGCACACATACTCCTCCTAAAAAGTGAGCGCCAACTAAGAATAACAAACACTGAGAAAAAAGGCTCACTGCGATCATCCTCACAAAGGGAGAGCATATGGTTTATCATCTGCAAAGGATAAAAATTGCTTGCACTGAGTGGCTAATGACAGACACCAAATGCAAAAATGGGTTCACTCTGTGCAGGTAACCCTCGCTGCTGGGTGTAGATCTTAACGGTTCTAAACAAATGTATTATTTACTGGTGGAGGCAGCGAGTGTTGCTCGGGAATGAGAATTGACTTGTTTGTCAGGCACAGGCTACAGATAAGCAGCTGGCAAAAACAACTGAGAGAACATGGCATTAGCTCAGTGTGGACTGAGTCACATAAAGTCTGCAAGGGTCTCATGCTTTGCTAAGAGACCACTGCTACTTGATTTTTTTCTGTTTATTTTAAATGGTTTAAGTGAGTAAGTTAGTTTTGTGGACACTTAATTGGCATATGAGTCTAGAGCTTTTAAATGGCACTGCCCTCACTGAAATATAAAAAAGAAGCTTTGGATAGAGTCAGAACACATGTAAGCAAAAATAGCATTTAGCATGGAAAAAGTTAGAGCTTTCGTTCCAACTTTAAAGCTGTGAGCCTCCTATCTAACAGGTGGGGGCAGAGGGTAAAGTCTGACATATAAAACATGTCGCTGTGTGTCACATTCACATGGGCAACCCTGAAAATTTCTGGAAAATATTTGGAGGTTATTTTCGCACCATTTCCGACATGTTTTGCCAATAGTTTGCTTTATGAAGTGGCCTATGTCTGGTCTTTTGCACCGCAGCAGTAGCCCTCACCTACCTCATTACCTGATTGGTCCATAATGAACGTGATTGAAACATCAATTGTGCACCTGCCAGATAAGTCATGAAAAGTTTCTGCATATTCCCAAACATTTCCTTTAGGCTCTTTCCCAGATGGACTAGAGAAATATATTGAATGGGACATCTGGTGTGACAAGTTACCAATTTACTTGCCAGCAGTAAATATTCCAGATTATTTTTATCACATACACATATCAGCTCATCCTAAATTTAAGTGAAAAATTTGCTACTTGCCTGTGACGGTAATTAGCTTCACAGGCAAGCCATCTTGAGTAACAGTTCATGCCCTTTTCTTGCCTTAATATTTCGATATTTTTAAATTGATGCTACCTCTAATTAAAACTATAAAGAGAGCTGTGGACTATATGACTGTTCATAGCAGCATTTTAAACACACTACAGGGCATATAAAACCCAAAAAGCAAATTATGGGCTCTTTAATGCTTACATTAAAGGCTTTGGTGTTGTCAGTTAATATCAGTAGCAATGTACCTTCTGATAAAAACAACTAACTTTGAAAGAACACCAAAACCACACTGAAAAACACACTTTACATTGTGCATTGAGCATTGTGTCTATTTTACCTGAAGACAGCTTGTTTGTTTGTAGCTATGAAAGCCTTCATGTTTACCTACAGTTGAAGCATTCATTGTCTGCACCATTGAAATACAACAATAAAGGCTGTCATTTTCATCCTTGTCAATACATTCTCACATCATCTCAAAGCAACTCCATGTATAAAGATTACCAGGGAGCTGGAAGCCCGTAGTCTGCAGCCTTATATATTTTCTTATACTTTATGTATATCTAAGTTTGTTCCCATGAACTCAAGACTGCAACAAAACACAAAAATAATTTTGCATACCTTTCTTCTTCATGTGTTTAAATCTCTTGTCTGTTTTCCCTCTTAACGCTCAATTTCCACTGACCTTCCTGCCTCAATTTCCTGAATTGTTTCCTCCTATCTTCCTGACTTTCTCTTTAGGTGTTTGAAACTAGTGAGAGAGGGCAAAGGTGACCCCGGAGGCAAGGCGGACAGGAAGAGGAGGAACAGGCGGATCTGTTGCTGATACTGCCCAGCTTATTCTTCACTGTCTCATTACAGGGTGAGCTCTGCCTGCTGTCTCTCTCTCTCTCTCTCTCTCTCTCTCTCTCTCTCTTACTTTATCTCATTCTCTCAAACACGCACACACGCACACACACCCACACACACACACACCAACACCCACACACACACACAAACACACACATAAGAATCTTCAGACCCAACACATCAATGCTCACACACATCATGAGACTCTCTGTCCCACTCTCATGTTCATCTTTCACTATGTCTTATTAATTTTTGATTCAGCCTGCCTGGTTCCACAGACTCACCTATTTCACTTAAATAACAATAAAAAAAGCAGTCAGCACAATACACGCACTTCAAAGGAGGAATACTGAGGAAAACTGACCATTAATTAAGTAAATTCAAGGAAAGCAAAGGCAGAAACACAAATAACTAACGTCTGCAAAATGTAGAGAGGACTACTTTTGCAAAAGGCAGTTTTAAGTACTTGGTAAAACCCAAGGGGCCATATGCACAACCAGAACTTAATGTGTGTTTGTGCTTGTAGATACAAACAGGGAATACTGATGAAATAATAAGCAAATACCATGAAACTTGGCCAATTTTCTTTTTCCTGACTGTCTGTCCTTTCTCTAACTGTCTGTTTGTCTCAGTCCTCGCCTGAACCCAGACTTAAAACTCAAAACCAATTTTCAAAACTTGATTGCATCACACAAATAAAGTGATCTAACTTTTTTCAGCTTTGTTCGCAAACAAAAACACATTCAAAGTCACTAAGATCAGAAAACTTTTTAATGTAAAGGTAGAGATACATTTTGAAATCTCTCTCATTTTGTTTATGTTTTCCCTCCCTCCCCGAATCCCAATACGTACATCACATCATAGCTCGTAACTGTCAGTATGACCTCTTTGCTGGCCGGCTGGCTGGAGGTGGGGGCATACACGTGAATAACTGAATATCTTTGGTTATTCACGTGTATGCTCAGAAACCAATTGAGTTTGACGGTTAAGGAAACGAGACTATCGCCAGTATTGGTTTCCATCAAACAACACAAACAGTGGCATGATGTGCTTTGAGTCATGTGACTGACATTTCCACTCCTGTGAACTGACTACGGTGCATATGTACATTGCAGTTGCAATGCTTAAGTGGCACATTATTCAGCCCTGTATCACACAATATCACATCATATATCATATCATATCATACCATATCACATCATATCATATATCATATCTTATCATATCCAATCATATGTTATGACTGTGGGTCATTCAGTTATTGTAGGCTATTGTTGTGTTTATTGTGAAGAGGAGCGTTTTTGTTTCTTTTCCTCCTCCCTCCCTTTGTGTCCCTTCCAATTTATGCTGCAGGTGTGGAGTGTCGGGATTGGACAGCAGCGGACAGGCGCACCCGAAGCTGACTGGAGGAGTTCGGGCGAGTGAGGCCGTCTGATTGGCTGTGAGCTGATGGCCGGCGTTTTAAAATGACTGCAGGAGAGGAAACGCCGACCCTCCTCCTTCCTCACTCCCAACTGACGCCACCAAACCGCTTGTTAAAAATCGTGTCTTGTGTTAACTCTGGTTGTGAGAACTTCTGAGTATTTTTCGTTCAAATTAAGAAAGAAAGAATTTAAGTTTAGAATATTTGGTAAAGTAGGTGAGAGTAAAGCTTGGTTTTTCGTTTTCTCCTGTTTTTTTTAGGGAGTCACTTTAGGTTTGTACATTTTCTTTTCCTTTAGAAGTTAGGTAAGGTTTTTTTTTAATTTATAAGAGTGTTTTGTTGTTTTATTCTTTTGCTTACTCTCTCCGAGGTAATTTTGATTTAGTTTGTAAAAAGAAAAAAGAAGAATATTAAATTTAATTGTTTGGACTAAAAAAAACTTTTTTTTTTTTTTGTGCTTTTGCATTGGTGACAACTTGAGAGTGACAAAGGAGTGGTCATTTTTATGTTTCCTCCAGTATCCCCTAGGCTGGTCGTAACATAAATTGGGGGCTCGTCTAATTTAACGTGTTTTGTCGGGTGAGTATTCGTCGTTGTTTTTTGTACTCTGTGTACGTCTGATTGACACTTTTGCTGAAATAAAACTGGCACTATGGAGTTCGACTTAAAGAGTTTTGTTAAACATCCCACCTTACAAGATCTTGAGAAATGTAAAAAAGTTGAACTGATTCTTGTGGCTGATTTCTTTGAGGTGCATGTGCCGCTGACTGCCAGGAAAGCTGAAATTCGTCAGCTTGTGGTGGACAAACTGCGAGAGAAAGGCTTCCTGTCAGAGCTTCCTTCTCTGGAAGGAGCTGCTGCTAAGGCTGACGTGGACAAGGCTGATACGGTGCCGCCTGTCACACCCACTCCCACAATATCTCCTGTTACGCACGGTGCGTCAGCGGAGGAGCTCCGGCTAACTCTCCGGATTAAGGAGATGGAGGTACGTAACCGGGAGTTAGAGGTTCAGGCAATGCACTTACGTGTGAGAGCCTTAGAGCTGGAGCGCCAGCCTGGTGCCATTGAGTCACCCACTCAGCGAGCCCCACACTCTCCCCGTGACACCTTTGATGTCAGCAGGCACACTGCGCTGGTGCCACCTTTCCGAGAGTCGGAGGTGGACTCGTATTTCAGTGCGTTTGAGCGCATTGCAGCCACTTTGAATTGGCCCAGGGATGTGTGGTCTTTGTTGCTACAGTGTAAATTAGTTGGTAAAGCCCAGGAGGTGTGTGCCAGCCTCACCATTGAGCAAAGTTTAAATTATGACATTGTTAAAACCACTGTGCTGCGTGCATATGAGCTTGTGCCTGAGGCATACAGGCAAAAATTCAGAAATTGTTCAAAAAGTGCCAATCAGACTTATGTGGAGTTTGCGCGCGAGAAGGGGGTCCTTTTTGATAAATGGTATCAGGCCAGTAAAGTTACTGATTTTGCACAGTTGCGTGAACTTGTCCTTTTAGAGGAGTTTAAGAAGTGTTTGCATGAGCGCATCGTTGTGTATATTAACGAGCAAAAAGTTGCGTCTCTTTCGGATGCCGCTGTTCTGGCTGATGAGTTTGCTTTAACTCACAAAAATGTGTTTTTGTCTGTTGCGCCCCGCGAGTCACCTGCATCTGTTGAAAAAAAGAGTAGGTCGCCAAATTTCTCTCGGCGCAGTAATTCGGCCACAGGTGACAAGCGTGAATGTTTTTACTGCCATGATTCGGGTCACCTCATTGCTGCTTGTCCTGTCTTAAAACAAAAAGACCAAGCTAAAGTTAAAAAGCCCTCTGCTATAGGCTTGATCCAATGCCAACCTGTAATTTGTGAGCCTGAAATTGTTTGTGAAAATTCTAAAATAGATGACGAGTTCAAGCCTTTCATTTCTCAAGGTTTTTTCTCGCTGAGTGGCAGTGAGGTGGACAGAGTCCCAATCACTATTTTGAGAGACACCGGCGCAAAACATTCCATTGCTCGGCGCGGAGTTGTGCAGTTTTCTGCTGATTCGTACTGCGGTACAGATTTGTTGGTGTGGGGAGTTAAAATGAGTGTTTTGCGTGTTCCGCTCCACACCGTTCATCTTTCGTCCTCTTTTGTGTCTGGCCCTGTGCGCGTGGGTATGAGAGACCTACTGCCCGTTGCAGGAGTTGATCTCATTCTCGGTAATGATTTGGCCGGAAATAAAGTGTTTCCCACCTTGCCCGAGGTGACTGATAATCCTTGCGCGGATGTAAGTATTTCAGCCCCCGCCACTGCGCTCGATCTGCGGCCTGTTTTTCCTGCGTGCGTCGTTACGCGTGCTCAAGCTCGCAAGTTTGGTGATTTTCCAGACCTTTCTGATTCGTTTTTGTGCGCGTCTGATGATTCTGTCAGCCCCTCTGTTAAAAATGAAAAATGTGAAACTGTAACTGTTGATGTGCTGCCTGATGTAGCAGATTTGTGTTTGGCAGTAGATAAAAAAAAGCTTATCCAGGCTCAGAAAAATGATCCTACTTTAGCCACTTGTTTTTCTGCTGCTTCTGAGAGCAAAAACAATTCACAGTGTGGGACATACCTTTTTGATGATGATGTTCTTATGCGTAAATGGTCCCCATTGTCCGGTATGGAGTGTGACACAGTGACACAGGTAGTTGTGCCAAAAGAGTTCCGTGTCCAAGTTTTAAGTTTGGCCCATGATCACAATTTGTCCGGCCATTTGGGTGTTAAAAAGACATACCACCGGGTTCTCAGGTACTTTTTCTGGCCAGGCTTGAAGTCCAACGTTGTAAAATATTGTCGCTCTTGTCATGTTTGCCAGGTAGCAGGGAAACCTAACCAGGTTATTCCTCCGGCTCCTTTAAATCCAATCCCGGTTATCGGTGAACCATTTGAGCATCTGATTTTGGATTGTGTCGGCCCCTTGCCAAAAACAAAATCTGGTAACCAGTATGTCCTCACCATGATGTGCGCTGCCACACGTTTCCCCGAGGCCGTCCCTTTGCGCACAATAAAGGCCAAAGCTGTGGTGAAGGCTTTAACCAAGTTCTTTTCAACTTTTGGTTTGCCCAAACGCATTCAAACCGATCAAGGTTCGAATTTTATGTCCAAAGTTTTTTCTCAAGTTATGTCTGTGTTGTCTGTGAAGCATCAGGTGTCCAGTGCGTTCCACCCTGAGAGCCAGGGCGCGCTGGAGCGGTTTCATCAGACTCTGAAATCCATGTTGCGTAAATTTTGTGTCGAGTCTAACAGAGAGTGGGATGAGGGTCTGCCACTTTTATTGTTTGCCATTCGTGAAACTACTCAGGAGTCACTTGGTTTCAGTCCGGCTGAGTTAGTGTTTGGACACACTGTCCGCGGTCCCCTGCGTTTGCTTCAGGAGAGCTGGCTTGCAGATAAGCGCAGCCCCGCCCACAACGTGCTGGACTATGTCAGTACATTCAGGGAGAGGTTACACACTGCTTGTGAGCTGGCCCGGAACTCTCTCTGCGCTGCACAGTCTAAAATGAAAACACATTTTGATAAGAAAACTGTCAGTCGCACATTTACACCAGGTGACCGTGTGTTAATTTTGTTACCTGTTGTTGGTTCCAGTCTTGAGTCCAAATTCAGTGGTCCTTATGAGGTGGAGCGCAAGATCAGTGACACTGATTATGTTGTTAAAACTCCAGATAGAAGAAAAAAGTCCCGTGTGTGTCATGTCAACATGTTGAAAAGATATGTTGAACGTGCTCAAACTGTTGTGCCATCCGAGAGCGTTGTGCAGAGCGCCTCTCCGGTGATGTCTGTGGCTTCTCCCTCCTACAGCCCCGTGGAGGATGAGCTGAGAGAGCCACCTGTTACTGTCCCGTGTGCGCGCTTAGAAAACTCAAAAATTCTGGGTAATCTTGATGAACACTTGTCATATTTGTCTGAGCCCGCTAAGAGTGATATTTGTGATTTACTTTGTTCTCATGCTGCTCTCTTTAAGGATAAGCCCACACAGACGACAGTGCTACAGCATGATGTTGATGTCGGTGATCACAAACCCATTAAACAACACGCTTACCGAGTGAACCCCGCTAAGCGTGCTGCCATGCAGAAGGAGGTAGGGTATCTTTTAGAGAATGGTTTGGCTGTGCCCAGCTCCAGTCCATGGAGTTCTCCTTGCCTCCTGGTCCCAAAATCTGACCAAACTCCTCGATTTTGCACTGATTTCCGTAAGGTTAACTCTGTGACCAAACCTGATTCCTTTCCTCTTCCACGTATGGATGATTGTGTGGATCGAGTGGGCTCTGCCAAATACGTCACCAAACTCGACCTTCTCAAAGGGTACTGGCAGGTTCCTTTAACAGCACGTGCGTCTGAAGTCTCTGCTTTCGTCACACCAGACCATTTCCTCCAGTACACCGTGATGCCCTTTGGTTTGAGAAATGCCCCTGCCACATTTCAGAGGCTGATGAACACTGTCCTTAGTGGTGTTAAAAACTGTGAGGCTTATCTTGATGACATTGTATGTTTTTCCTCCTCTTGGCCTGAGCATGTGGAAACTCTGAGAGAAATCTTCAGCCGTTTGATGACTGCCTCTCTGACTCTGAATCTGGCCAAGTGTGAGTTTGGTAAAGCGGTAATAACGTACCTAGGTAAGCAGGTCGGCCAGGGTACGGTGCGCCCTCTGTCGGCCAAAATCCAGGCCATTCTGGAATTTCCAGAGCCAAAAACCAGGCGGCAGCTCCGCAGGTTTCTGGGAATGTGTGGCTACTATCGTGGCTTCTGTAAGAATTTTGCCAGTGTTGTTTCACCCCTCACTAGTTTGCTGAGTCCGAGTGTCCAGTTTGTGTGGTCTCCCGTCTGCCAGGAGTCATTTGAGTCCGCCAAGGCCCTTATGTGTAGTGCCCCTGTGCTCACCGCACCTGATTTCGAGCGTCCATTTAAAGTGGAGGTGGATGCCAGCGCTACTGGTGCGGGCGCTGTCCTCTTGCAGGAGGATGACCATGGTATCGACCATCCGGTCTGTTACTTCTCCAAGAAGTTCAACAGACACCAGGTGAACTACAGCACCATAGAGAAGGAGGCTCTTGCGTTGCTGTGGTCCTTGCAAAATTTTGAGGTCTATGTTGGTTCTAGCTCCGAACCAGTTGTCGTCTTTTCAGATCACAATCCGCTGGTGTTTCTGTCGCGCATGCGCAACAACAACCAGCGCCTTATGCGCTGGTCCTTGTTGTTGCAGGACTTTAATGTCGAGGTCCGTCACATTAAAGGTATAAATAATATTGTCGCGGACGCCTTGTCAAGAGTGGGGTCTTAATTTGATCAAACATTTCTATTAGGGGAAAAAATGGTTGATCTTAGGTGGGGGGGTGTTATGACTGTGGGTCATTCAGTTATTGTAGGCTATTGTTGTGTTTATTGTGAAGAGGAGCGTTTTTGTTTCTTTTCCTCCTCCCTCCCTTTGTGTCCCTTCCAATTTATGCTGCAGGTGTGGAGTGTCGGGATTGGACAGCAGCGGACAGGCGCACCCGAAGCTGACTGGAGGAGTTCGGGCGAGTGAGGCCGTCTGATTGGCTGTGAGCTGATGGCCGGCGTTTTAAAATGACTGCAGGAGAGGAAACGCCGACCCTCCTCCTTCCTCACTCCCAACTGACGCCACCAAACCGCTTGTTAAAAATCGTGTCTTGTGTTAACTCTGGTTGTGAGAACTTCTGAGTATTTTTCGTTCAAATTAAGAAAGAAAGAATTTAAGTTTAGAATATTTGGTAAAGTAGGTGAGAGTAAAGCTTGGTTTTTCGTTTTCTCCTGTTTTTTTTAGGGAGTCACTTTAGGTTTGTACATTTTCTTTTCCTTTAGAAGTTAGGTAAGGTTTTTTTTTAATTTATAAGAGTGTTTTGTTGTTTTATTCTTTTGCTTACTCTCTCCGAGGTAATTTTGATTTAGTTTGTAAAAAGAAAAAAGAAGAATATTAAATTTAATTGTTTGGACTAAAAAAATCTTTTTTTTTTTTTGTGCTTTTGCATTGGTGACAACTTGAGAGTGACAAAGGAGTGGTCATTTTTATGTTTCCTCCAGTATCCCCTAGGCTGGTCGTAACACATATCATATCTTAATAGTGCAGCAGCATATTATATACCACATGATTAATAGCATTGATTCGTAATGTCTCACACTGCATTTTAAGCAGTTTTGAAGAAATATTGCAAATATGACTACCATGCAAATACTGGTATCAGTATTCAAACAACTTGTTTTCATGCAGAGCTCACATCCAGCTATTCTTCACTTTATTTCTGAATTTTATTGCTTGACGTATGGCTCTGTCACTCACATTTAGTGACTACATATCTCGCCATCCATTTTTGCCATCCAGTTCTAAAGCTGCACTTTTTCTTTCTTGGCCCTTTGAAATTCAGAGAATGAAAACTGGTAGAGACAGAACTGAGAGAGCACATATGTTAGGGCAGACAGAGAGCAGGCAGTTTGGACCATAATGGTGGACATATTAAATGGGAGAGACAGGGAGAGGTGGATGGAGAAGTGAACGTAAAGGCAGACAGAGAATATAGACTTACAGCTTAGCCTGGAGCCACAATTGGTTGAAAGGCTGATTGGTCTCTGTCTCTTTAACTTTTACTCCGGTTCTCCTTCTCTCTATGCTTCTCACTTCTCTCCACCTTCTCTCATCATTACACCTCTCTCTGCCCCCCAACCCCCATTACTCTGTTTCAACTACCTAGATTTCACTGGGCATGATATGCGCACTGACTTTGCATACATCAGGCTCCAGAATCCCATTAAAATTAACCATTACCTGCGCCTTCACCAGAGAGCGGCCAATTAGCAGACAGCCTGATCAAACAGTAGGCACGCTACGCCCCAGTCCCCTCTGGGTAATGGTGGGTGTGCTACTGAACCTGACTGGCACAGTGTTGCTCTGTAGCAGATGGGTGGAGTTTCCAATCTATTTTAAACCATTAAATGGAAACACACGGCACATGCAGTTTTTGCTGCCCTGAATCCTCGAGCGGGAAGAAAAAGGAACAGTGCTAATACAAAGTGAAAACTGGGAAACACTCAATAGTATTATGGCTTGGCATGGCTGAATTTAAATGGAAATTGTTTTGTTTTTTCTCTTCCTAAGACGACTGAAATTTAGAGGCAAGTTTAATGTGCAGAAACGGAGAAAGGGATGCCTTTTTTAACAGCCTGCTTGATGTTCCGAAATGCTTATTTACAGTCAAATTTATGCTTCTATGTATGGCCCTTGTTATGAACACTGCAGAGGCACAGCAGAGAGACAAAAGCCCATTTAAACTATTGTTTAAAGCCCCAATACTTAAGCTGCATTAACACAATGAGGTTTTGGAAAACCTTTGCTAATGTATAGGCGAATGTTGAGCCAAGTCAGACCATGCATAAACAGAAAATTAGTTCTGGCAGGACACAGAGTCAAAATTGCTAACATGCAAGCATCCCATTGTTAAAAAGATGATCCAAAGCTAGCCTACCACTGCTGACAGCCAGCTGATTGCCCTTAAGTCGCCATTGGCTAAAATCCCTCAGACTGCCCTACTTAAGCTGGTCTAGCCTGCCTACTCTTCACTGCTCCTGCTGCTAGCTGCTTTGCAACTCTCCTTCACCCCGGCCTCTCCTTTATGCTATTCTTTGACTAGATCAGTGTCAGCTGACATTGATGCTTGCTCTGGGGGGATTGTGTTGTTTCTGTCCCTGCCTCATGCTTTTTGTGGGCTGCAAAGAGGACAGAAACATTTGCTGATCCTGCTTGGGGCTTCCAAGCAGGGAGAGCCACCATCAGAGCCATACAGCCAAATTAAGAATATGCAAATAAATGCAAACAATGCTAATTTATTTTAATTGCTCCTGAGTCTTTTCTTGACAAAGTGGTCCTGACAGAACTAAGTTTGTGTCAGTTGGGCAATGCTGATGGTTGTCAGTTCATAGAAAAAGTTTATGCATAGTTTAATAGTTTTCAAAGTTTGTATGTTATTGGCACGAGTATACCTGACACAGCCAACACACAACTGTATTCTCATTTTCTAAATAAAATGCCCAGAGCCTACAATATGAAGCTAAAAAGTTGGTTAAAGTTTAAGACAGTTTTGAGCCATGATTTTGGGTCTGGAATGACAAAAAAATTTGACTCACTAAAAATTATTATGTATGAGCTGACTACAGAGGGATCTTATCTTAATTGTTTAGCCAACTGATCAGATATAAAGTAATTGTCTGAAAAAATAGCTTGCATCCTTGCACCTAGGTTTCACTACTCAACAATGAGAAATATGTTGAGGATGGGTGCTGAGTGAGGTTACATTAGGTTAGAGCTGAGAAAAACAAACAAACGAAGTGTATTAAGCAGAGTCAGTGCAGTGGAGGAAAGCCAGGCTTCCAGCTTGGCACACACAGAGAGAAGGTATGATTGGAAAGGGTTGTGAGCAAGTGAGGAGAGAAATAGGGAGGTAGGTTTGATTGCTTCCACCTGGTTAGGAGTGGCAAAGGAAAATAAGCAGGATATGAGCGAGAGCGTCTGTGTGCACAAGCCAGAGCACTGGCGCGAATGTATGTCATGACTACTCTGATGTTTAGCAGAATGAACCCAAATTTAAAGCAAAAGTAAAGACATGAAAACTGAAGGTGCATGTGTGTAAATGGAGTCTGTTGGTACCTGAAGTTAATCAAAAACCAAAACTGAGAGCACATCTGAATGATTATTTTTGCCCTGAGCAGCTCAGCCTCACTGTGATCTGAAAGAGCTCACCAAACATATGAAGATACAGCATGTTTACGACTTTAACGTTCAAAGAAACACCAAATACCACACAAGATCTCATCAATCATAATTTAAGCACCCTGGGATGCCTCTGGGGTGAATCTATCTGCAACTGTAATCACAGAGCTAAACACTGCAGCATTCCTTAATACAGGCACACAAAGCGTGGTTTCTCCCCATGATCTCCTCACAACAGCATGAGCTGACAGTATCCTAGTGGCAGCTTTCCCTTCCCCTTGACACTCTAAAACACTTGCTGGAAAACATGTAAATAGAGTGAAAAGAGCTAGGGGAAAAAAAAAAAACTCAGAGCAAGCGGCAAGTTGTGTCAGAACTCAAGAGTGTGCTTCAGACGCTTGTCGGGCCCTCTTCAAGGACTCCCAGAGGACTGTGTGTGAATCTTAGCGGAGCCAGATGGCCCCCATCTTAGGTATTCAGCTGAGGCAAAGGAGCAACAGCTGAGGAGGTGTCACTGTCCCTGCTAAACGTACCCTACCATTGCCACCAACACACACACTGATGCACATACACACAAACAGATAAGAGGGTGAGGCTATGTCAATATTACCATACAATTTATAATAAGGATATGGAAGTGGTATATGATTTTAACCATTAAACTTTACCACTACGATGTAACTTAACCATTTAAATACCCTAAACAAACACTCAGAATTTTGGAGAACAGCTTATATGCCAGATCAATAACTAAACAACTGGCCTGTTAACATATTCAAAATAAAGGCACTGTGTGAAAACAATGTTAGTCACTAACATTAAAAAAAAATGACTGGACTTTGAAACAACACCTGCAAGTTATACAGTGCCTTAAGCTCAGGCTCAGAATGCACTGACAGTGAAGCTCCCTTTGCACACATAGCTTTCAACTCTCTGTATCTCTCTAAGCACACACTTGCTGACCATCTCCAGAGTGAACTACACTCAAGTTTTGTTCATGATTAGAAATAGATTAGTTTACTGTTCACAGTATTCATGGCTTTCAGGCTCTGTGAGAATATCAAGAGCAGTGTTTCGTTGAGCATACATGATGGTTTTTATGATTGTGAAGGATAAAAAGTAATCATATTTTGAACTCAGTCAATTGACCAGCACGACTGGCAATGTTCTTTTAAACTATTTAGAAAGTGTGTAGAAGATCATCAGTGACCATTCTGCATGTCTCTTGGTAAAAATGGCTGATGATGCTGTTTCTTTTACATTTATCAACTTCAACTTTATTATTTACCAGTACATGATAAAACAGAAAACATACAGGCATTAGGAAAAGCTGGAAAAAACCTGAGCACAAATGAAAAGGGAAGGCACTTAAACCACAAAATGCCAAAGGCTAAAGAATCAGACAAAGCTCCATAAAGTGCATTCAGTCATTAGAGTTCTATGCAGTAGGTAAATAAACAGTAACGATGAATAGACGAGGTAAAGCAGATAAAAAGAGAATCAATAAATAATCAATAGTCAAGGATTACAGTCTAAAAATCAGTTTGTGTTTTTTTAATACAAGTACTCTTTAAAAAAACATAAATTGCATCACCATATCTGATAGGTTTTCAATGCATCCATGCCTTATGCTTCATTGCAACTTGACACTGCTCTTTCTTTCTCTCTTGTTAAAAGATCATTATTTTTTTTTTCTTCTGAAATCAAACACATTATTTAAGTGCACAGAAATGTTTGACAGTTTTAGATGTTGCCAATATTTGTAAAACTATTTAGTTTTACAAGTTTGCTGCTGTAACATTTCAAATTTCCCTGTGTGGGACGAATAAAGGTTTATTCTAAAACCTGTAGGAGATAGTCTGCAAATTTTGATTCATTCTTCAGTTTATGTGGCTCTGACATAAAATCATTACCACTTACTTTTTACTTTTGACAAGGTTCCCATCAAAGTTTAGACTCTTGGCATTGTGACAAGCATTTATTAGGACAATACACCGGAAAAAATCAAGATCGTTTGATATTCTGACTAACCAGCACTTATGCGTGCATGTCTTTGCTCCATCGTGTATATCTTAACCACTGCAAACAAGCATGAAAGTGTGCATGTGATAAACGCTGTGCTGCTTTTTTCACACACTTTCATGGTAAGAAAAAGCTGATATGCTGCATGCTTAGTCATAAGAGAGAGCATGTGCCTATTTTCAACAGCCTTGCAGTATGTTTTCATGGTCAGTTTCTGTATATATTAGTGCACACATCATACATAAGCTCAGGCCATGCATACTTGTTTAACTGCATGCTGTTTCTATGGGACTGTGTGCGCATGCAGCTGTATTTTCCTGGAAATGTGTGCAGCATTACAGCCAAGTCACCCACCAGTGTGACCCATTTTCTGCCTCTCCAGACCCCACACCACAACAACCCTCTGTTTACTGAGGATGTCCCTTGTGCCTTGTCCCATATCCCATAATCCTTTGCCCCTGTTCCAAGTACCAGTGTTCACCCATTGTCCCTCTCACCTGTGCTTTAGTGCCAATCGTCCACAGTATCCTCTGTTGTCTCCCTTCATCTCTAGCCAACTTCGATGTATTTATTTCCACATATATTTGTAGCCTGTCTTTCCCCCTCTGTGTAAATTTCCTCCCAACATCCATCCTTGTGCCTTCTCTACACTTTCTAACTTAACCTTGAACACCCCTCTCCATCCTCACATTTATGAATTTTCACTGAATTGAATAACATCCCTCTCCTCATATTCTCATTTTGTTCCCCTTCTTATTCCCCTCTCCTTGCTCGCACTGATGGGTTAATGCAGGGAGGTTCGACCTCATTAAAGATGGAAAACAGATAGAATGTACCGCTCCTCTCCACGGCTGCTCATTTTGCACCTTCACCCTCCATCATCGCACTCTCATCCTTCCCTGCCGGGTCTCGCCTGGGCAGGAGAGCTGCCGTCTTCCTCTGGGCTTTGGAGCAAGCCTCATCGAGTTGAATTCCAATACATTTCATTTTCCCTCTGCTCCTACAGACCACCCTGGATTTGCCCTGTGCTCTTTCACACAGCTGATAACATGCATAGGCCTGAGCTTGTAGTTTGAAATGTGCTGTCTTTGCTCCTTGCTCTCATTTTCTTGTTTTCAGTCTGTCTGTGTGTCCAGTGTTTCCTTGTGTTCCTTTCTTAACTTGATTTTGCAGCACAATCGATGCATAAAGTGCAATCACACTCTGAAAATTTTATGTGGTATCCAACTAGATTTAACAGCTCTTTTCTTTTTAGGGCATAAAGACCTTCATATTGGGTCCCAAAAATCAACATAAAACCCACTCGCAGGCTTTTCTGGGTTAATCATCAGGCAAGGATCTTAAAAAAAATACATCAAACTGATAACTGTGTTCTTTTGATGCACATGAATGGGGTCAAGGTAAAGTCAAAACTGAGACTACATTGAAAAGTTTTCCATAAAGATTAGTGGTAAGAGTCCAAAAAAGCATCAAATTTCAGACCTGTCTTTTCTATGTACATAAGTAAGGTCAAGTTGCTGATGAAATGGGTTTAAGGTTTTCATTTCCAAAAAATTTTAAGAGTCCTTGAGATAAGCAACAGACTGCTGTTCATTCATTTTCATGTGCATGAACCAGGTAAAATGGAAGTCAAAATGAAACAGTTTTGTGTATATTATTCGTAAACGTCCTCTAAAAACATCAAACTGCTTTACTTTGAATGTAGAACAACTGTGTCAAGTGAGGTCAAACTACTGAATGTGAATAATTCATAAATATCCTGAAGAAAAGCTGAAACTGCTGCAGAAGCAAAAGTCATTCAATGAAAGTACCTTGGTGCAACATACTCTTTTAACAATAACTGTGTCTCATTGGTATCACAGTTCAAATTTCAGAGACGGACCTTTTAAGAAACAAACTGCTACTTTCTAATTTAATTCAAACAGATGTCATTAAACTGTTTTAATTGTATAGTTTTACGAGTAAATCTTACTGCTACCTATTCTTTTGTGCAGAGACACTGGATCAAACTGGGGTCAGAGTGGAGTTAAAGTCTAAGTTCTGAATGGCAACAATCTGTAAAAATCCTCAAGAAAAGCACCAACGAGCTCACTGCTCTTTCCATGTTCATAAATTGGATCAAATTGGGGTCAAAATCCAAGTTTTAGGTAAAAAATCCACTCAAGAAACAAGCTGCTACCTGCTTAGTATATACACATGGATGCGGTCAAATCAGGGTCCCAATTGGATAGTTAAAATGTTAAAAAAAGTTAAAAGCATCAAAGTGCTATATGCTCTTTTAATGTCCATGACTGGTGTGAAACAGGGTCAAAATTGAACAACTTCTGCGCCGCATTCAGGCAGCGTAGCTTACAAGTAGCAGCAAGCTGTTAGCTCTTCTTACTACAGTACATTCAGGAAAGGTATCAAAATTTGGCAAAAAATGTACAGCTTAGGTAAGTAAATTAGCAAGAAAGGTCCTAATGGACAGTTATCTGCTCCTTCCATCTTCATAAAAGGGTCAAATCTGTTTAAAAATTTGACTTGTATGTGTTTAGGTCAGTAGCAAAAGCCTTTCTGTTCCTTCAATGCAATGTGGGTTAAGGAGCGCCCATTTTGGGACAATGTATGTAGAGAATATTTCAAGATACATGGCAATACAAAAGATATAGGGTGATATAAAAAGATATAGGGTGATACAATAGTTTATCTTGGTAGTTTAAGCATTTCCTTCTCTTCTCACCAGTTCTGCCCACTTTTTCAAAATATTGCCAATGTGTTTTTATAATTTAAGCCGTGCTACCTCTATTTAAATTTTGAAATATGACAGGATATTGTGATTACTTTTTTAATGTTTTTGTAATTTTTGATTAAGTTGATCATAAAAATGGCTGATATTGTCCCATTTTCAGCTATATGGTAGTGAAAAGTACCAAAATTTTGACTTTTCCATCTACATACAGTATGAATAAGATATTAGTGTACCTCAGGGTCCCCTAATAGGTCCCTTGCACTTTGACTTTTATTAATGCATTTTTCTTGAGCAGTGCCCTTTCTTTCCTTGTTGGATAGAAACATGACTGAAGATATTAGACTTTTTTGTGTGCTTTTATGAGATCTAAAGGAAAAAGAGGCTTGGATCCTTAAGGACAGCATCAAACCTCCTTCTTCCATGAACATGACTTGAGGAATTGACACGAACAAGATGACCAAATGTACGTATATGTGTATTTTCTGTGCTCCACTTTAAGATGTAGTTGAAGTTTTGAAGAACAACTTTGTCGCTTATATTCCCCTAGCATCGACAAACATTTTTCTAGGATTGGGGGTATGTTCCAGACAATAGCTACCCATGGTTGTCGGGCCAGTCATGTAAAAATCCTAAGCATAGTTCCCACTCCATTTCATTGCCTATGACTCTGACAGCCAGGAAGGCCTCACAGCTCGTGTTGCCAGCCAGCCAGCAATAGCTCAGCCTCATCCAGGCCTGGAAACATGGCAGATGGCGGCAGAAGAGAACAGAGGAGAAAACATTGGCTCTGCGTGCTTGAGAGCAGACAGCGAAGACAGGTAGTATAAGACGAAAGAAAGCAGAGAGTGTGTGACCACATGCCCACTCATGATGCCGTCCTCCATGACCTCTAAGCTGCAGCTAAACAAATGGTATTACATCTCAACTAGCACCTATAGGAGCCAATCAATAAAGGTCTCCAAAGTTCAGCTATCACTGATTTCATCTAGACTCTCTGTACTTTATTATTTTGAACCTGTTTGTGTGCAATACTGTGTGTGTGTGTGCAGCTGCAGGCACATCTTTCAGCTGCTGTGCCCTCACTGTGTGTGGGTGACCAATCAATCTTTTTCATTCAGGGATCCAATGGGGTTTCATCACGGCCAAATAGAGGTTCGGCTCTTTCATGAATGGGCAGTTTATTAGTTTCATCAAATTGATGGATCCTTGATAAACAGCCTTCACACTGTCCATCTGCGGTGAGTTGGGGCCTTTTTGTGGGCTGATAAGTGTGAAGAAATAATCCTCCACATCTTCAGATGAAGAAAATTGGGCTTCTTTTGATGAATGATTTAATGCTGCTGGTTTAGCTTGTAAAACACTCTGTATTAAACAGGAGAGATACTCAGCAACTAAGGCTCCAAGCATTTGCAATGGTCTTATATAAAGATGTCTAAAAAACTCATATATTTATTTACATTAAAATAAAAACAATATTATACAAAGTCAGGATTGAGCCCAAACAATGACTGTCTAAAGGCCAGAAAATCTAAAATTCACTGGTGCATAAAATGTGAAATAAAGACAAAATTTGATTTAACTGTAAACTTTGTTTTTAAAGACAATGAAATCAGCATAAAATTGTGTTAAAACTAAGAATTTTTCAAAAGTTTAACTATTTGTGCCCATTTTGAATTGCCTGGCAGCGACATGTTTGAGAAACCATGGACTGGTAGAAGTCTGGTTTTCCACAAGACATCCACCAGTTTTGACAGTAGTTGGCTTGGCGCATTCTGCACACGCTGCACTGTGTTTCTCCTGTCTGCCATAATTACCTCTTTAACTTCTTTGTGTTCTTAGCAACATGTAGAGAAGAGGAGATGCTGAAGGAAAGAACTGTTCAGCTTAAGGGAAAATGATAGCAATTCCTCAAACTTGGTGGAAATGGTTCTTGACCAGAACCTGTTCTCCCAGCCCTTGGTTCATGTGGATTTGTCTGATAACAGACTTGGTTTCTCTTTTTCTTCAACAGAAAAAAACTACTGGGATATGTATCATGTTTCTTCATCCAGCTGATTGAGATATGACTTTTGGTTCATATCTTCCTGTCACTTCAGAGTGGTAAATCCCTTAACATCTTTACTTAAGCTCAACTCAGCTTCTTCACGAATGCTATTTTTTTAATACCAAAACACGCCGATGACGTGTTGCCACAAAACTTTTCAAGGTGATTACTTTTCAAATTCTTAAGTTAAAATATTCTTTTGCTACAACTGTCCCAACATTATTGAACCTCCTTGCTGGAATTTGTCTATTTTTAATGATTAAATCACCACACACCATTTGTATTTTACACAATGCCAATTCTTTCACAAAAAAATAAAAACCACAAGGTCTACACACGACTGAAAAAGACTGTTTTAGCAGCAAGCAAATATTTAGAGCTTTTCTCAGTCTAAACCCCCACAAAGGATCACCTGACAGAAACTTTGAGTTAAAGGAACTTAAGTGAAGCCTTCGCTCACTGCCACATGAATTTCAAAAACTTCAACCCGGGATGTCATCATGAAAGACCCTGCTGCGCTCCCAGATGTGCCTGTTAATGATTCATTTTGTAGTTGTCCCTCTGAACACTGATTAACAATGCAGGACTCACCTCGGATGATGGACAGCTTGGCGTTGACAGTGATCTCCCCCTCACTGTTCTCCGCCACGCATTCATAGATGTTCTCATCACGGGGCGCTCGCAGAGGCTGGATTCTGAGTACGGCGCCGGCACCTTCGTCAAACTCGATAGTCTGTGGGATGGACAGTAATAGTTAGGTAAGACAGATATGGGATTTTAACTTAAACAGTTTTTAAGTCAGGAAAAAGTTGGTGTAAGTACCTGGCACTATAGCTACTATTTCTAGGCTGTTGTTTACATGTAACTAGTTATTTTGACCCCAAACAGAAGAGAAATGGAAGAATTAGAGGTTAACTTTTAAACTTTTGGTCCACATAAATGCAGAACTTTAGGCAAGCACATGTACGTCATCTTTTCACAGACATAAAGCATATTTGTGTGTGCGATGTGCTTGCTCTCTTGTGTTTTCATCTCTTGTTTTTATCTGTAATTATGCCCTTTGTTCTCTGTAAAGCCCTTTTGTTTTGAACCTTGTTGGAAAACAAAATCAGACTACACTCATGTGCTGTGAATACTGAGCAGAAGAAAATCCAGCATCCTAAATGATCGAGGAAGAATAGAGAAGGCACACTTGTAAAAATGATTTCATTTAGGAACAGCTATAAAAACATCCACACCTTTTATGTTTTAATTATGAGGATGCACCAAAATCTGAAATTCTAATGGTTTCATCCTGCGAATGTGAAAACAAAACACTTTGTGAAGTGCAGTGTAAATATGACTAAGTAGGCACTGCTGTTTTTAATTTAGACTATTTTACATAAATCAGACATATTTAGTGCTCATTTTTTGTTTAACATCAGGACCCAGATGTTTCAAATGATGAACTGTGCTATTGGTAGACTCTTCATTAAAACACTGTCGACCCCAATTATCATCACTTCAGCTACTAGCCCATTAAACTTGTGTTTAAGGCTTACGGTTGAGAATTGATAAAATTTTATTGATGTCAAATATCATTAATGGTTCTGCTTATCGGTCCAATTCTTTAACAATTCCCTTATCAATTCCTGATGATTTTCTGTGTGGAGAAAAGTTGGTTTACCTCAGTTTTCAGTGGCAACAATGTCAAACACATGACACTCCTGATATTCAATGCCATGCTGCATACTGTGAATAAATGCTTCTGCAAGCTTCTGGTGTTTCCACTCACTAAAAAGTTGTGCAGTAAGCATCTTTTTGTTGGAAAGTAGGCCACAGTTCTGACCACTTCTGTCTCTTGTCTGCCAAGGTTTTGAATTCTTTCTTATCATTTCTGCTGACTGCCTCTGATGTGAGCGCGATATCCTTGAATTGCAGAGCATTCAGAACTTAATGGGAGGAATTGTTTGGGGAATTATTTAGCAAAAAGAATAATGATATCAGTTCCTTGAGAGAACAGTTATCGATTCTCACCTGGAACTGATTCTTGATTCCCATCCCTAGTAAGGCTTACAATGCTGGTGTTATCCTGTGATTAAGCAGATGCAGCCATCAACCAGGACTGCAGTTCTGCACTGCAAAACGGCTCTACTAGCAGAATATAAACCAGCATTACGGGTCAGATGGCATTTTGCAACTTTTGCAGGAATTTTTGAGCTGGAAAAACTTTATTTTTGTTTGTTTTGTTTTTTTATGCTTTATTAGTTTTCCTTAGTGCATCAATCCTTAACTGAGAAATATGTAGCCTGTGAAAGAGTATTAGGGTCAGGAAAGAGAATAAGAGTAAAAAAAAACAATTGATCAGTTCTTCAGGAAAAAATACTTATATATGGTGACAAAAAGTTGAAATGTCAATCAGGAATTAAGTTGAAATGTCAAGGACAAAGTTAAAAGTCAGCTTGTATTCTGAAATTTTCATTCAACATATTTTCAATGATTGAGTTCCTTATTGATGTTTTACTTTTTCTTAATATTGTTTTACAGTATTCTTGATATTTTATTATGACTTTCTCTCAAGATTGTTTTAAAATGTCTTCCTTGAAATTACAACTTCTTTCTCCACATATCTTCCTGTTATTATTTTCTCATGCTTGATGCTAAAACTCTACAGTTGTGACCTCCAGGTTGCTGACATTAAGGAGGACCAAATTCTGCTGGTGTAAGCACTGCTTGTTGGCCACATGGTGTAAAACAAGTTGAAAAAGTGACCATAAGATGCTGCTATTCTGTGTCTAGCCACGGTGAATAAACTTCTCCATTTTCCGTTTTATATTTACTGCGAGTTTTCTTTAGTTTATATTAGTAAACCAGTTTTCAGTATAACTGTACATTGTTCCATTGTGAAATTAGTGAAAATTATACATCCATAATTTATAAATCACATTTTTCTCATTTTCAACAAATTTACACTGATCCAAGATGTGCCCAGAACACATCTTTAGGGCCTCTAGCCTAAAATTCAGTCAAATATCAGATTTTGGCAAGCCCATAACGCCCCCTATTTCAGCCCTGCTCAGAACAGGCTGTTTCAAAATAAATCCTCATAGGTGCTGTGCTCTAATGTCTGCTGTGGGTCCACAGACATGCCTAGACATGTCTCTTCAGAACACCTGGCTCAAAAAGTGTCTCCAATGTAGGGAAGGTGGCATATCTACTAATGACAATATTGGGGGAAAATTCAAGCAGACTGTTAAAACACAGCTCTTGGACATATTGTTGTGTATAAACCACCAAAAAAGAAATTTTGCATAATACTAGACTTTTTAACTTTAAAAACAACCTGGAGCATGCCTCCTTATAACCAAATAGACTGTGTTTTTACTTTTGAATAAACAAAAGGGTACCATTTGAATGCTGACTGTATTTCAAACTTCTTTGTAAGAAACTTTTTAAATGTGCCTTTGTTAAAAAACGTGATGCTCTCGGCTGTTTTGAAAGAGTTTAATGACACTAACACCAAGCCAGAAACTGAAAAAGTCACAGGATAGATCATTCTGAAAACCACATCAACAATCATGTGCTCTCAGCGAGAAGCAGATCGTCAGGACTTAGGTAAATGACTAGAATTTAAATGGTGGCATTTCTCAACCAATTACCCCTGACTTTTAAATATAGTCATCCACTTCCCCAGCTAATCTCTTTTGGATGGGTAAAGTGTTTAAGAAGATGGTCAGCCTGCCTGTCAGTCTTACAGAAAAAAACCCTCCTGGTCTGCAATCTATCACCCCTCAGAGGGGCTTACAACATCTACACGACGGATTCACTGCTGAGATCTCAGAGCGAAGCATGACTTTGAGATACAAGTACAAGTCTTCAGCAGCCCTGCTGCTCCACTGCTGCACATCTCAGGGCTGAGGCACTAATTAGGCTAAAAACACTGCAGAGCACGGCATCATGATCGATATCAAAGCGGCTGTCTGGAGGGAAGAACAGAGAAGAAAATCATAACTACTTCAAAAACCTCTTTACTTTTACTTTTTTATATCATCCTAAACTGAGGAAGGGAAGAGTCCATTCTGGCAGGCTCCGTCACGCCCTTGGCTTTGTTTCCCACTTAACATGCAGAAGGAGGGAATGTACAAACACAACTTGTCTTTTTATTTTGTCCTCTGTAGAGAGGCTGCCTTTTTCCCTGTTGATGTTGTCATTTTTGTTTTTTGCTTTCTTACCCCCCTCCCCTGTGCCCGTGCCACAGCACGTGCCCATCTACGCCTGTGCACTGTCGTCGTTGTTAGCAAAGGCAACTTTTAATTAAGAGACACTGAGCATCAATCAAGACTTTTAGAGATGCCATCTGGGACGCCTGCCGAGAACTGAACAACAAACATCATGAATAACGCACAGACAGATTCACACAGACAGGGCTGTATGCCCGAAAAAAAAAGGCTCTGGAAACAAGAATGTGACAACTGGCAGATTCAGTTGGGTGCAAAAATCTCTTAGATGGAGGGATTGGGAGAGCTCTGGTTGATTTACTGGGCGACTGCAGCTAATTGCAAACCTGCACAGCACATTGCTGTGAGGTTAAAGGCACTGGTCAATGAAAAGATTGGGAGTTGATCTTTAGAGGTATTTGTGAGAGCTTTGGGTGCAAGCAGCAAAATGAAAACACCCTTTTCAAAGCAACTGTGTGGGAACCAAACAGCTATAGAAAACTGGGCTTGTTATGTAAAGGTGGTGTAAAGCAGTGTTCAAGAAGAGCATGTGTGCAAAGGTTACAGAGAGTGGGATTTAAGGCCCAAGATAGGTTAAGGTCTATGTTATTAAGGCAATAAACTGAACATTTTCAGGGAAGAACAAACAGAAAATGCCAGCACCTTTTCTTGTGAGATGTATTCTGACATCATATTAACAATTTGTCTTACTTCCATGAAATTAACTGTGAATTTATCACATTCAATAGTTTTTTGTGAAAAGTTCCCATGTGAGGGTAGTTTTTCTTCATTCCTATGGTGTAGTCAAGTCAAGGGTCATAACTTTGTCAGAATTTTTAACTTCACACAAAAAAGAACACTGATACTAGTTTTGATATTGTGGAAATGACAACTGATAGCTTTCAGCCGCATGACCAGCACACAGGGCTGAAGGGCAAAAAACTGTTGGCTAGAATTGACCACAGTGTAGAGCTGTGGCACAGTCTTCCCACAAAACTGGAAATCTAAGATCAGTCTTAATGCAAACATTAAGCTTTAGGCCAAGGGTGTTCAAATTCTGTCCCTGGGGCCAAAAGCTAACCTTGCGCATTAGCTGGTCAGTGTCAGTGTCTGTAATCAGGCAGATACGGTTGTGGTGCTGAAACATTGCAGACGTATTTGTGTAACTTAGCTAGTGCTCTTTGATGCTCTCTGTTTAAAGGTATGATTAAAGCTCTATCCACTTTTTGAAACCATTGCAAAACAAAATAACAAGATTTTATTGCAGTAAAATAAGGGGTTTCACAAGAGATGAGTTATCAAAAAAAGTCCCAAAAGTTGTGCAGGCTAGACACAACAAAATTACCTGCCACACCTGCAGAGAGCAGTGCTAAGGAAGCAAGGCTCCCTGACTCACCTCTATACGCTGTGAGTTGACCTTCTTCCCTTTCTTGTTCCAGCTAACCCTTGGCTTGGGGTCACCAGTAGCCTGGCACACGAAGGAGACCACACCCCCTGAGACTCCAATCTGGTCAACGGGAACTTTTGTGAACCGTGGTGGTGCTAGGGAGAAAAAAAGATGAAGAAAGTTTAAAAAACAAAAAATAGCCATAAGAAGTTTTACCCATACTAAGAAAAAGACTTTTCTGAAATAATTTCTCATGGTGTTCTGGTCTAATGTTTACTGTGGCTACACGGACATGACATTTCTTATCCACTGTATTAATCATGATTAAAAAAAAATCATGCCTGGTGTGCAAAGGCCTTTACATATACATTCAAAGTTGACTGTAGATAAACAGTCACTGAAGCAAACCCTCAAACAATGACATTTCAAAGACTAGGCAGTAAGATCGAGGCTTGTTTGGTTTAGATTTGACATTGAAGCATACATCACAAGACTTAGATTCCAGTTTAACAGATGATATCAATGACAAAGGCATAATAAATGATTCATCTCTAACTTACATAACAGAACTGTATACACTCACAGTGCAGACATTGGTTAAACTGACATTTCAAAGCTGAGGAGTTTTGGTGCGTTTGGATTTTTTTGCTCATGCCTTGGTTGCAACATTTTAAAGACAACAAGCCTTTTCTAAAGTGAGAGAGAGAGAGAAAACATAGTCCTGGGGAACTCGTTAAAACTGAATCATACAGATATGTGAGGATGATCAAACGGCTAGTGCATAACGTCAAATTAATAATTAAGGGACCATGGGCCAACACCAGTCTCCAGGCGCTGGTAAACACACATGAAGGAGAGTTCCTGCATTTATTAGCAGGCAGAGAAAGATGGAGGGTGGGTGTTTTAGAGAGAACGAGTCAGAGAGAGATTGTGTAGGACAAGGGAAGAAATTAAAAAGAAGGGTGAGTTTTCTGCTTTAGGGAAGCAAATGCACTGCATGCAAAGTTCATCTCAGCACCCAAAACCCACAATCCAGATATCTCTGATGCAAATATTACATCAAGAAACATTAATCTGCTTAACTAGTGGTAGATAGAGATAGTTACAACCAAAAGATAATTTCACAATTTTATAAGCCAACAAGATTTTTAAGGAAGACTGAGCTCTCTAAAACATAAAAACACAAACCTGAACAAAAAACAAGACGGCCTTTCCCATTTTACAAGTCTGAGCCAAAGTGAGATACACTTTACCTTGATTTAACAAGTTCTGATGTCTGGGAATGTGAGATTATTGCTGAAAGCAAGAATATTGTCTCATTAAACCCTTCATGGCCAAAACAAGCAAAGAAATGCTTTCAACAAAAAGCCTCTGCAGCTCTTATATCATGTTACATTTTTTTCAGAGTACAGCTGTCTGCCAGAGATGCTCACCTTCAGAGGAGGAAAGCTACTTTAAGCTTGAATTTTTCCACCACTCTTTCTCGATTGATTTTGTGTATATGTAGGTCAAGGGGAAGAGCCTGACATCGACTTCACTGCCAGGACTGAGGCAGTAATTTCTTCCTTGCACGCATTATTGTCTGATTTTTTAATTTAAGTGAGTACGTCATGCTATGTGTTAAAGAAATGTCATATGATGAATCCTCATTCAGGCAGGCTGCGAGAGACTGATGATGACAGACAACACGCTGAGCTGAATGTAACAGCCACGGGGCAGGGATGAGATTTTTTTTTCCACTTTTATAATAAGTATTAAAGGGATGTGTTGGCTGGCAATCATTTTAATGCTGGAAATGTTGATTCCTGGCCTTCTGATGGTCAAAATGAAAGTTTATTGATTGTTGCATCTTCTGAGCATGTCTGAGCTCTCTTTGAAACTCACCATAAATCTGTCAAAAAGAAGAAAAACCCTGGGGATGAAGACTCCCTGGTGTACTTAAAAAGGTTCAGAAGATTTCTGACCTGAAATTCTTCTTATAACATTAAATTGCAAAGGGCTGTTTTAGAAATTGCAGTTTTGGAAGGTTTGTGATGATTATAACAACAAAAAAGCTAATACTAAGCCAAGCCCCTATGCCTAAGTCAAAAAGATATACTTTCCACTTGCCAAAGTTTGTTTGTGCAGTATTGTTAGTTTTAATAGCCAGAGGTGAAACTTGGGGAAATTAATGATGATCATAAAACATCTGTGGAGCAGTTATCATAAACCACAGACTAAGCCTAACCCCGTTACTTAAGAGTGCCCCCATAGCCCTTGCCCCTGCACTCTTACCATACCTTTTACCCTGACATACGTTTACACTGATAAAGGTGAGTCAAAAGCAAGTCCATCTAATCTCATGGCTATCTCCATCATACTAGTTGTATTGGTGACACTCCTGCCCATCAGGGAGGTGGGCAGGAGTGTCACTTGTAACATTTAGCCCCTAGCGTGTAGGCGAAATGCATTACTATTATTTAGTGACCGTTCGTTTTTTTTAAATTATCTTTGTACATTATTTATTTTACTTTTCTACTTTTGCTCTCACTTCCCTTGTTTTTATTGATCGCTTATGGCTGCTTTATTTTGCTTTAAATAAGCACATTTTATTGGTCTGTGGTAAAATATTTTTTTATGTTTTTCTTTATGCTTGTTTTTACTGATGGGTTATTTCTGATCCTGTCTACCAAGGGTTCCTTTTTAGTATCAAGCACTGTTGTCACTTTATCATATTATGTCTTGTCCTGTCCTTGGGTGTCTATTGTGTGTGCAAAGGGATAATGACTCACCCACTGTAAACCAAATTTACCTCCAGGTACAAATAAATTTACCTTACCTTACTACCATTATTGTTTCATCTAAAATGTGCCTTGAGTAAAAAAAAAAAAAAAAACCTTTTGTGGTGGATTTTGGGGAGACTACTCCACTGTGTGCTAACTAAGCAGAAAGGCTCTTTTATTCAGTTAAGCTGCCAACAATAGTGATAACCAGGTGAGTTTGCATAAATACAACAAAAAATTTAATCTAATTTCATCATTTTGTTATTTGGGGTCATGTTATTCTGCTGCATGTTTTATGCCACAAGTTTAATCAGTTCAATATGAAACAATTCCACCCATAAGTCTGATATAAGGTGCAGATTGATTTGATAGTTTGGTATGCATATTTAGTGAGTGCAAACTAAGACACTATCTCCTGCAAATATATAGGCCATTATGCTGTGTAACATTAGAGGCGCTTGACTAATTCAACAATTCGTGCTATGCTGCTAGCAGGCCAATGTCCTCGTGTCTTTCATTTCCCATCCTGGCCTCTCTGTATTGGCTACCTGTTCATTTTAGGATTCATTTTAAGATTATATTGTTTTTAAAAGAGTACAGCTTTAATAGGTTCATGTCGATTTTTAATATACTTAAACCTGGCACTCACATAAAGATATTAAATATCTTGTTTGCTTAAAAATCGATACGAGTTTGATTTTGGGTAAAAGCAACAGCCCTTATATGTGAGGACAGTGAAATTAAAGCAGAATCTTACCTTTGCCAATCCCCAACCCTTTAATTGGAAGTTTGGGGAACCAATTACTTGACACATATTTACTCCGATATAATAATACATAATATTCTTTTATAATAATAATATTTCAAAATAAAAGACTGCTGACTGTATATTTATAGATATTTATTACAAAGACAAGGAGCTGAATTCACTGCTGCAGCTTCTCTCAAGCTTGAAGGCGTACTGTGTCTGCTGCATAAAAAGACCCCTTTTGGCATCTTCCACTCAGTTTCCATTCTCAAACTACACAACGCCGCTCTTCTGCATTTGACCTCGCCTTACAAAGTGCCCTCTGTCCAAACAGTAGAGCGATTTACACAGAGCAGGCCTGTGGCTGTGGTTCTGCTGAAGGCCAGCGCTCTTTGATTAGTTTCCCTCTGTGCCGTTCGACATTTCCACCCAGTCACCTCTGTCATTCCTCTTACTCTCTCCCTCGTTTCAGAGGAAAAGAAAGATGTACAATTAATTTGTCTGCCTGCATGCCGGTCTAGATTTAACTCCTAGCAGTTTTTCTATTAATGTTTATTATTTGGTTTTTAATATAGTCCTATGCAAGTCTGTGAAAAAAGCTGGGGAGGTAGCTGAAAATATAGCTGACATGACAAACAAGGACAGAGTTGGGGTTAACGGAGGTGAGTTCAGGAGAAGTCAGTGAGGTCAGCAGTAAAAAGAAAGCAGGGGAGGAGAGTAAGGAGGTGACAGGAGGCCAAGGGACCAGAAAAGATGATGTAAAAAGGAAGTCAAGACAACTAGTGTTACATATTTCATCAGCAAAGTTTTTTCTCTCTCTTTCATGCCATTTATATTTATGCAGTAGTATATCTGTAGTTTAACCCAAATTAGTTATGCAGTCTGTACAGTGTCTTAATCAGTTTTAATTTCACAGAACAGCAACACCAAATCTGCTAAAAGTGTTCCAATACCCACCTATACCTGCCAACCTGCTTAATTACTCTGACTGGAGGCATTTTGGAAATCAGGGTTGTAACATGATGCCCTCCGCTGTTTGTTGTTTGTCCTGCACCTCTTAATCTGTAACAGCCTTTTATTGTTGTGACTTGTATTCATCTAAATATAACTACAGAGCCATGAAAGATAAAGTAGACAAGTTTATATGTATCTCTAAAAAGAATAGGGCAGATTAGTTTATCGAAGAGGAGGCAGCAGTAGAAGTAAACCTAAGATAATATAACTGCTTAAGCTATGCAGTGTGTGATTGTGTGAACTCTTATGAGTGTAATTAACCCTTTATTTTCAATTGTCTTGGTGGTGTCCCTCTGGGCTTCTGCTGACAGTTTCTGTTGACTTAAAGCTTTCCTTTTTCAAAATCTGAACCTTACCCCATAGGCAATAGTTGCAGGTTAGGAAAGGCGGAGCATTGTTGTGGCTTTAGCTGCTTAAAAATTGATCCAAGTGATGAGTGAAAGCACAGACAACACCGTGGTATCAAAAGAAAGGTTCAGTTTATTTATAATGGAGTCAAGACATGGCGTAGTAGGACTTATAGATAATCAAGTCAGGGACTTTCCTGCACAATAATGGTATTTAAATGTTTAATATAAGGCATCTCTTAAAAACATTATATATGATGCCTAATAATTGACTGCCCAAGTGTTAATTTCATGTTTTTCATTTCTTTTTACATTTTTTTATTACACCTTTTACATTATAATGTCATGTTTCTTCTCATCATCATGTCTTTCATTGGTCTAAATGTAACAATATATAACTTTCACACCATAAAAAAGTAGCTGCAAAGACCATCTCATTGTGGGAGGACTACTAACAGAGAGAATGACGTCCTTCCAGCAACCTTGGAGCTCCCTGGTTGAATCCATATAGCACTTTGTAAGTTTGGCAGTGAGCCACGGTCATCTTCTGACAGGTGTGTACTGCTTTATGGTACAAGCTCATACCAGATTGCAGGAAGTCAGTTAAGAGTAGAGATACATTGCCTGCATCCATACAGTGTTCCACAATAGCTGAGGCTTAGAGACAACCGAGGACAGTGATGAACAGGGCAGGGAAATGAGAGAGAGTCCAAGCAAGAAACTTGACACTTAGCTGGCTACGCTGTAGCTGGACAGGTGTGAGCAGTGATCGTTTCAAGCTTTTTGTCTTGTTTGTTGAATCGACTATCATGTAATAAAGTTGTTGTCTATTTTGTTGTAAACTCATTCAGTCTATCTAAACTAGGCTTGTTCGGTATACCGGTACTAAATTGGTACCGAGGTACTGAGGCATTTAAAACTGTACTATACGGTGCTTGGATGAGACTGGTACTTTTTAAGTTTTAATGGCGCCGCGTGACATCACCGCATTGAAATTTGAGCTGAGGCGAGCGAGCCGGAGCAAGCAGCATGAAGCAGAAAGAGAGACAGAGACAGGAGCAGGGAGAGAATGGCTAACCTGGCACGCCAGACGGACAGTTCCATATATCTGGCACGGAAATATTTCACTAGTCCTGCTACAGGGTTTCAGACAATGAATCAGGCAGGTCCATCTGCTCTGCAAGGTTAGAGAATGGCAGCTGCTGCAACCTTCACCACCGCCACAACTCGTAGATAAACCAGGTGCGCAAAGTGCTATACGGAATTGCAACAACTTTAAAACAAATGAGCATGGTGAAGCCATTTACACCGAAGCATCACTGTGAAAACGGTGTTACAAAACATGTCTGGCCAAGGGTGGAAACACTTCCAACTTGGCGAAACACTTGAAGCACAAGCACCCAGACCTGCATAAGAAGTTCAGATGGATAATAACTTATATACCCATGAAAAAAAAGCCACATTCAGTGCTAAAAGCAAGCAATGCCAGCCCCCTTCACTCTCCACAAAACTGGCTCTGCAAAAAAACTAAAGCTGCATTGAAATTAACTACCACTTTCTCTGGTTTAAAGCCTATTAATATTATTTTATTATATTATGTCTATATACTCACAGTGATTTTAAACTTTTTGGTCCCTTAATTTTTTTTTCCCAGAGCTGTAAATACACACATGCATGAGTGCAATAGGAGAAAATTTTAGTGTTTTGAACTGTATTTTTTAATCTATTTATTTAAAATTGTGTTGTCTGGGCATTCGAAAAGCCTGTCTTCTCGGTTTTTTTATTTTATTCACTGATGCATAGTTATAGCTCAAAGATTTTCTATTAAAGTAAAGTCAATAATGACAATATTTGTGTTCTCTTTTTACTTGGAAAAGTATCGAAAAGTATCGAAAAATATTGAAATACATGTTGGTACCGGTATCGATACAAAAATGTTGGTATCATGACAACACCAATCTTAACTAAAACATAATAAAATCAGACTCTCCAAATTAGCCACTTAGCCACAGATCAAGAAAAAGCATGGCAACAGTTGAATACACATGCTTATACTCTACATGTAAACTGTTTGCAAACCACAGGGTGTTGCAAGAAAAGATTTATTTTTGCATTTGGAAATACTGTCCCAAATCAGTCAACATTTCATTGTTTACACACACTAATAGTAGGCTCCATTTGATCTCGGTAGTTGTACTGGCTGAGTTGCAAAATTAGATATGTAGCTGGTAACATCCCCTTTGGTTGGAATTTCTACTTGGGAAGTAGGATGTTCATCAGGTTCCCTTATTTTGCCAGTCCATCACTGGAGGTGTTTAACTAGGATGTAAAATGAGACCCAGTTCCCACAACTAAGTTGCCGGATAAATGCAACACACCACTATACTATGTGTAAACAAGTTGTTGTCTGGGGGATGAAGGTGATAGCATTTTGTGCACATTATAGCAGTGCAGTAGTACTGTAGTAACACTCAGAGGCCATTGGAGGCCAACAGTGAGTCCCAGAACCAAATTCTTACGTACTGCTGTTTTACTATCATTAATGATTTTTTTTTTCTTTTTACCTCTGTAAAGCAGTTTAAATGGCTGTGTATGCATGGTGCTGTGTAAATCAGTAAATCTTTCTTTGTCTTGATATACCGATAAAGCAAAATGTCATTTCCCCAAAATATCGACTTGAATAAACTTTAACCTTAAAATAACTGTGAATCTGTTCTGTTTTGATGTTGTGCTTTCTTGGCAAAAAACGCTACATTTATCATAGTAAATGGTCAGTGTTCTTTAGGTCTTCAGGGAAAAAAGACAGAAAAATTGTTCTACAAAGTCAAAAGTACAACTTAATGTGGAAATCCTTGAATCTATTTGCATTTTTATACATTAATATACTTTCAAATGTCCTCTGTGTTCTGTCTGCCACAAGCTTACCAAGAGCACAGTGCCTGTGAGGTTTGATTCCCACCGGTGCTACCAGCTCTAAAAATGCATCCCCTTCTTTAGCGGTAATGTACCTTGTAAAAACGTCTCCACCAAACGTTCAGCGTTATGCTACCAGAGATGACATTGAAAGGACATTGCACCCGCATTGGCCATTTGTCCCTTCCACTAAAGCCTCTCTATTCCCCAAGCTTCCCTCAGACACACTGAGCAACAGCACTGCCCAGATAAGCACACAAGACCCGTCTTTATCTGCCTGGCAGGGGGACATGGCCCGAGCTGAAATAACCAGCGAGTGGGGGCCCGGCTATCTTCACAAGGCCCCAAGAATAGAACGGATCCATGCAAACATGAGAAGCTAGCAGGAGGAGACAAAAAAAAGAAGGCACCTCACACTGTGCTCACAGACGCTTGTTTAGCTAATACAGCAACCACCTGCTACTGGTAGCTACCTCTGTTGGAGCTGATAAGACCAAATACACCAGCACTGTGATTATAAAGTGGTGCCGAGTGGGAGGTGGGCATGTGAATATGAGACAGCTCCATTTATAGGCCTTTGCTGTTGTCGTTTGGTAAAGGGAGGGGGCTTGAGAGGAGGGAGGGGACCAGCTTTATGACTAATACAGTAATTGATGGAGGAGAGCTTCCTGGGTCATAAATAGGAGCCATTATCCCTCTGAATTAACAAAGTGGGGTGACAAAATGACGCACAGCTATTCAGTGATTTGCAGCAAAAAGGCAGAAAAAATTGGTAAAAGGGCACTTGTTATCCATCTTGCTACAAATAGGCATCTTTCACAGCATATGGACAGCTTTAGGCATGATTGGTGGCAGCACTGCAACTCCTGACACTCATATGGAGAATAGGGTGTTATCAGCATAAAGATACAGATAAAAAGGACAACAATTTAAGCTTTTAAAACTAGTTTACTTAAAGTACAAGCTATGAGATACAAGCGTGTAACTTGTTCCACTATTAACAACCCACTCACTGCTGCTTTATCTCAGCAGACACTCTACTGCCTTTGTGTACTGACAGATATAATCTCATTTATTCTCTGGTATGTTTCTTAGGGGGATAAGAGCAATTTGATCAACTCCATTTTACTTATTTAAAGACTGGTTTCCTGAAGCTGCACTGCTTGCTGAGATTAAACTCAATTTTCATATAAGCCTAACAGCAGACACATGACACACTAATAAATACAGACTGAGACACTACCAAGACTGGTTGCCAAGGAAAAGAAAACATCAATAGCTTGAGTAGTGTTATTAAGTGGCTCATGTCAGCATTATCTCCTGACAGGAGATGATTCTGTTCTTCCTGATGGTGACATGACCTGACATGACCTGCTGAATTGTATTGTAGCAGATTGATTTTAGAGTTATGGAATTATCTTTTACCTTGTCCCATCGTTGTGTATCACTTAGTTATTTTTAGTATATTTGTTGTGTCATATTGCATTTTATATTGTTTGGTATGACATCAAATGGCACTATAATGCTCAATATCATGTTGTATCAGGTTGTACCATCTCATTTGGACAGCAGTAAACTGTTATGCATTCTCTAAAAACACAAATAAATAGATAAATACATTAATGTCTTCTTTCCTTTTTTCTGATCCTTCATTTTAGGAGTTGTCCCTGTTCACAGGTATTTAAAGAGAAAGATGTTGCCAACATTGAACCAGATCCATTTGGACCTTGTATATGTAGAGAATTACTCTCCTGCAGTTCCCTCCTAAGAGCTATCCAAAAGTCTCAGCAGGCGGCTAAGCTACTAGAGCAGCCTGTCAGTCAGTCCTGGACCTGACCAAAAACTCTAACAACCTTAATCAGCACACACTCACACACAAACGCATGGATCCAGGGATTGATGGTAGGACAGACGGATTGATTCAGCCAAATGGGCATTCACGAGGATGTGTTAACCAGCACACACACAAGTTAACTTCACAACAGACACGCATCCTTTCTGTTGCACTCACACACCACACACACACCCTGCAGGCCCAAACAACCAAGCCCCATCAATCAGGGCCAATTCTCACTGGCTGACTGGGCGAGCGCCATCACTATGGAAACCAAGCCTTTACTCTAAACCCTGTCTTGCTTTGTCTTGTCTGGGTTTTCACATGCAATCACTGCCAACAAAGACCTGCAGACTACAGCTCAAAAGGAAGAAAAACTTGAGGGGAAAAAGAAATGGAGAAAGAAAAAACTCAAAGTCGGTCAGTCAGTCGCTGAATGTTGGAGGGAAAAATGATGGAAAGCGAAGAAGGACATCATCATCGCTAAGCCAGCTCTGATGATGAAGAAAGTGAGGATGTTGAACTTCAGCAACAGGTCATTAAGGCCACTCAACGTTAACTGATTTTGGACCACGATTAAATGAAAAATTACCTAATTATATTTAAACAATCACAGCTGAACAAATATTGCATCCAGTCATGTTGTGCTGTGTAACATTAAACTGTATCACATGTTTCTAATTTGTTACTTTGTCTAAATTACTTTGTATTGAGTTGTAACAAACAGCATCATAAATTATCCTATATCACATAAATATATATTGTTTTGTTACTTAATATTGTATTAAAATCACCTTATTAACATCTAACATACACAATGTAAACTTGAAAAAAACACTTTTGTGGCTTTACATTAGAATCAGGAAAGTATAGTGAAAAGTATATTGACACTTAAAATGGCTTCGACTGAGTGATTTGGTGCAAAACAAGCGGTGCTCCATGCTGTCATACTACTATTCACCTATTAATATACTCCTTCACTATGCTGTCCCATGCATACCTTTGTTCAATTAAAGTCAATTATTTAGTCTGTTACGTTAGTTTCATAGTTTTACTACCATATCTCATGTCCACCTCTGTTTATTTATGAACGGCAAAGTCCTCACACACTTACTTCTGTTAATTTTTTATGTAATTTTGACTTCTTTATCACATTTATGTATACTTCTTTTTATCTCTGAATTGCTTTAGTGCATGTACCCCTACTCCTCTCAACACTTTAATTTACTTAAATACTTCATTCACTAAACACATACATCTGTTCATTTATTAATTACTTTAGTCTATGCATACATAATTCTGGTCCCTTATTTGTCTCTACTACATTACCCCATGTACAGCTATACCTCTACTAACTTTAGAAAATGTGATCTGATTGGGCTGATTGGGCTGATACCTAAACTTTTAAATTGAGCAGAGCTCGTAATTAATACTGATCATCTCAAGCTGATTGTCTTTGTCAATTGTGGTAAGTTGAGCACACTTTATGGCAAGATAAAGATGACCAAGAGATGGAGCAGCAGCCCTGTGGTTAACATGTCAGCTGGGTGGCAATACTTTAATATAGTCAGCAATAAGAGCCCAATGGCCATTCTGAGTACACATATATGTGTATACATTTCATTTTTTAACAAGTTTAACAATAATGTTAGCAGGCCTCAGATGAAGGGAATTACATAGATGTACATTATTACGTTGTTTAATTAATTTGCTTAACAAACACAATAAACAGTGTGTAGCTGTATTGTCTACATAAATGTAAACATAGGATTGGGACTCAGAATCAGTAGATACCCGTTATTTTCAAAACTCTATTGAGACTGGGGGCCAAAAGCTGATCAGGACATCCCTACCTATTTATTTATTCATTATTTTACTGCCTCAGTCTATAGACATGTATCTCTTTTTTATCTATAAATCGCTTAAACCATGTAATCACAAACCTGTTCACTTATTTATTCAATGTAAATGAGGCTTTTTACATACATTTATTACTTCAGTCCACACAGACATAATCCTGTTCATTAATCTATTCATTCACTACTCTGGTCTAGGCATATTTACTAGTGTCCATTCATACATTACTCTAATCCTTGCACTTACACTTCTCTTTAGTCTATAGGGACTTAAATTTATGCTTAAAATCTATATTTTATTCTTTTGTTGCTACAGCATCTTACCTAGCCTTGACTGTGCTTTGAAAGGAAATGGAACAGCTGAAACTTACATTTCCCTCAATATCAATGAAGTATCTATCAGTCTGTCCATCTATCTATCTATCTATCTATCTATCTATCTATCTATCTATCTATCTATCTATAAATATATATAAATATATTCTAGGATTCTACCTTAGTATCTGCAGACAGATAAATCAAATGAAATAGGCAAAAGAGAGTAAGGACATTGCAAAAGACAGAAAGTACATTAAAAATGTACATGTTGAGGAAAATGAGGTAGCGTTAACATGCAAAATATTCAATGATCAAAGTTACAATGCAAACATCTTACAGAGTAATACACACAGAATGCAGAACAAGAGATCTGCAAGTCAGCATAATAAAATACAGAATTACAGTTCGAACAATTCTCAACTGAAGCAGTATTCCACTGGGCATACTTGGGTCAGGCTCCATTTATGTAATGCTTACCTAAGCCCTAGCATGGGGGTTAATGCAAGAGCTGCTTTTCCAATTAAAATGTATGAAAGAGAGGCTAATTGGGAGGTGCTCTTTGGGGTGGCTTGGGTGCCAGAAAGTTGTAAATGAAATGATTCTCAAAGCAAATTAATTCTGCCTGGACTACACTGTCAGTTCCCCTCACATGAAATTCTAGTAACCTTGAAAATAATGTTTCCACATTCACACTTAATTCAGCAATGTCTTGATTTAACTGTGTGGAAATGCTTTACATTAATGTATAATTAAAGTAATTGATTATTAATGCAGAGAGACATCTCTTGATAGGAAGTTAACCCATAATCAGCTTTAAAAAGTGCTATTTTAATACTCATCAGTGTGTGCAACTGGTAAAGAAGTTATACTTTCATGGAAGCACTTCCCCAATGCATTATACACTGTGCCATCTCTGTTGACTGCGCTCCAAACAAACTCGCAGGGCACAAGCTTTGCAGGCCATGAGGGATTTGTGGTGGGATGTGGGAACCCAGTAAAAAATAAGTTTTGGAGTGTTAGTACCCAGAGGTAAAAAAACTTTGCTCACCACACTGCTGTCACAGCAGAGCAGCATTTCTAAAAAGAGTCCCGCACTCATAATGTGCACAAATTGGTCCCATTGAAACCATTGTTAAAGGCTAAAAGGAAAAAAAACTCAGATCCATTGGAAATAAATAGACTCGATTCCTTAGAGACAGCGTGGGGAAATTAAGCTTAAGTGTGTGTCTGATTTTAAAATGGCCATGGAGCGCACGCAGAGGAGGTGAAATGGCAACAATTTTGTGTCATTTAGAGAATCACTTGAGGAAATTGACACTTGTTGGCTCATTAAACGGAGAAGACACCTCCACTAACCAAAGGTGTAGTGTAGATGGATCAAAAAGGAAGTCAAGCAAACAACGGAGACAAAAGAAATGTTATTTCTCTTTACATTTAAATCCATGAACAAGACAAAATCCCATCTGTGCTGTCTGAGAAACGTAAAGCAGACAAACATACACTTTGATGGAATACTTCAAAACTTTGAAGATCTAAACTTGATCATCAAAGTATTAGAGGTGGTATATTTTTAACGCTATCATGGTGATATTCTAAATTTCCTTCCGCAGGGAAAGAAAGGAGAAATAATGCGTCTCATACACTTCAATCATCTGTATTCTTCTGTCAAACTGCATACATATAACATCATTCAAGCCACTGGAGCATGTTGGTAAAAAGGAGACGAGGAGGAAGAGAGAGACAGCAAAATAGAAGAGATAAAAGCATCTAAAATGAGGACACTTGCTTGATGGAGAGATGATTGATCAAAGGCTATGCCTATAAGCAAGGACAATGACATAGATTATATCTAAAATACTTATTTTTCTGATCACCACATAGAAGTGCCAATAGGCCAATCAAATAGTTGATGACCATCCACTTAAAGCTCCTTTAGGCAGGGACATGCGCAGAGGTGGTTTTGATGTACATCACAGGAAGCCAAATGTTATTCATGTGGCCTGAAGTACATCAAGCTGTAACTGCTGTGTTGTTTGATAGAAGCAAAAATTAACACTCTTCCCATTCTTATGGCTAATGAGTAATCAAAGTCAGCCTGATGTCTCTATCAGTAATCAGGGAACTTATCAGTGCTGATGAGTTTTTGTGTCTCCTGTAAGCTTGTTCAGGCTGCAGGTTACATTGTGCCCTCAAAGACGCACCAATATGACACTTGAGGCTCAGCTGAGTGAGGCGGATCTTTAGTGGGTGATTTTCTACTTTTAGAAGCACTTCATACTTATGCTCGACAATGTTGGGACCAAATATTCTGTCAACTGCAAGGACATGCCATCGTGATCGTTTACTGCTTTTCAGTATGTATGTGCTAGTGTGTATGAGTCACAGGCAGCTCAACACGGTGAGCTTTTGATTCATATTTAAACTGGAGGATGTAACTTGGATGAGACTGCAGTAGAGGCAATTTTAGTCCTCACTCCTTTCCATGGTTGTGCTCCTATCAATGCCCCTATCCTTATTCAAAACCAATCCACTGTGTTTTTGTGCCTTTAGCTGCAATTAGCATTACTCCAATGTAATGCTTTTGCAGCCACAAAAGAGCCACAAACTGCAAATCCCTTCACAAAAATTAATATAATCTGTACAATCTAAACAAGAGCTCAAGCTCATTTAGATATAACAAGCACATATACCATTCTCATCAGAGGCAGTCAGCATTAACAATAACAAAGAAGTCAAAGATGCAATCATGGAAGATGCTAAACAGAAAATTGTGGCTCAGTTTGACTCAATTTGACCCTAACTGCACAACATCCACCAAGTGTGTCGGTGTGAGTTCAAGCAAGAAACATCAGCAACATGCTGAAACATTTTTTTATAAAGCACATGGTCTAATATCCAGGATGTCATGTGTTTGACATTGTTGCCACTTAAAACCTTTATAAGGCAACTTCTTTCCATGCAGAAAATCCACAGGAATCAATAAGGAAATTGATAAAGTATTAAATAGATAAGCAGTATTGATAATGGCATTGGTATCCAAAAAACCTATCACTGTCCATCCCTGATAATGATGACATAATAACATCTTTTAAGCTTCCCATACTGAGTGTGACGTCAAAAGAACATGACTGCTGTGTTACATTTCCTTTGAATACTGACTAGTCTGTATTTGTCTACATCAAAAGCTCACATTAAGCATTTAACAAATTGGCATCTTTATTTTCTCTGAAAAATCTCCAAATTGCCAGTGAGAACAGACGTATTTTAAGTCAACAAAAAAGCAGTTATGTGAGCTCTTCAAAGGGCATTTTAGAAGAAAGAAAGCATCACTGAATAGTCTTTTTCTCTCCAGTATTTCTGAGTTTAGAGCTTTGAGAATTCCACATACATCAGCCTCCTGACTTTCAACAGTGCCAACAGGCTACTTGAAGCTGAGATTCATGTCTGCAGCTTAATTAAAAATTAACTTGTTTTCTCCTGATTTTGAAGAAAACACTGTGTAGAGTAAAGCAGGGGGCCAAGAATGCAACAGCGGGGTGAACATGAAATTAAATTTGACAAGAGTTAACTTGACAGTGTTGGCTCAAACATTGTTTGACTGTAGAAGATAAGGAGTGAGGGGAGAAAGAAGTAAAAAGAGAAAACAGAGACAAGACATGTAAGGGAAAAGAACAAGAAAACAACAGCTTCACTAAGGGGTTTCATTTTTTTTTTTCCCAATCGACAGCTTCAAAGGAGTATAAATAATTGAGCAGCCTCACCCCATCACTTTGAGTTCTGGCCAATTATTGTGCGGAATACTTTGCCAAAAATGCTCCTGTTGCGGCATCTAAGAGGCTGAGAGGAAGGAGAGAGTAGAAGTATGGAGGAGGTGAAAGGCCAGAGAAAAGCAGACCAACAGCCCAGACGCATTCTCCTTGAACATACTGCACGACAAGATAAAAAGAAAAAATACAGACTAATTTATGTTAAACCAAGGAGGAAGTCAATGTATCAGAACCGAATGAATTACGTTTGATCTCTCCTTGTTTCAACACAATAAATGTGGACTTAACTTCAAAATGACAAGAACAAAACATGACTGCAAAGAGAGAAATCCCTCTCCCCATGTGGCTTTAAAACCAGATTTAAAAACCTAATGACCAAATTACAGGACTCCTCATAATGGAAACTGCTGGAAACAAGGTTTTATCAAGTCATTATGGGCCCCCAAAGGTCTTAATGTGTGGTGAAGTGTGCGTGTGTGGTTGCCCTTTAGTGTGGAGACATGGCGAACACCATGGCAACTCTGTCATCCCACAGCTCATAAATCAAAAACTAATATTAGAATATGAGAAATTAAGACCATATTCACGTTTTTAATAACTTCAGTAATGAACTTCGCTTCAATATCCACTGAGGAATTTGTAATCAGCCGGCCTGACAGTGTAAAAAAAACACAACCTTTTGATGGTCGGAGTAAAAAATTAAACACACCTTTTGACTTTGATCCACTTTCTTTTAACAAGAGCTGTCTAATATATTAAATATTTAACACTTTCACTGGTTTTGGGTTTTTGTTTTGATGCTTCTCTCTTTAATCAGACTAGAAAGCATCCCGGGTTGAAGTTTTCAAGCAATTTCTATAAATAGGTGACTTGATTACCACTTTGACAACAATTGCTATTTTGCCACTTAATGTCTAATGATAGATGAAACTTTGATGATGTTTTAAAGGACATAATAACTTGTTGTCATATGTTGCGAGTCAGTGTTTGTTTTTCAGAGTGAATCAAAAGCCTTATTTAGCATTGAAAGGGATATTTCTGTGTTTTTATGTGAGGTCTGTCAATATGACATGTATAAGGCACAGTAGATGCTGGTCAGTGTGGCCCCTATGGTAATAAAAAGCTGAAGCAGTGACACATTAGCAAAGGGGCAGGCTTCATCGCATTTAGCTCATTAGCTCATTTTAGGGGGAAGTGCCTTTAAAGTCAATAACAAGGAAAAGTGTCAGCAGCATTTTGAGGTCCTATGTCCTGCAAAATCCATTTTCTTTGCTTTTAATGTTGTTAGAAGTGTAAGCAGAAGAACATGATACTTTTCACAAAACAGAGAAATGCACTATGTCTCTTAAAAGAAAATGCCCCTAATATCGCTCTGTTTTTCCCTTCCTGGGATTTATTATGTCATAACTATACAGCCTCCACCTACATTTGTGTATCTGCCCATAACAGGCAGATGCCATGACTGTTTTGAAAGTTTGTCCTTGGCCTGTAGCCCCTCCTCCTCTCTCTTATAAGGCATCCTTTGGGCATCCAATCAGCCTTCCGATTTAAGCGTTTCCAGAAGGAAGGGAAAAATAGCTGCATGTAATCCTCTATAGAGATAAAGTTTTCTTTTTTTTTTTACTTTGATGAAATCCTTGCTTAACAGACACCCAAGACATGATGTTAATGGTCAAACACCAGGACATGGAACTTTAAACATTTTTCTTTGCTATACTCTGCTATCAGGATGTCACTACTTCACAATGCATTTAATGGGGGGACTACTTTCAGCTAATTAAATGAATAACGATGGCTGTGCTTATTTTACGCTTGGCAAATGTCATTATTCAGTCAGCTGCTGCTGCAGGTAAGTTATCTTTCTCTAACAAAAGCAGCCATAGTTAGATCGCACAACCTCTGATCCGAGTTCAGTTCTAATTTTGACTTCCCAAGATCTTAAGAAAAAATAATGTAGATAAAATGATCATTGAAAAAACAGATAATTACTTTATGTATGCATGAATTTTTGATGTTGTCAGAATACAGAGGACATGATACCACACATACTGTGATATGCGCAAACTGTGGAGATCGACTATGCCCTGTACAGAACTCCTGACAGTTTTTTTGTTTTTGGTTTAACAAAAACAACAGAGACAATGTTGATGGAGCCAGCTACAACATAAAACATCTTAATTCCAGGTCTTAAGAGATCTTAGAACTAATCTAAAATAACAAATGTGTCCTGCATCATTTTGTTTGGCTCCTGCTGCCACTTTCTGAACTGCACCATCTGTAATATTATGAAAGGTTAATTTCAAAACTGCTGTCATAGAATGAGGGGCTAAAAAATCCGTATCAATAAACATATTGGCAAGGAGCAGGAGACGATACAGTCCCAAATGGATATTTTAGCACATGCTTTCTATTTATGTGTTTGCTTATTGTATTTATTGGTTAGTTTTTAAAGCATTCATTATTTGGTAGTGTAAAAAGTGTTCAAGTTGAAAAAAAATGCATGAGAAGCAGATGTCATGAAATTAATGTGCAATCAAATTTATCTAAAAGGATCTGAATATTTATCAACAATAATTGTGATTCTGATTTTTGCCATAATTAAACAGCCTTGGGTCCCATCGTACCTTTAAACAGTAATCAAATGTTAATTTGGGGGGGAAAATCAGCAGTATAAGCTAATTTAATGAGTTTATATTAGTTATCATTGGATTATGATGTGTTCAATGTCAGCTGAAGGAAATGACCTCAGGCCAGAGTTAATGAAACATCATCATGATGCATTCAAATCTCAGATCAAGAAAAATACATTTCAGGTCTAGGCAGGAAAATACAGCTCTTTTGAGAAGAAATGTGTTTATTTTTGAGTATCAGAAGTTGATATGTAGATAAAATTCTGACCCATTTAGCTTTCAAAGTGGTTTTGACAAGGACTTGGATTATTCAGGAGTATCAATAAGGGTGTTGAAATTCAAGAAAGGTACAATTCCAATCCCTTTGAAAGACAGTAAGTTATGGCCCCCTAGATGTCTGATTAGATATTTGTAATATATATGAAAAAAAAATATCATCATTTGGGTCTGTGAGTGTACCACATACTGCCAACTAATTTCACAGCTATCCTAAAAAGACAAAAAAAGGGAGAAAAACTTAAATGTACTTGCTCAATGCGCTAACCAATCGTGACAAAGCCTCAGTGAGACTTCACACATTACAGCAGCTTTTACCCACATATACGCTCACATAAATATCTGTCCATCTGCACACAAATTTCATGCAAACTTGCAGACAAATACAGACAGACACAAACAGGGTGGCAGGCATTATTATGGTTGAGGTGGTGGGATTTATTGAGCCATCTTTCTTTCTCTTTTGATTAAAAACGTCTCCTTCTCACCCTGATTTATGGGTGTAAATGGAAAAGGATGGAGGGCAGAGAGGGAGGAGAGAGCGAAGGATGTGAGAGGAAGGGATGACATCATGCTTTGAGCCGGGCGACAGGGTGGCTACCAGTGTGCGTGTGCATGTGTTTTTGTGTGAAGAGAGAGAAAGTGTTGATAAGTGGAGGGGGGGTTGTGTCTTTGTCCCAATCCAATCCTCTCAGTCCAGCAGGTGGGAGTGATTATAATTGGACAAGTGCACCACTGGAGTGTGTGCGTAGTGTGGTGTGTGTTTTTGGCTGTGTACGTAGGCGTGAAAGACAATCAGAGAGAAAGAGAGCTGAAGTAGGCAGTGAGCGTGTGCATATATTTGCACACATAATGGAGGGGAAATGCTGTGTGGCCTCAAAGTGATGAGAAAAAGATGCCAGAGTTTTTGTTTGTTTGAAGACATGAGAGAGAATTAACATCAGTATGAATATGAGCGTGAGATGATGAGACAGAGGGAGAGAGAAAACAGAGATCATGTCAACGGGCAGAGCAGACGAAAACTGGCAGAGACTTACAGATGGGGAGGAAGCCCTACTATAAATGTATCTCTAAGTGTGTGTGGAACTCGCAGGAAGTGAAATCTAATATCCAACGAGGATGCAGCAGACTGCTGACAGTTTTCCACACACAGTATGTAAAACCTACCACCAGGGGGCTCTCAATCAACACAGTAACAAAAGATGATGACTAGAGACTGCAAGGATGTCCACATGGAGACAAAGTTAGTTTTTAATCATATAGGTGTTTCACACGGATACAATGTTTTGGGTGCCTGAAAAAATGCATTTTTGAGAACAGGTCCCAGAGTAAAATAATTTGAAAATGCCGGCATTGTATTCTAGCATGTACAACGAGTATGGAGCTTCAGAAATGTATATACTTTATTTTTTATTTAACCTTTATTTAACCAGATAAAAGACCAATGGAGCTCAAGATCTCTTTCACAAGGGTGACCTGGCTAAGAGGTCAGCAGCACACGTCATGAAAAAAGACATACTAAATGGTGGTAATATACAATACGTTAGAAAATACATATTTTTTGTGAGTGCAAGATTTTGCGATAAAGCTCTGTAAAATGATGACTTCATAGCCCAATCTCTTTCTTAAACCTAATGTTAGCCCCACTCTGCTCAAAATTATCAGTAAACGCTGAGTTGGCTTGTTACTGTTGTTATATTCTACCAAATCCAGACCAAAATGCACCGCTTTTTGGTTTGCTTGCCCCTTGGTCCTTATTTTGTTCCGATGTTTTACACATCCACCATGACCCAAAATCGGGTCCATTTGGAAACAAACTGAGAGCCCTTTTTTTCGGCGCACCAGAGTTTGGTTCTGAGGTCCACACTGGAGCTCGTTTGAGCTTTCTCTCCACCCCAAATGAACTCAACTTATATATTAAAAAAAAAAAAAACGAATCAGAGTTTGTTTGGTCCTGAGGAAGCCTGTTAGATGTGAAAGCCCCCCAAAAGCTTTTTGAAAAGATGACTATTATTATATTTTTGCCAATATCCAGTTTACTAATATTTCCATACTTTTTTGGGTCATACCAATAAATACAGGGATATGAGTGATCACTAGGAAGCATATGAATCCTTACAAAACACCCTCATGTACCTAAATGTACTTACTGCCTTAACTGCCATGAACTTATAGTTTCACTTCAAGAACTGTAGACAATTATATTTTCATAAAATATTGAAGCAGAGGTGGGCTGAGCTGGCAGTGACTCTACTAGTTGACTTAAACTTGTCTTGTTAGGCAATACTGCTGCAGTGCTCAGGGCTAACCTAGATGGAAATTCAAGTTACAGGGAGAGCTTGGGCAGCAGAAGATGCAGCCAATGGCAAAAAACAATTGTGATCCATCACAAATAAGCAACACACAGCGGCAGTGAGATACAGACTGAACTGCAGCTTTTAGTGACAGGTCCCTCGACTTCATATCACAGTCTCTGACGAAACATGTGTTTCCACAGCAACGGTAATGTTTGGTCTGTCATGTCATCTCAGTCAAGGCAGTAAACAAGAAATATTCTGTAGCAGGATTTCTCTGACTTTACAACATTTTGAAAAATATGTGAGGGACTGCAGTATGCAACAAAAAATATGGCATCATATCATTCTTTTTTTTAATTTAAGTCAACATTTTAGGTGTGGATTTTCAAAAAAATCTTCATACTGTATCTTTAAACCAGGGTAAGCAAACAGAAGATGTGAGTTTAAGTTATAAAAGGAGTCCAAGCCTTCTGGAAAACTCTATAAAAACTGTTTAAAAACGAAGAGCCTCTGCACCTTTCCTTTACTTTCATTCATGAATTATTGTGTGGTTGTCGCATTGGTAAAACAGAAAAGTCAAAAAAGAAGTATAACAAAGGCATCTGTTTGACAGCTGCCTGAGAGCAATTTCAGATGTTTTCAGGCAGCTGAGCTGAAAGACACTCAAATTATGCTTCCAGACACTCAAACCACCACGCAATCAGCAGCAGACAGCTCCGTTTCAACAAGAGACAAAAAAAGTCCTCCTTATGCTTTCTTAAACCAACGAGGAGACACACGACTCAGTGAATGTCAGAGACTGAGAAGAAGCAAAACACTGACAGATGGTACACTGTGAATATGCAGTTTGTCCTTCCTGAAGTATACAGAACAATCTACCTACAAGGAAAAAATGGTGATTGCTCATATTAAAAGTTCTGTACACTTTTATAAATCAAATTCAAGACTTTCTGAGGCCTTTTATGACCCAAACTGTGATGATGAATACCTATTTGAACACCACAAGTTTGCTATCAGTAAGTTATTTTTCTATAACGCACTAGATGCTGATGCTGAGATCTACAAAAGTATCAAGTCTGACTGTCAAATATTGATGCATAATGAGACAGTGAGGAACACTGCCCTCTTAAAAGACGAAGAGAGACACAACATTTAACAAACAGTTCCAAAATGAAGCACCAAAATTGTGACTTTTTTCTGTTCAAGACAAATTGGACAAGTTGATATCAGTATCACTTATTCCTATTATTTTTTTCCTATTTATAGAGAAAAAATGCAAATTGATCAGTAACTTTTTTATTTTTTTAAACTCTGGTTTTGATTTAAATATTTTATAAGTCAGCAAAGTCCTTGAATCTCAGTGTTTGGTCAAGTTTAGACACAAAATTGTTGCCTCTGTCAAACAGTAATGCGACAACTCGACACTAGTAACCATTACAGATCCATTTAATTCAGGGGTGTCCAAACTATAGGCCAGGGGCCAAACAACGGCTGCTGTGCATTTAAGGTTGGTCCGTAGCAAACTTCTGGTATACAAAATAGGATAAAATAATAGCGATGATAAAGGCTGTTTTTTAGCATTTCAAATAACTGCACATTTCTTATCCTGTGCTAGATTGGTATAACTAACTCTAACACACCAAAAGTAAGGATATAAAGTGGCCTGATTATCTTAACTTTTTTTGTACGTGTCACTTAGTGAAAAAAGTTTGTGCACCTCTATTAAATGGCATTTACTATGCAGCCACAATGCCTCCTAACCTGGACATGAACAAAGGATGCTGGGTAAATGGTGTGTAACTAACAGACAGCATTGGCAGCATGTTGTAGGAACAGCATGGTTTGGCAGTATTTTGTATACAGAAATATGGAGATCAACTTGTAGGTCAGATTATACTCACCAATAACCACTCATCCAAAGCTGTGAGTAACCACTTTATTAAAGTTTTAAACTGAAAATAGGACTGAAAGCTACCAGTGCAAGAGCTGCTACCAGCAGCATTAGCTTCACTTCGCTCAGCAAACCATCATAACATTGTTGACCTGCTGATGTTGTGATCACCTGACATACCGGTTGGACTGTTCCACATATCCACAGGATATATTCATAAACTGCAGAAAGAGTTGGACATGTGACCATGTGATGTCAGTCTCATTATCGAAGGAGCCTTTGAACGTTTTTGATGCATATCTGTAGATGTTACCATGTCATCACAACCAAACTTTAGCTAAGCAGACTCACTGATGTAGAGGCCATGTTTAGGTGGGACTTAAGGCCGTCCAACCATCTGCACATGTCAATCACGTCCCTTAATTTCAAGACCCAAAATCCCAAATAGAATAAAAATAAGCTTGGGGTGAGTAATTCCCCCCCCCCCATCCAGTGAGAGCACTTGGATGTATTACAAATTTAGACCAAAGATCTTCTTTAAACCAGAATGTAAACATTTTTATTTAGGCTATAAAAAAATTTCTGTCCCCCAAACACAGTCTATAGCCTCCAGGGTTCCTGCAGCCAGCCTCAAGCAGACACTTGGGGAATCACAGTTTTTCAGCCCTGGACGTTACCACTTGGATATATTTCACAAGTCCTTCTGACAGCATCCCACAGAAAGAGATTGGGAAGGGGAGAATCTTTCTATACTGGAAGGTGATTGAACAAATGTTTTTACACATTCATTACAAGCTGGTCAGAGGCTTGGAGTATCTTTTCTTAACTAAACAGTGCTTATCTACAGCCTCTTTGTCCTCAGAAGAACACTGAAGAGCCTGGTCATTTTCTAACTCTAACAATAATTTTAGCTTGAAGCTTTGCAAGACTGATCTTACTAATGACAAACCTGGTATCTGGTGATTCCAGCTGTTTCTCAAAGTTAAAGTTATCAAGTGAGAAACACAGGTTGTTCCATTATTGACCACTTTCTAAGTGCTTTACAAAATTTTGGATTGGTCAGATTAATAGGTCAGCAAACTGAACATCCAAACTAATACAAACAGGGTTAACAGTGCACATGTTTTACAATATTCCACAAACATATTCCCTTTCACCAGACACAAGCAGAGGAATGTCTGAACAATAAAACCTAAGGGAGAGCCTCCCCACCTTGCCATCAGTCTTGGTTCTGTTTCTGTGCACAGCCTCCTCTTTGTTTTGTCTCCTTAATGCTGCTCTAAGCTTGTCTTAACAGAGAAATGGTGCAGAACAAATCCTGAGCAGGAGTTGACAGGGCGGGATAAGAGACTGCTGATGTCCCTCTAACACGGTCAGTTATGGAGGACAAATTATACAAACAAGCATCACACGGAGATGAAAAGCACTCCATGAGATTCAAGATTTAACATTGTCCTGGTTTCTTAGCAGTATGAAAATTGAATTCACACACTCAGTTAAATGTCCTTCCTTTTTGAAAGAAATCATTGAGATCTTAGTCCTCTCTTTGGTGAGTTACAGAGACAATTTTACTTACAAGTCAAACCTAGCTCTTGACATTCCAGTGAAATTCTTGTTTCTCTCTCTCCCTCTGCAGTAACCGAGACAGTCAATAAAACAGACCTTTTGGAGATGAAAACAGCCTTTTCAAAATGAGATACCAAAAATGTGAGAGAGAAATACTGGCAGACACAAGACGGAAAGGAGAGGTAGACAAAGTCTCTCTATTAAAGACTCTGAAGGAAAAGTTCACTTAGTTAACACATGTCCACAACCTTTCCACACTCCTTTCTCTTTCTAATCCATGGATCAAACATGACTGATAAAACCTCTAAAGGACAATACCTAGAAAAGATGGCCACTCTGCTGTGATACTTACATAAGGCGTGGGAGTCTGTGAGCAGCAGCGATAGCAGCAGAGTTGTGACAGGCAGCAGGAGTTGCAAGGAGAGGCGAGAGGTGCCACTGGTGGCCATCTTGGCTCCAGGAGGGGAAGGGGGGGGGATGGGGGGGTGGGGCGGGACCGATCTTCGACCTGGCTGGAGAGCCGAGGCCCTGACTGCGCAGGGATGGCTGGGATCTTCACGCAGGATGGCTTGGCACTCTGTGAAAGGGGAGAAAGAAAGAAGGAAAGGGCAATTAGACTGTTTTTATTGAATTTTATTGTCTTACATTATTTTTAAAAATATTTGCACACATGTATCCAGCATCTCAACCTTCACTTCATATACTGGATCACTGACAGAAAACATTCACATACAGTCAGGAAATGGTTCATTACATGTATAAAATGTTTAATGTGATAGCTAAGGTTGAAAGAAAATGATGAGAAAAGACGTTTATGTTTGAAAATACATGAAAAAAATCAGAATATGGAAAAATAAAAAGAAATGTGTGGGCTATGTTTGGATCATTAATATGTTTATTGGTGATTATATTAGTCAACCCATTCAGTACCAGTACCATTCTTGTAGAATGACCCCGATCTGCAGATATCTGGTAATAAAACAACATATCTAATGACCTGTTGACTACCTGTTGAGAACAGCAAATGCTTTCCACTCTCTTTCCTTTTGACATTTTATACACTTCAAAAAATGCTTGAGAACATTATTTTGGTATATATTTCTTCCTCTTTAATAATGCAAATTTGTGTTACACATTGCTGGAAAGCCTAATTAGTCACCTTCCCAACGAGGTACAACTTGCATAGATTGTGCATTTGTGGAAAAAGCAATACAGCTTAATGTGTGGGTAGCACCTCAAAGTGCCAAAATCCCTGAAATAATTAACTCTTGTTTTAAGCTTCAAGTGCTGCCAGATGTGTACCAGTCACACCTAATTTTGTATGCATCTCACTTTAAAGTGAATACAAGTACCAAACAATACAGAGCTAATCAGTTTGCTATCAGATTCTAATATTTGCTTCTATCTGATTATATCGTTCAATATATTGGTCTGAACTAAAACGTCCCAATTTCCTTGATTTAGCTAAATTTTCACTTTTCTTAATTTCTAATCAAAATTGTTGAACACCTCAGAAACCCTAAGATCATACCAAAAACCACAAATGCAGCAGTGCAATATTATATCAGCATTTCAGCCCCCATCTCAGCACCTATTGTCAGTAAATAAGGACACAATATTTTTATAGTCAATAGACTCTGACTGGTGCAAAGATATAGGGAAGTTAAGATGCTCAACTTATGTGGAAAGTCGGCAAAAAGGTTTTTCCCATATCAATATGGCATGTGGCTTTTAATTTTAAGTCCATATAGCCACTCTGTCCTTTCCACAGACTCTCGTTGCCACTGCCACATAAATGGAAGGAAGGTAATAATGTGTGGTTGACACTACATAAGAAGCAAAGCATGGCCTCCCTATTTCACAACCCCCCACCCCTCCCATCCTGCGACCCTTAATTAGCGGAGTCACTGTTGTCTGCCTTACCTTTTTCTTTCCTAATCACAAGATCTTTTCGTTATTTGCTTATCTCATTGCCTTGTAATTACACAGGCACTCAGTGATATTCCAGGCACCGTCTCTTTGTTTTAGAGAAATTGCCATTAATCCCCTGAGCTGAAGGGAGGGACTGGGGACGCCTGCCACCTCACACAAATACTCATGCACGTTTCCTCTCATTGATATGTCTGGTGTAGCACAGGGCTTCCGCCAATGGTTATACATATTTTTTTTAATTAAGAGGACACGAATTAGGAGACAAAAGAAAGAAATAGGAGAGATACATGACGTAAATGTAATGAGATTGCCTATTCTTTCCTTTTCATTTTTGTCATGTATGATATGAAACTGACACCCACATGCATGAAGTCTAGATGATAAAGAAAGCATTGATGGTATAAAACATGGACACAGTGTCAGTGAAGTTTAACATTGTTAACATTTCTGGGACGAGGAAATGAGAAAAGTGACTGAAAGTTTTGACAGAATCTTTTGGATGAATTAATAAATTAAATGCATGTTTTGCTTTATGCTGTGAAGTCAGACTGAAGTGTTTTTTAACATGTGTGATAGACAAGTCATTTGCTGCCATTTAAAAATGTGGTTGCATTCATCCAAATTGAGATTGTGATTATAATCTTTTAAATTATGCAGCCTTAATAAACATTACTCTTGATAAATTCAAAGAGATGAGCAATAGAAAAAAAAGCTCTTTATTAAGTGTGTGCCAATTAGGAAACAAGCTATATGTACCAAAACCATGTCTTTAAACAAGCTGTCGATGTGGTCATTTCTGCTGTAAATATTATAATTTTAACATGAGCGTTTATAGGGCCTCCAGGCCTTTAACAACCAGCCTCTAGTGGACACTTATAGAATGACTGTAACTAGTTAAGAGGGGTAGATATCAGAAGTCTGACAAAGGTCCCGTTTACACGACAACGAAAACAGACGAAAACGGAGAGTTTTCATGGCATTTTCGCCTTCCGTTTACACAAGAACGGTGTATGGAGTGCCTGAATCCGCAAACTTTTCAAACCAGGGTCCAGAGTGAAAAGTTTTGAAAACATTTTCGTTTCCATGTAAACAAGATTAAGAGAAGAGAAAATGCTGACATGCAGCACATGCGCAGTACTCTTTCACATGAAGGCTGCGATCGCATTCCAGGAACAACAAGAACAACATCTTCGGCCGTCTACCGAGCAACATGTGTGCTGCTTACTGTGCTCTGTTTGTTATCCAGACAGAAATATCCAGACACATTTGTTGTCCAGACAAGAAAAGAAAAAAAGTTTGTCTTCACCGGAATGCGTACGCCTGTTCTAACACTGCTGTTTCACTACAAACCGACATCGCCATCTACTGGCCTGGCATGTCCTCACAGCGTTTTCAGTCGTTCTCGCATCTCCATGTCAACGCGGAGCACTTTTGAAAGCACAAAGGAAAAACCTTTCTGTTTCTGGTAACAATGTTGTCGTGTAAACGGGGCCAAAGACACAGGGAATTACTTTTTGTGCTTAAAAGGTTGTAAGATGGTACTACTTGTGCATATAGTATGTCATAGAGTGGTGCAGGGATGACACAGTTTTGTAGGTCAACCAGGAAGTTAGCATCAAGCTGGTTCCTTCAACTTAAAACTTTTGAGACGTTTCACTGTGTTCTTGGATCATTGCTGATAATAAGGTCTGTGGGGACTAAAAATTCATGAAACATACAAATTTTGATCATGATAGTCTTCATGAATGAACATAAGTTTCACAAGGTTTTAGGCTTAAATGTAATTGGAGAGAGTAAAAGCTACTTTTAAGCTATCTTAAAAAAACTACAACATGTTGGTCCAACTTAGAAGCAGTTACTACACGTCCAATGTAAAATACAACCCTTCTATGAGAATTTCCTCTTAATTGAATAACCCGATCATGTTGGTGCCCATGGCTGTGGCAATGGTGCATGTATTGTTTGTTTATTAATAAAATTATCCCATCCATCTTTACAGTCCTTGTTTGAAGTTCTTTTAAAAAGACATTAACATTTAAAATTAAAAAGCGGGGCAAAATCAGGTGCATTTTATGTACCAAATGAAACAGTCGGTTTTGTTCATCATGGTCCCTATTTCAGATATTTATCTGAAAAGCTATTCTAAAACCCAACATACTTTCTGCCATAAGAACCATAAGCCAATTCACTTCTGCCTTTTTGATTAATTCCTCTCTTTAATGTGGATAGAACTCAGGCCCACCAGGAGGCTGCAGCTCACACTTTTTGAAGCACTGCATTTGAGCAACTATTCTGACAGGTTGGAAGTGATTTTCTGTGCAAAGGTTCAAAGAGTTTTTATCCGAAACAGACACTTTCAACTGTCCCTGAACACCTCATAAAAATCCTAACCTGCTAACTCTACACGTCGCCTTTGACAAGTGCCAGACGCTGAAATGTGAAGTGTATATACTTCAAAAAATAAAATGACTGAAAGACAGTTGTAATCTCAATCATTCAGGTTCAGGAGAACAAAGACTAAGGTAAAGTGGCAGACAACTTGTAGACTGTTGCGGTGGATTGAAGGGGAGACCAGCCAGAGAAGATCCATCTGGGATAAAACGGTGATTATGCTAAATATTGATAAATTGCCAGGGGAGGGGAACAGTTAGTATATGTTTGTGTTTTACAGGTCTGCATATGTGTCTGCGGCCTTGAGAGCAGCAGATAACCACAGCTAATTGCAGTGTAACCCAGCACCTCAGACTGCAAGCGTATTTAAGCGCCCCACCCTTCACAACCACCAGACCACGCGCCTCTGCTGGCTACATGAAACAGACTGACACGTGCATGCAGGCAAACTTAAAATAAAACCACAAATGCATTCAGCAAAACCAACAAACATATTCAATATGAATCTGCTAGCCTTTAAAAAACACTCTTTTTTGTCAAAATGGAGAGATTCAAGAACACACGCGTCTCAAAAAAAACACAAAAGCAGAGATCCACAATAGGTCTTTTGTGGCAACGCCATACTAGAAAGGAGTGGGTGTCTCTCAGAAGCTAAGCTCATCTTTCAACACAATACCGTACACACACGACCCACATGTGTGTCCGTACTTGTCTTTTATTTTTTCCTTTTTTCTTGTCCTGGGGGTCGGGTGATGTCACGGGTCAGAGTGAAATACAGACATATGAGGAGAGGGGAGGCAGAGAGTGTCGTATTGTCTGTGGTGCTTGTGAATGATGTCTCTATTGTTCTGACTGTAAACACTTGTGAAGGTAGGGGGAGCCTTGCCATGCCTGTAGGGAATTACTCTATCTAAGCTCACAACATGCCTAGGTTATGATTTATGGCCTTTCCCTTAAGGCACGGCTTTCTATCTTCACCTTTGGTTGCTATACACACTTCACAACACAATTTCAACAGCTATTGTGATGAAAGGCTCCTCAAAACATATCCTGAGGTAGGCCTCACTGTAACAATAGACACTGCCTATATAGGTCAATGCATTCTTCTCTGAACTGTGGATACAACAGGCTATAAATAAAGAATTTAAATACAATGCAACAAAATAGGGCTGATCATTTCTGACCAAATGATAATAACAATTATTTTGATCAATTTTGAGATCTAATTAACAATCATTATAAACTTTACAGGGAGATTTTTTTTAAAGTTTACTGTCTATTTAAAGGCGTAAGACACACTTGCTGTTTGCCCTTACATTTGCATGTGTGTCAATTAGCATTTCAACCACTCGTTTATGTACAGCCCTTGCCTATATTGACGCTCACTACTATAAAAAAAATGAGTGATAATTGTTATTTTTGGATCAATAGGACAAACTCAGGCAACTGATGCATTTCTTCACTGTGAATGACATAATTCTTTAGATTAGATAAATATTTTTTATCTAATGTACTGTACTCTGAATTTTTTAAATGCGCTTTATATATAGAAATTATTATAATAACTGCACATTGTTTAATGAGTTGTTTTGTTCATCAGTAAGTCATCAGTTTGTACAGTTACTCACTGGAAAGACAAACCATTTTTTTATTTAATTTGTTTAACAGGTCTAAACAAAAAATATCTGTAACCAGCTAGCTTATGAGGCATCTTTATGACTGTGCAGCAACAATGGCACATCATACAGGTTTAGATAATTGTGGACCCTTTCTATCAGCTTGTCCTCAAAACTTTGTGTTATTATCTATTCTTTGAGCACTGGTTCTATGAATTATATGTATACTGTTGCACTACCCTGCATCATGTTAACTTGAGCCGAGGAAACACATCTCCTGCTTCTCGCCTTTTGCCTGAGCGTTACGAAAACCAAAAATCTGCCTCAACATTTCTGAAAGAAAAGCCAGGGAGAACTTTCTGGTGATAATAAAAGTCCTGACAGTGACCTAAATATGACAAAATAAGGGTGGTAACATTTGTATGACATTACAAACTGCTGATAAATTCTGTTTATAGAGTGCAAGGTGAGGGGGTTTAAATCCTATATTGCTTAATAAAGGTTAATTCAAGGGTCTGTATTGGGCTCTTGATTGTTTACACCGTAATCAACAATATTCATTTGGTCAATTTCACCATTTCTCAATATATATATGTTTTTGGTTTCTATAAAATTTTTGAATTTTTGTTTTCTTAATCTAGTTAGATTTCATTATGCAACCTGTTGTATGATGACCTCATAAACTTCTTTGTATCCTTGTACTCAAAGTAAAAGTCTTCAGCCAATTTGTTTAAAAAGGTTTACGTATGATAAGCTTGAGTTTACACCTTGTTATTTAGTTTAAAACCTTAACTAACGTACTTTTAATTTAATATCTTAACCCTTTAAGTGAATAAACTGGAATAAATCACTTTTCAAGCGTCAGCTGTCAGGTGTTAGCAACTTGTACTTACAAGTCCAACAATAACAGGGCCAAATCAGCATCGGTCGGACATCCCTCCTTGTCTTTCAGCTCACGCCAGTGAGTGAACGCAGCGCCAATGTTTATCCCTGTCTGGGCATTTAGCTTGTTACTCTCCCGCTTTCTTTTTGTCATCTCCTCCGATAAAACTTTTATTTTCTTTGGGTTTTTTGCTGCTTCCGCCATGATAACAACTCTACATTTAGCTTTTCTTCTCCTTCTTTTAATTTCCGGCAGACTAGTATACACTAAGGTGTACTGTTGCCCTCCACCGGACTTTAGCGCTGATTAGTCAGCAAATACATATAGCGTTCACCTCGACTTCCATCTTTTAAATGAATCGGGAAGGAGGGGGAAGTGACGCATGCTGTAAAGCAGTCAAAGCTGTAAAAAATTTGTAGTTTTTAGTGTGGAAGTGTTTCCACCATCCACCTCGAAGTTACATAGTGCCAGTGAAGGCGATACAGACCCCCTTAGACCATGACAGAGGTGTCATTCAACTTGTTGTTAGGTGATGTACCATCACAATGACTCTAGAAATATTATGTTAAGGTGGAAAAACTACGTAGTGCTGCTTTAAATTACAGAGGAAAAAAATCCCCAACAGCCACACACAGTTTTCAATGAGCAGAGCATGCTCTTCAAATGTCAATAATCACAGTAATTCAGGCTTCTTCAATTGTGTTAAACCCAAAATTGTGAAAACGATGTAAATCATGTAAGTGTTTAGCTCTAAAACCAAACACACTATTTGTTTGACCAATGCCAAAGAGTTAGGAGGATGAAAACCTCAATGAAGAAAAAGTTTATTCTTGAAATCAAACACAGCTCAAAAGAGAAATACCACTGACACTAAAGCATTCCTTTACTCAAAGGAGAGACATGATACAGGAAGCACAGCATGTCTCTACTGCTATTATCACCTCCATGGGAAAACCTGTCAACTCTCGCTAAAAGCACTCATCACTTTCCCCTCCAGACATCAGCTGGGAGTATTAAGCATTCTGGCAGCAATTGCAGAGAGGCCAATCGATTGATAAACCCCTCACCATTACCTCAGCAGCTTTCACATCATATGCTGTGATTGAGAGGAAACTGCTAATGGTCACGTTTTGTAGCTTTCTGTGTGACAAGGATGACTTGACAACTTCTATATTTCTGTTTGAGCTTGGTAGCCACAAGAAAGATGAACATTTGAGCAGAAAAGCAATTCCTTTGTGCTAATCACAGCCTTCAGCAGCAACATACTAAAATACTACCCAACCAAACAATTTTTGGACTTTGTCTGACGTCAGCAACAGTCTTTATACAAAGGATGTAGATCTTTCAAGTTAAGATCAGAGGACATTTAGAAACAGTCAAAATAGAACAAATTTAGTCCCATGGCTATGCAAAGGCTAAACTCATCAGTCAAGAGCACCTGCTGCCATTTTCAACGCTACATTTTCTTGTAAAGATAAATAGCTTTCTTTGTGGCTTTTTGGCCACAAGTTTTCCATCAAGACCACTTTCAGCAAGACCTCTCAGAATTGTAGATGGGTCTACTTGGATCCCACTCGTTTCTGCCAATTCTGAGGTGACGATACTGCTGAATATCTTCAAATGCCAATGTATATTGAGTATGACGCACCTTTCATCTGCCACACTAAGGTTCTTTACCTGGCCACTAAGTCTATGGTTCTTGCTTGTCCCCCTTTCTTTTTGCTTCTTCAAAAGAGCTTGAACAGCACATCTTGAAACTTCCCTCTACTTTAAAATTTCTGCCTGGCAGAAACCTTGCTAATGTAGCATATCTACCTTGTGTCATGTTGCTATGCTTAGCCTTGCCATGGTGTATGACTTGTGAAAAGTCTTCCAAAACCTCATCATGGTAGCAGAGTTCTGCTTTTCCTCACCCAGTTTTAAATCGCTTACATAGCTGTTTCTGTTTTAGTTAATGCCTGATAACTCTTGACTCTTTGGGCCCACAAGGTAATTGAAGCAGTTCTAAACATTGACACATGATCTGATCTTTGCATACCGTGCTGCCTGTTACATTGAATTTTAAGTGTAGTTTATCTGAGCGTCCAAAGTAATGTCATTCAAAGCTTACTGATGGAAATGTCTCCCCTCCAAAAGGACAGAAAATATGTTCCATCAGACATGAATTCAATTTCCCTGCTCTGTACTATAGGGCTTCCCCTACACATGGTACTTAATGGCAGGTGCACCTTGTTTGAAATTCCTTTGACACAGATCTCTCAGGATGGAGTGTAAGGTAACAAGCAGTGAAGCTGGGAGGTAGATACACACTGGGGCATTTACATAATAGTCCTGCAGTTCCATGCAAATTCATGTGATTCCCCAGCAAACATCTGCAATGCAAGCATAGTTTAGTATGCATGAGCTCGAGGATGGAGGGGAAGGAGAGAGGAAATGGGGGTGAGGAGGGGAAGTGGGTGAGATGTAGAAAAGAAAACAGAGATGGAGGATTTGAAGGACGACCAGTTTTGATCGGTGGGATATATTTAGAAGCCAAACACACCTTTATTCTCTCACACAAACACACACTCCTCTTGTTTGCTGCCCATATACCGGAAACCATTTGCATAGCTTTTAGGTAACCCCTTTTTATCTTATAGTAGATTTTTCTGTAAATACAGCCAATATCCTGATGCAGAAATCTAAAAAGGTGCAGCGAGAGAGACTGAGAAAGAAAAGGTAGAAAAACCTTTGCAGTGACATGCGGACTCGATACTTTTAGGATTTCAGCTTTTGAAAAACAGATGGATGCCAGGGATTGTTTTATAACTGAGGTTCAGGTCCAATATGCTTCTCAGAAATACAAATACACTGATAAAAACAGGTATATTACAGTGGTAGCCCTCTTAAACACAAGTTCACACTTAACTATTAAGGACTATAGAAGATCCTCTTAAAAATAGTACAGAGGAAACCAACACATGAACAGGGAGACCATGCAAACTCCACACAGAAAGACCCTGGTCTACATTGTGGGTCGAACCAGCGCATGAACCTGCTGTGCCACTGTGCCACCGTGCCACCTTTGCAGTATTATTTACAGCATAAATCCAACATACAAATATCATCTCCATACAAATACAAACACTGATACAGTGAATGGACCTGTATGCCTCACCTTTGTGTTGCTATTCTTTGGGTTTTGAATCAATGACAGAAGGTAAAACTTTGTAGCTCGGGGCAGAAGCATAAAAACTTCATCTGAGATGAAACACTAAAGAAGGCGAGACAGCGGCTGAAGGTTGAAAATAAACAGCAGATAGCAGGTCTTAGAGATGGCCATGAAACAAGTCTGTACTCTCAGAATAGTCTTTTTTTGCCATCAAATTTCACAGCAGACTATTCAATTGACTGTTTTTTATATATATATTTCAGCTTGATCCATTGCAGCAGCAGATTAATTTTCCCTTTATTGTAAAATCCTAAATAGAGTGTTCCTCTTGCCTGAAACATAAAAACTCACTTGTACTACACAACAATCAGCAAAGGGTTGCCATTGTGAAGTTGGGGGAGGTCAGTCAGGACACCCAGGGTGCATTTTCACCAAGCAGTTCAGTTCAGTTCAGTCTGGTGTGAAACAAAATTATTGGTGTTCCAGCTGTTAAATGTTGGAAAAGGTACTTTAATAACTGTTTTTTATGGTCCTACTTTTTTGGCATCCTTCTGTTGGGGTACAAAACATACTGATGCCACCCCAAAGGATGGAGCTAAGCACACTACAGTCTGTTAGCTGGTCAAAAAATATCACCTTCTCAAGCATGGTCCCAAGTAAAGTTTCCCATACTTTCTCATATGTTTCAGCTGTATATAAAAGCAGGGGGTGGAGTGAAACTATCACTAACTAAAACATCATTACATAAGGCTTAGGAACCATGTCCAGTTAAGAATTGGTTCCAAAAAGACTGAGGCATTTATTTCATTTGACTTTGAGCTTACCAAATTGAGCACTTATATTCTAACAAATTTTCTGTAGGAGAAGGTCCTGCTGACTTTGCAAAGCAGCTAGATTGACTAGACTACATGTTTGTAATCTGGCAAATCCATCTTGTATAATTTCAGGCTGAAGCACTGTTTCTGGTCAAAGATTACCAGGCATCTTTGAGGAGAAAGAGTCAGCTAGCAGAGACAGAAACCTCTATAAGGCCTGTACTTTATGTGACAGAACAATTTTATAATCAGCCTCTAATTTCTGTAAAAGTTTTGCCCTTCACTAACATAGTATGGGCTTTTGCCCAAATGCATGTAGAATATACCCCATGGGTAAGCAAAACTGTCAATCTGGAGTAAAAGGTTAACCTGTCCAGCCCCACCCCATTTTTAAGCCTTCTGCTCCAAACCCACAAGGTCTACTTGGATAATTTTGGTGTCATAATAAAAGCAACACTTAAGAGATTTGTCCAGATGTGTAATTATCAGTATATGTGTTACTGCGACAGAGTAAATGAAGATAGAAGTCAGAATAACTTGAAAATTTCATCCTCGCCTAAAACAAAAACAATTTTTTTTTGTGAATATCTCTTAGAAATAATGCTGGAGTGGCTGTAAAACTCTAAAAATGAATAATAAAATATTTTTACATCATCTCTGCAAAGGATTATTGTTATAAAGTGATGCAGAGCAAAATTAAAGAGGTTTTATAACAATATGGTCAGGCGAGGATTTTGAAACAGTGCATATCGAGCCAAAGGTCAAAAATATATGTACTTTGTCAAATAAAAGCCAACATGACTATAGTCTTAAAGGCACAGTTCACTGCTTTGTGCTGTCGTGTTGAGGAGCTTTTCTCCTGGGCCCCAGCACACCCAAATTTGGGTCCTATGGGGTTAAAGAGGTTAAAGCTCTAATTTAATTGTTTAATTTGATATCTATGTTAAGGAACATTGTCTGGTTTGGTTCAGCATAGTTTGGTATGGTTGGGATCGGTAAGCCCTGATCTCACTTGTGTTCCTACCACTAACTGCACCTCCACTTGAGGGTGGGAGTGTTAGCCGGGAAGTAAGGGTCGCGTCAGCTATGTAATAAAATGACATCACAGCAGCAAAACACGGGGCGGCTTTCTGAAGCAGAGCACAACATTGTAGACAAAAGCAACAATGGAGGACTTCCAGCACTCCAGTGCTAAATGGAGCATTGTTTTCTTGTAAATATTCTTTACAGCAACAGCAGTGAACAAATCACTCTAAGCGCATTTATACTTGGCATGATATGTGTTTCTGGGTTAGCTGCTGTTGCGATTTCTGTGACATATCACCAGAACACAACAATTTTAGCTCCACCTTTCAGGGTCAGCTCAGTGCCCTCAGGCCCCCTTCAGAGGGAGATGGCACAGATTGGTTATTTGGGCACCTTTTCTCACTATTTGAGAGTTTAAACACCTGTAACTGAACTGAACCAGACTACTTGGTGGTAACACACCAAATATAGATAGGTAAGAATATTCATTACAATTACAGATGGAATTGTTTCTATTGATCCATACCGTAACTTCAGACTTATCTTGATCTGCAACTTCAAATATGCCGTATGCTTTTACAAGGAGAAGAAAGGTAAAAGGAAACTTCAGGATATCCTCCCCTCTTATTTCAAACATGTAACCTGTGGGTTATAAAAATAATGGACAAATCGCTCACTACAGGATGTAATTAAGATAAGGCCTATCAAATTTCCCAGAGGAAGCAATACCTCTATGTCTGATCCTATATAATCTCAAATGATCTTAAGGGAGGCTGATGGGAACAAAAGAGGAGACAGCCTCACCTCTTAATGTAACATTTAATTAATGTAATGGAAAATAGGATACCCTAACATCTTTACTCTTTCCTGGACATTTGGGCGTATTTTCACAAGACAGTTTTCCACCACCTAAAACTTCCCCATAAAAGAGAAGCTTCTGCTCCCTACTATAAAAAGTGAAAAACATCTGTACCTGTCTGGACCAGGGAGTCACAGCAAACAATGCCTGTCAAAGTCCTGGAGCGATAAAATTAGCGGGTGTCAACACACAAACTCTGAAAACCAAACAATGCATGAAAAAGAACTTCTGCATGCGGGACGTCCATCTGTTTTTTGGAAGGAGACAAACACTGAAAATATTATTCTTTTTGAAGTTCTGAACATCAAACATGCATTTTTGATCATCAAGCTGAGGTCTTTTTAACTGTGCGGGAAGTGAGATTACAGTTCACCTCATAAAAGAGACTATTAATGTGCTCCCTCAGGTGATGAGTGCTTGTTTTTCTCCCTGTGAATACAACCACACATCTTTACAGTGTGTGTGTGGGAAGAACGGTTTGTAACACAAGAGTGGGCACAAATGGATGAAAATAGCTTTGTGTTTTAAAGTCGTGGTCTTTTCTTGAGGTTTCACATCTTTACTAAACCCTTTTCTTAATCGTCTTTGTTGAACTTGCTCCCTGTTTTGGGATTTTTTCCTTCCCTAATGTGCAGTCATGCCAACAAAGTTTTATATCCACGGGTCCTGCTCTCATTTCATGCTCATGACGCAAATTCCAATCTCCCCCTCCATGCGCTCCCTTTCTAAATCTCAGTAATCATATGCATTAGTATCAATATTGCATGGGGAAATGAGTTGAATTTAAATCTTGACCATGTCAAAGAGGCTCTGATAGCCACTGACTGCAACCACTCAGAGGAAATTGTGCAGCCATTCTGGCTTGGGTTACAAAAGCCTTGCAATCAGAGCAGTACTGATGGTTTGTTTTTGGTGGTTATAAAGTTCCGGCTGGAAATGATTGCTCATTAATACAATTTCCCATTGATGGAAAGAACTGTCTAAATCCGTAGTCAGGTTATCAGTTAAAAAAACAAAAAAACAAAGAAAAAGAGCAGCCCTTGGTTTACTACACTTTTGGCAGAAATTCTGAGTAAACAGTTGTATAAATTTGCAAAATCCACTCCTCAAAAAGGTTTGGAAACATTATTTTGATTGATTATCTATCCCCTTTAATAATACCAGTTGGTATAGTAATTTATATAGTTGGGAAGACTGATTGTGCATTCTTGGAATGAGCAATGCAGTTAAACATTTGGGTAGCTCCCCTCGAAAAAATGTGCCAAAATCCCCCTCTTTTTGGAGTGCAGTCTTCCTGGGACGCCCACTTCACAGTCTGTGTTTGACTTCACCAGTCTCACAGAACTTGGTCCTAAGTTCAAAATGGTACCAGGTCTGACACCAGACAATGCTGCCACTCTGCATACCAGAGCACCAGCTTCCAGTTGTGGGCAATTTTGGCACTTTTTTGGGTGCTACTCTCATGTTTACCTGTGTCACTTATTCCCACAATGCATGATCCTCACGAGTTGTACCTTGTTGTACAAGTGACTAATCGACTTTTCAATATTATAAAAAAACAAATACCGATTGGTATTATTGAAGAGGAGAGACAATAAACCAAAGTAACATTTCCAAACTTTCATAAATATAATTCAATACTGTATTGTTATAACTAGAAAATGTTTTTTTAAGCTTTTAGTTGGTTTGAATTTCATAAAACAAACTCACAGATGTGGAGGATGACCGAAAGCAATGTTTGAAGATAAAAAGACAACCAAGGAAAAGTAGATGCAAGGTTTTTGCCCAATAGTGACACAATATTTTGTGAATACTGAGTGCCATTCTTTGCTCAAAGTGAAGGTTGTTTGCATATGCAGGGAGAACTGCATCGCCTTGACCTCATTAAGAGATTTCAGAATGCCCTGCCCTGGCAACCTCTCCTTGGAGCAGCTTTCCCATGAGCTCTTGCCCTTAACTGTTCCCAAACTCCCTGACCCAGGAATTGTGTTTGACACCTCGGAGACACCTTGTGCCCGCCATCTGCTAACCCTCTGGGAACACTGTAACCTTTCTGTGGAACACAGAAAACCTTTTGAGGTCCAGTTGGTTTCAAAAGCGATATAAAAACTGCAGAACATCTTGAGTTCATTTTGGGAAACTTCCTCCCTCAAAGGCTCAGAGTGGTCAGTCTTTTGACATTGTATCTGATCCATGTTCAGCCAGCCTTCCTTGCTTTTTGTAAACTGTCGGACTCCTGAGTCAGACGATTTTCAAAAAGAACTGATGGGTTACAAAAAGATTTGAGACCAAATTACCAGAAGCTCTCTGAATCATCCTTTTGTTTTCCTCCAGGTGTTGCCCAGAGATCCATCAGCAGGAAACAGCTTTACTCTGAGCATTATGAGGCTGCACTGTCCTACCAATAAACACCTGCCGCTGTGAGGCTTTCAGCCGAAATCCATTGCGGCTGAGGTTGAGTGCACAACAGCGAGCGGCAGGGTCGTGTGGCGGGGGCGAAAGGATTGGCAGCTGGGAGGCTTTGACGGCAGGCTGACCTCCTAAATGCAGACTTTATTGCAGCGCCATTTTGTTTACCACTGAGGGGTGACACCCTATCTGTCTCCTGTGTAACCTCGCCATACTCTGACGCCACCAGTTGGCAGACGATATACACACACCTGATATACACACACACGGAGAGGAGCGCTTGTTTATATTTTCTGCCTCTCCCGGTGAGTCGCACTGCCTGCCAAGTATCATAAAAGCCAAAGGTTACAGGTGGTGTCTGTGTGTGATGGCCTCCACCTCATGTTTATAAAGTCTGGGAGGGGCTGCTACTTTTTATATAGCGAGGGAAGGCATTTAATTATAGCAGGAAATAGTTGAGAGCTGGAGGAGGTGGGTGAGTCTGGAATCAAGCTAGTCCTTGACAATAAAGGGGCACTTATTTGGGGATGTGTGTGCATGTGTTAGAGATTTTAGTCCTTAGGAGAGCTGGGTAAAGGCGGAGTGGGGGGGCTGTACTTGGCCCTCTGCCAACAGAAGCAGACAAGCATCACACCAAGCGACCAGAGGCTTCAACGCCCTTAAAAAACTGCCATAGGAGTCAGAAAGAAGTTTTTGAAGGGCAGCCGGGACTGTTTGGGAAGAAGGCGTCATATTCATTTTGGGAATGGGATGCGCATGGGGGGGAAATTAGATTATTCTAAGTGATCAAGAAGGAGGAGGACGAAAAGGAGGAAGGAGGGAGGGAGGGAGAGACTGGCAGACCAGGGTGTTTGGAAAATGTCTTCAAACTCCTCTGTGTAATTGGCAGGGCTCAGCATGCAACATTTGCTGTGTGGTTTGAGAAGTTCCATTTCCAAAATGAGATACATACCATTTGAGAGAGTGTGACACCTACACAACAAAATGACTGCTGGCATGTCAACAAAATTCACAAGTGAGTGAAGACTGGAGCTGCTTCAGTTTGAGATGTATAAATCTGAACAGTGGCAGCTGGTGCTTTATTCTCAGAGGGTGGCTCAATTTACTACTGAAGGACTGGGATGTACATCTCAGTCTAGATGCTGAAACATAATTAAAATTGCAAACAATGGTCTTAGAGAATCATCATTGAGATCATGGCCATTTTAACTTAAAGAACAATCCTTTCTCTGAATAATAAATATGATTGATTATTTTGTCTGTGCAGAGATGCCAAGTTAGTCTCTTAGCATCTCTACAGTCGGTGACACAGTATTTGTTTTCATAAGGCAGAATGAATTTAGCCTGAATGACTGGAAAATCAACAAGATGTGCAACATCATGAAAGTAGATGGAACAAGAGGAGTGAAATGATAATTAGTGCTTCGGCTGTTAGTGATACTGTAATATCATTCAGAGATTCTACTATCTTCGGGTTTCTGTATATCTTAGGATCTGCCACCCTAGGGCTCCAACAAAATAAGTTCCAAAAAGACTCAACAATGCTGCCCAATTTACAATAGCTATCCCTGAATCTGTGGGTTAACTTAGATCACTGTTTCAAAGTTGTATTTAAGATATTTCATTAAAGTTAAGGCTGAGATATCATCTGTAAATAATGGCAGCAATATTCATATTTGACCAAACTGATTATTATGTACATTACATATACATTGATTATTAACTTTTTAGATGATATCATACTTTAATGTGCATCCCAACTATTTCTGACAATCTAACATTTGTTGCTCCACCCTGCATGTCCCTGCTTTCAGCCTTGTCTTTATCATATGATGATTCACATACTAGCTATAATAAAGATCTATTCTTTATATCAGTAGTTAACAAAGGGAAGTTTGGGACCAAACAGGTTGTGAGAGACTTAGGGGGGTGAGATGCTTCTACGCGCAAGGAAATAAATGATTTCAAATGGTATATTTTACCCATCATCGAAAAAATAAGCCAAATTTAAAATAAAGCCACATTAAAATGGAGTTACAAATAAAAAAGTATTAAGTGTTAGCTTGCATGTGTGTGTGGCTGTGTACAACACCATTTACTTCAAACACCTTCAGGGTCAGTGGGATTCTCTACCCTCCGGTGGTGTTATTTTGAGTCCCAGGCTTAGGGTCTGGAAACCCCGGCTTATATGACATTTCCATGAGGCATAGGCTTTTCTCTCATTTACAAACATTAATTAAATAAATATGCTGATCCCCTTCCACCCTAAACACACTGTTTTCCACATTTTTTTACCAGATCATTTGAGTTTCTTTAAGCAAGATCTAATAGGTTGGATTATCAGAATATGATCAAAAAATGAAGACCTGAGCTATCATGGCACTGTAACGCAGCCATCAAACATCCAGTCTGAATCCTTGGTATGAAAAAAAGTCTGACAAATCCCTTTATTTTTTCACTAAAAAGCCAATCTTCTGCCAGGGGCATTCAATCATTTAGCTCCATTGTTTGACTTTTCTAACTCGGTTTCAACCTTTTATACTCATCTGCTCTGACAGACATCATACATTTATTTAATGAAACCTTTGCTGAATCAAGGCTGCTCTTTCAGGGTTAATAACTATGGTTCTTTTTGTTCGGGCAGTTTTCTGATTAAACCTGTGTGGTCTGTATTAGGAGTGGGAATAAAGAGGGAAGGGGGACTTACATCGTACAAAGACACACCGAGATAGGAGCACACACTCATGCACACAGGGGGCAAATACTCTATTGGCTTTGTAGATACAAAAAAAACCCTGTCTTTATAGGGTGGTCATCTTTTTCAAGGATTTAATTGAAAATGGAGTTAATCTGCGTAATTTGCTTCTGAAAGTGGGCCAAAACCAATTAACTGGCTAAGTAATACTTAGTAACCTTATTGTGGGAGTCAAAGTTTCTGAGATTTAACTTTTTGATGTGTGTTTAGGGATTTGTTTTTCTAATTGCTCTTATTTGTGATATCTTTGACTGTAAGAAGGGTTCAAAAAAGCTTGAAGTACTTTCCTCGCTGCCACTTGGGACTGAGTTACGTAGACATAATAGTTCAGTTTGTACTTCTCTGTGCTTATTTCCAAATTACATTTAATTGCTTCATTTTCATTGTGCTTGATTAAAGTGCTCTGATTATATGGTTCAGTGTACAAGAAAGAAGATAAACACACTAACATAGCAATTAGCGTTGTGAAACTGCATGTGCAGCAGGCTGTGGTTAGATCCTGTTTGGGCTGGAGGTGAGGGGAGTGTCTGGAGCCCCCTGTCACTCAAACAGTGTTGTAAAGAGCAGAGACAGATGGCAAGGTTGACCCGCACTCCGTCTTCCTGCCTGTCAGTCCAGCCATCACAGTCCCAACCACCGGCACTTACACTCAAAGCCTGGGAAAGACAACTGTTTTTTTTACAGGCTTGAAAAAGAAACCGAGGAACAGACAGCGGCAAATGTGACACTTTGACTCTGGGTTTTCTACTAAAATCATGCTATTACCAGCATGGTGCTGTATAATAGACCATAGAATTAGAAGGGAAAATCAAAGAGTGTTTAACACAACAAATAAGACAAGATGAAGTTAAGAAAAATAGAGATCGAAAACTTATCTTCTCAATCAAAGATGTATAAGCAACACGTAATAGGAAAGATAATTTACTTTAGTGTTTATAATTACTTTTAACAATTTCACAGTAATTATAGTCTAAAATTTGTCTGTTCTGTTCCACATTTTTAAACATTTGATTAAATTTGGAATTAATATGGACTATGATTTTCAAATATTCTTGCACTCATAATCAAAACAAAACACTCTCCATTATTTCAACCAGTGTCTGCTTTTAATAAAGTGCTACAACAAAATGGTGGCTGTAGCACACCTAAGATCTGCTTTCTAACTTTCATTATGTAAGAAAAAATAATAATGCAGAAATGTATGACTAAAAAGACGTGCTAATAAACACTGATGGCAGTGCTAATCAACGCAGGGGTTCTGGTGGGTTGGGACCCCAAAGTAGGTGGCTGAATTGTTTGTGGTAGGTCACAAATGCGCAAATAAGGAAGTCACTGAAAGTCTGATAAATGGAAGCCCTTTTTATTATATTTAGTTGCCACATTAGGATGTAATTTATATTTTTTTTCCTTAAGATTTCAACTTATTTGTCAAAGTATCATGGAATAATAAAGTTTGATTGCCTTTAAAATGAATTAATTTCTTAAGATCTCCAGAAATGACCCAATATACACATGCCATCAAGGCAAAGCCTACAAAAGGAACGCATGTTTATCCTTTATAGGATTTTGCATGTTCATTTTAAACTGTAATTTTTTATGTTTTTGAAATCTAAGATCCAAACTGCAACATTCTTTACTGGAAAATATCATCCATCCATATATCAAATATCTATACTTCCTATCCCTTTCAGGGTTCCGGGGGCTGGAGCCCATCTTAGCTGACTTTGGGTGAGGGTGAGGGCACACCCTGGACTGCTCCCCAGTACCAATAACCAGACAGACAACCATAACACCCTAATGAGCATGTTTTGGTCTGTAGGAAGAAACCAGAGTACATGCAGAAAACTCCACACCGTAAAGGCTCTGACCAACAAGGGGGAGTTAAAGCAGCAACCCTCCTGCTGTGATGCACAAGCACTAACCTGCTGTGCTGCCTGAATCAATATGAAAGAAAGAAAGTTTGTGGACATTTCAGTCAAGAAGGTAACAACGGTTCATGAGACTCAGCTAGTTAACAAACACTTAGTTGTTCAGGAGATATGGTCCTTAAGTCTGAATCAATGCAAATTCAGTGCTGCATCTGTTAGGCCATCAATGATAATTTCTATTATCTGCAAGCACCAAGCTTAAAAACCTAGATACTAAGTCTCTTGAGGCTTATTCATAGTGTTATTTAAAGCTGTAACATTCATGCCCCTGTGACATTTCACCTTTAATATGGATAACTCAGAGGTGTAATAGGGGAATAAATTGATCTGCTCCATGGGCCTGGCCTTTAAATGTTTAGGAGCAGTGGCCCTGGCCCAGGCTTCCTTAAGATACCTGAGCTCCCCCACCTTTCTTTGGGGCTCATTCATAGCACTGTTTCAAGCCATGATGACTACGCCCCTGTAAAATTATGCCTTCACCATGAACAAAGCAGAAAGTGTATCATGGAGACAAACTGATCCCCTTTCTGTACTGGCCACAGAAGGTAGTAACAGAGGCATGACAGAAGCCAGGCAGGACTGTACAGAAGCTGTAAGGGAAGGAAGTGTTATATGTGTCTGCTTGAGTGTGTGTATGTGGATCTTGAACTCTCTGTTGCGTTATGTCACGCCATAATGGAAAAAATTAAAATGACTTAAGGTGTATTGATGGCAGAGTTCCATCATGACACTCTAGTGGGAAAGCATTGTGAGAAAGCCTTATGAATCTTTAAATTTTCTTTGAATAATAGCCAGTGGCTTTGAAAAAGTAATTTTTCTTAAACTGTGAATCCTTAAATCAGATCCAGGGCTGCACAGTGGCAGCTGACCCACATCAAGAAAGTTTTGTGTACTATTCAGGGCCTTTGTGTGTGGTGGGTCGTCTCAGAGTACTCTGAAACTGACAAGTGACCAGTCTGTTGAGGTACCTCTTGCCAAATGAGAGCTAGGATAGGCTCAAGCCCCCATGACCCAAAAATGGGGTAAGCCTTTAGATAATGGATGGACTGATGGATAATTTAGGTCCACATCCAAATAGTTTGATGCATAAAAAGAGAGTTTGTGCAAGGACAAAGAATAGTCAAAAAGAGGAGAAATCTAACAGGCAGCTTTCACAGACTGGGACCGAGAAATTTCGAGTGGAAATTCCCTCAGCGTTTCTTCTGCAGATAACCATCAGACAGTGTGAAAAGTCCTCTGTCTTTCAGCCACACATCGAGGCTCAAGCCGCCCCTTGTGACCCTTTGAGCATTGAGCCAGTGGTTGGCAGATGCTGAGGGGCTGAGAGTGGGTGATTCAGTGGGAGGTAATAATGTGGCATGATCCATATTAATGTATTCCTGGGGAATAAATTATTGAAACACAGAGCTGGCGTTGTGTGCTGTCTTACTTTCCTCCCACCCAACGGCACATAAAGAGTTTGTTTGTGTGGCTGACAGACGATTATTGTGGATAGCGGGCATGCATGTGGGCAAAAGCAAGGAGAAAGATGGTTAGGATAAGAACAATAGGCTTTCAATGATACCCACTTGGACATTAAGCATATGAGAAGTGACCTCACGCACGTGGCTTTAAATGTCACTTCAGTGCATAGAGCTAAAGCAGCAGCCATTTTCCTGTGATGTGTTTAGTGTGACAAACTTGTGTTAAAATGTTGTGCTGCTGCATTCAAGGCTTAGTTGTGATCAAATATAAGACAAGAGTTTTATCATTTCACTATTTTTAGATTGTCTGAAACCAATAGGACACTGGATAGTTCAACACTGATGTCAGGCTGTATTATCTGAACAAAATAATAGCCAACCTGCGAGTTGTAGAGTTTTTGGATACCTCTTTTCTGAAAATCTGTCATGTTATCTGAGTGAGTGTCATAAACAAACAACAATCAAGACTCCATCTGTGACGGATCTCAAATTCCTGACAGAAAGTTTCTTGACGTTAGACAAGTCATCTTATTCAAATAAATCTGCATTTTGGCAGATTTGGGATTATTTGTCTTGCATTATCCCTATTGTGTACCAAATTACACAGGTATTGGAGTTTTGGTTTCAAAGTTCGTCTGATGTCTTTTTGGATTTCTTTATCAATCGTCTTCTTACTCACTGGTCAATCCAAAATCAAAAGAATGACAACAACTTGTTTAGAATCGCTTCATTTTTAGGCTCTTAACACCTCCTCTGACTGTTTCATTCCAACCAAGGACCGTCTGCCTTCACCACAGCATTAATACCACACCATTTCCCTTCACTGCCTGTGCTGTCAACTTGAGATTTAATTTCAGAGTCTCCAGGGAGGCATGTGAGATGATGTTGGTGATGGTGGTGGATGAGTTAGGAAGGGAGGGGGCTGAGGTCAAATGTTAGAGGTCAGACAGATGGTAAACCCCTTTAAATCCTCTTTTTTCCTCCTTACAAGACGAATACCTTCACAGCAGGGTACAGCTAGCAATACCCATCCATCTCTGCCTTTTTTAACTTGTTGCATGTGTTTAAGTACACTTCCTGGAATTCATGCACTAGCATGCCTATAAAGGACACTTTTTAAAGGACGCTGCAGAGAAAAAAAAGTGAATTTATTCAGTGGTAATCAAAGGAAAAGCACCCCAGAAGTGACGGGGTTTGTTTGTTTTTAAGCCTGCAGTACCCATGCTGATTTTAAGTGGAAGGCAAGTGGGTGGGGGGGGGGCTTTTAAGTCCTGCAGCTAATGCATAAACAAGACCCCTTTCTCTCTGCTTCACTGTCTTTCAATTCTGTGTTTGTCATTTTACCACTTTGTACACCCATGCTGTGTATTGTTGCGCCATGTGCCACACTGCATGCAATGAGGGGGAGAGAGGGAGACAGTTATAGCCTCTTGCTAAAAACTCAAAAGGAATGTGAGCAGCCAAGGGAGACGCCCTCGCAGAAATTCTACATGCACAAATGTACTGAGAGACTAGAAGTGGATGGAGAGGTCAAACAGAAGAAGCAAAACAAAATAGACAGAGTGCTTGGTTACAAATACAAATCCTAAATCCAAAAAAGGCTGGACATTAACTAAAATGGGAATAAAATGTGAATGACAAATGAATATCATGATTTGCAAACCCTCTAAGCTTAAGCAATTGTATGTAACTTTTCCACCTGTAAATGGAAGTTTCACAGTTGAAACAGTGCAAGAACTCTGATGCATCACAGAGTGCAAAATACGGAAACCTGCTGGACTGAGATTTCTGAGATGTTTGCCAAACATGAAAGGAAAAAATAAGTAGATACTTAAAAAATGAGTGTTTTCAGGTCAACAGACCCTTTAGATAGTGTTGTCAGAGGATAAGTTGATGTATTGCAAAGGTAAATGTACTTCTGTTCTGCTGTTTTTGGAATGTAAAGCAGGCTTCACATTTAAAATATGTGTATATTTCTGATAAAAAGCAGAATTCATCAGTTTTAACTTCAAATACTGTCTCCTTGTGTTGTTTCATTTAAATCCAGGTTGAAAGGATTTGCATATCACTTTAATCGGTCTTTTTTCACATCTTTAACTATATCCTATCTTTTGAAAACACAAGTGGGAGCTGAGGCCACTCCTCTGCTACTTCAAACACAATCTAGTTCCCACAGACACCAGCCAAATTCACAGCACAAGAGCCTAACTGGATGATGACCAAGCCAAGAGGGGGTGGAGCTGGAGCTGCTGGTGTCTGAGATGGGGTGTTAGGGTCTTGATGGAGACAAGTGAATGGATCATTCTGGCCCCGGACAAGGCCATGGAGCCACTGCCAGCAAGTGACCTGCAAGACCATGAATACTTAAAGACAAAAAGGGAAAACCTCGAGATAATTCAAGATGCAAAATCTGTGAGCAGTTTAGGCAGGGACATACCTTGCTCAACAGCACTTTGACAATGAGGGTGGGTGCTATAATTCCTGTGGCCCCTTTAATCAGCAGCTTATGGCTAAGGCAGAATCTTGTTTCTTGGGTTTGAATCCCTTTCAGTTTCAGAGTTTACATTACACCGGCCAAAGAAAACAGACTAAATCTTGGCTTCCTACTTCACATATGATGGAAGAATCCCATAAGATACAGTAAAGATGCTTTACTATTGTAATCCAGTTAGGGATTCACATGTTTCTACAATGTAATCCATGACCAGGCTCCAGCTACTTCCATGTCAAGTCTCCAGGCAGGTTTTTCTTTGTCTCTGAGAGGTCTGATTGGGTTTGACTTGGACTTCCTCTCTTTGTCTTGGCGAATGGTGTTGCCCATTATGCTCTCAAGATTTTCTTTTTGCCTCAGGTCCATCCTCTCATCTTGTGATTCCCCCTTAAGGGGCCATGAGATGGTAAACAAAACCATGAAGGATGCCAAGCAACAGTCAGGCCCCAAGAGAGCAGACAATATTTTTTCTGTTATGCTGTGCACACCAATCGGCCGTGGTGTGTCTGTGCCAAACAATGATGTTCACTG